>PVLA01001876.1:0-172165 GCA_004027455.1 Hydrochoerus hydrochaeris
GATTGTCACAAGGCGTGGATGGACTAGGACGAGGCATGGACAGAAAAGGGCGCCGCACCGAACCTCAGCTTTTTCAACTTCTCGGTTTTCAGCTTTCCTCTTCGGCTCGCTCACTCTCCCCATAACTCAGCTCGCAGGAGTGAGCTGTGCATGAGGCCTGCACCGAGATGCTGTGGGGACTCTAAGGGCGAGGCCTGTCCTATTCCACCTCTCCCGGGAGAACACGTGCTGTATGGTGGTACACGTCTGTAATCTCAGCACTCAGGAGGCTGAGGCAGGAGGGTTGCCATGAGTTCAAAGCCAGCCTAGAAGACATAATGAATTCAAGTCTAGCCTGAATATAGGGAGACACAGTCTGCAAAAAACAAACAAAACAAACAAAGTTTGTGATGGGGATCAGGTGTCCTGTGATGTTTTTGGGTTTCTGAGGGCGCCATTGACACCTCCACTCTTGTTTCTATGCCTCTTGTCTCCAGGGGATCATTAACTTGGGCACCAGTGAGAACAAGCTCTGCTTTGACCTGCTGTCGAGACGGGTGAGTGTGTGTCCCCTGCTGGGTGGCTTCTTCCCAGGAAGGCTACCCCCACAAGAGCCAGCCGTGGGCCTCGGGACGGCTCCCTGTGTGATCCCGAGTGAGTCAGTTCCGCACACTGCTCCCGATTCTTCACCTCTTCAGGCTCTGTCCCTTCCCTGGTCCTCCATCTGTGCCAGGTCCCTGATCTCAGAAGGAACAGAACCACATGCCCCAATTGTGGCTCTGCCAGTTCGCATAGTGTAAATTTCCATTGTGTAAATGGACAGTGCTGAGCTACTGATGTGATGTCCCTGTGTGACAGGGTTGTAAGAGAGGGACAGTGGCATGGCTTGTGTTGTGCGTCCTGCCATGCAGCCGTATAGAGAGAGTAACCTTGAGAGCGCTGGTAGTAGAACAATGTGGTACCAGATGGAGTGATGATGCCTGCATGTCATTCCCTTTCCTTTTAAGATCATTTACTGTCTTTCATATTAATTCTTTAAAATGTTTGTTTATAGCACAGTTTACAGACTTCCTGACAGTTTTGTAATTAGATTTCTTGCCTGGAATGATGTTGCCACCTGTAATTCCAGCACTCAGCAGGCTGAGGCAGGGGGATTGTTGCAAGTTCAAGGCTAGTTTGGGCTACATCGTGAGTTCAAGGTGGCTGTGGCCTCCCGGGGCTGCAGCACGGAGGGATATGGCTGATGCCCCTTCTTTCTCCTGGTCCCCCTGCCACGGCCCCTGCGTTCTGAATCTTTTGTACCCAGGATGCATGAGGAGCCACTTGCTGACCCTGATCACGAGGTGAGGGCCTGGAAATCGCTGCTTTGCCAGGCTGTGGGGTTGGGCCACGCCTGCAGCAGGACAGGGTCCTGAGACCCTCTGGAAGCTGGAGCCAAGACTGAGGCGACAGCACCCAATTCTGGGGCCTCCCCTGCCCTCCCCGAGAAGCTGGGTAGCACAGTCCACCCGCACTGCCTTGCAGTTCAGCGTCTGACTTTCTAAGTGATAGTGTTCTGTAAAGAGCACTGGACCCGTAGTCAAAATTCTGGGTCTGCATGCTTGTAATTCCAGCCCTGTGGGAGGCTGAGGCAGGAGGATCACAAGTTTGAGCCCAGTTTTGAGCAATTTACTGACTTAACAGCACTCTGTCTCCAAAAGCAAAAGGAGGGAGACTGAGGGATGTAGCTCAGCGCAGAGGCCCCGAATTCAATGCCTCCAACCACCAAAAACCAAAACCAAAGCCAAACCCCAAACACCTGGGTTTCAGAGTTGCTAACTATGTCACCTCGACATAGTTTGAGCCTCAGTTTCCTCACCTGCTCAGTGGGCGTGAGGCTCTGCTGCTGTGTGGATACAGACAGCAGTGCCAGCCCAAGCCCTGCTCTTCCCTCTCTGTCTGCAGCTGAGTCAGAGCGACATGCTGCGGGTGGAGCCGTCCCTACTGCAGTACCCGGACTGGAGGGGACATCCATTGTAAGTAGCCGCCCTAGGCCGGTGGGTCTTGGCGAGGGCAATTTTGCTCCCCCAGGGGCGAAGGCAATGTGTGGCCGTGTTTGGACTGTCTGACCTCAGCAGATGCTAGGGTCTCCGTAGCAGAGTCAGGGACACTGCCGATCTTACTTACTGCACCCAGGATGGCCCCGTGACAAAGCACTGTCCCGCCCCCAACTGCAGCAGCTGGCAATTTGAGAGGCTGAAGGACCAGACTTGGGGACCTGGCCATCATGGATCCCCTGCCAATCCCAGCCTCATCTCAGGGCTCTTGTCTCGCCCTCCAGGATCCCAGGCCTGAGGCACAAGAGGGCGTTCTGGCAAGGAGCCGTCCCCACTCTCTGGGTAGCTTTGGAGAAGCCAGAGTCGGCCTAGGTGCAGCTGGCTGGGCCATTTCCTCCCTTTGGTGGGCAGAGGTGACTAACACTTGTCCTGGCCTATCCTGAGTGAGCACTTCCCAGCCACACACCGTTCTAAGAAAGGGCCCAGTGCCCAGTTGGACTTGACCTCAACTCCATTTCCAAAGCACATGCTCTGCCTGTTTTTCTGTTTCCATTTATGTTTTTTATTAGCGCATGTTCACAGTACATAGTGACCACATTCCTCCTGGGGAGTTGGTCCAAGTACACAGCGCATCTTCCTTCTTTTTACATCCCTCCCCTCTTCCGTCCCTCCCTCTCTTGGTCCTCTTCCCTTTTGCAAATGATCTGTTTATCTTTTATGTTGCTCTTTGTTTATGCTCTCGGTTGCTTATAGAGAAGAGACCATGTGATATTTGGGCTGGGGTGTGCGTGGGTGCTTCCTTTCCCATAATGTTATGAGCTCAAAACCAAAGTCCATATTCTCAAACACTGGGCTTGGGGAGAGACTCCTCCACGTCCCCAGCAAGAGACCTGATTCCTTCAAACCTCAGTGCCTCATCTGAAATGAAAGTAAACAAGAGTAGTCGCAGTGTAACAGCCTCCAAGTAATATCTGCATAAGTAAATGGTCAATAAATGTTAGTAATAAGAACTATAATAACAGTTGCTATTAAATAATGATGATTATTATTACCATTAGCCAGGCCTATATTGACTCTCTTTTTCTCTCTTTCTTTCTTTCTTTCTTTCTTTCTTTCTTTCTTTCTTTCTTTCTTTCTTTCTTTCTTTCTTCCTTCCTTCCTTCCTTCCTTCCTTCTTTCTTTCTTTCTTTCTTTCTTTCTTTCTTTCTTTCTTTCTTTCTTTCTTTCTCTATTTCTTTATTTCTCTTTCTCTTTTTTTCTCTCTTTTCCTTCCTTCCTTCCTGATTTTGTGACACACAGTCTGGCTGTGTAGTTCAGGCTGGCATTGAACTCACCATGTAGTCTGTCTAGTTTGGTCTCAAACTTGAGATCCTCCTACCTCGGCCTCTTGAGTGCTGAGATTTTAGGTGTACACCACGACGCCATGGCTAGTCTTACATTTGATACCCCCAAAGTCCCCAGATTAGGCAGAGTTGCATGTCATGGAGCCACTAAGAATGAAATGACAGTATCAGAGCATGGGGTTTCTTGCACTGGGACAAAACACATGACAGCCACAACTTATAGGAGTGGTTTATTTGGGCTCATGGCTGCTGGCTCCAAGGCAGGAAGGCATGGCAGACAGACCCAGAGGAGGAGAGCTGCGTATCTCAGGAAGCAGAGCGAGAAGGGAGGTTGGGGGGTAGGGAGCGAGGCCCTGCTGGGCCACCCCCCAGCAGCGCACACAGCTGTGATCTCCGAGGGCAGGGCCGAGGGCCGAGGGCCGAGGGCGAGGGTGAGGGTGAGGGCCGATCCACAGAAGAGAACAGCGCTGCCCCTGAATCACTCACCTTCCTGAAGCTCCACCTCTGAGCCCACAAGCATTTGGGGGCTATTCTGGACCTAAAGCTGGGAGATGAGGATGTTCAGGAAGGGGTGCCCTGAGGGGAGACAGAGCCTGACCATACTCCTCATGTGGGAGACAGGGAGGAGCAGCGGCAGGGAAGCTCCAGGGTGCAAAGTGGGTCGGGGACCCTCTGAGAAGCAATGTCCGTCAGTCTGTCTGTCTTTCTCTAGCCTCCGGGAGGAAGTGGCCAAGTTTCTGTCTTATTACTGTAAGAGCCCGGCACCCCTCAAACCAGAGAATGTGAGTAGCCCCCTCTGCCCTGCTCCCCGGTTTTGGGGATATGGCGGGATCCGTTTTTCTCTTGTCTTGATTTGTTTAAAGGTGGCCCGAGGATCACCTCTTGCCTTCTTCCCCCAGCCTGAGACTTGGAGCTGGGCTGTGATTTCTGTCCCCACACTGTGCTCTGGGCCCTACTGGCCCCCTCCCATTGGGCCTTGGGAGTGACTGCTCTCTGGGTTGTGTACCCCAGAGCCCCAGCAGGGCCCCCATGAATGAGCTTAGCTGGAGGTCAGGGCTTTGTGGAGACAGAGCCCAGGGGCACCCAGGAGGGACCCTCTTCTCCTTGGGTACTGTCCTGGGACAAAGGCCCTGGGTCCTTCCCCCACCAGTGAATCATAGTCACCCTTATGTCCTATCACACAGGTAGTTGTCCTGAATGGCTGTGCCTCTGTCTTCTCAGCTCTGGCCACCGTGTTGTGTGAGGCAGGGGGTAAGTGATTGCGAGGCCTGCTCTGTCCTGGGCCTGCAGGGAGCCGGCAATGTCCCCTGTTGCCTGTCCTCCAGGGCTCCGTACCTTTGCTTTCCGCTGTGACAGGAGACCAGAGACTCAGGCCCTTAGACAAATGGCTGGGCGGCAGTCCAGGGGCAGTGTGCCAATGGCTTTCTGGGCTTTCTGTCCAAGAACACCCACAGGGACCCAGCAGAATCCCCTCGTATCCTCCCAGAAATGACTCACAAACCCATTTCCAGTGCCAGCCTCGGGGCCAGAGGTCTGAAAAGCCAGCGTTGGATCAAAACAAACCTATTTCACCCCTCCCAGCCAGAGGAAGGCCTCCCTTCCTGGGTCAGATTGCTGGTCCTGCCTGAAAAATCTGTTTTTCTCTAAGAAAAAAGAAAATCCAAATGACTGTTGAGTAAATGTGGTAAGCCAGGTGTGGTAGCACATGCCTGTGATTCCAGCACTCTGGGAGGCTGAGGCAGGAGGATTGCAATTTTGAGAGCAGCTTGGGCAATTTGGCAACTTAGTGGAAACCTGTCTCAAGATTTAAAAAAGGGGTGGGGGTGGGGCCGGGGATATAGCTCAGTGGAAAGGCCTTGGGTTCAATTCCTAGTAACACAAAACAAAAACAAGCCATGCATGGTGAAGGGATGCTGGCTGTAAGGAAAACAGGCTTACTCACTATAGTTTAACTAGTAATGGCAAATATTAGTAGCATCTATTGACCATGTGTGGTGCCAGCTCCAGGCTTTGGCATATGGCTGTACACATAGACATCATTCAACCCTGTCTGCACCCTGGGAGGCTGGATCTAAATTGCTGTCCCCATTTTTATAGGTGAAACAGTTGAGGCCCAGAGGTTAAGTAAGTTCTCAAAGTCACACAAAGAGAGGCTGTCTTTGGAATCTACAGCATAAAAAGTTCTGCTCTGAGATTTCGCAGACATAGTTTCCTACCCATTCTGGAGCAGTATGGAACAGGGACCCTCTTAAGTTTCAGTTCTTTGGTCTATAAAGTTAAGGTGACACAAGTGTGTGTCCCAGACAGTGGCGGTGAGGTGCTGATGAGTGGTTAGCACAGTTCTTACACTTAGTAAACGTTAGCTAGCGATTACAAATGTCCCCAACTTGGGAGGCTTGGCTTAGGGTTGTTTGACTTTACAGAGGCATAAAAGTGACACACATTTAGTAACAACTGTACTGTTTTGAAATTTGGTCTTTTGCCCGGCTGGCGGGATATATTTTTGCTTGTGGTGCTAGGCGGTAGCAGCAAACTGTGCGTCTCAGTCAGCCACATAACTGTGAGTGGAATCATTTCTCTACAGGGCACTAGTGATGTTCCCGAGGCTAGGTGGATAAAATGCTTTTGTTTAAAAGAAGCCTTTATTTATTCATTTCAGTTTTTTGAGTCAGGGTCTGGCTATGTGGTCCAGGCTAGCCTCCAACTGACAGCAACCCTCCTGCCTCAGCTTCCCGAGTGCTAGGATTACAGGTGTGCACCACCACGCCTGGCAATGATTAAGTGTATTTTTTATTTCATGATGTTTTCAGTTTACAGTGAACTTAACTGGACATAACCCTGTTGTCAGTCAAGGAGCATCTGGGTTAGGAAAGGGACTGATCTCATTGGATCCGGGCTTTAGCACTTGCTTTGGGGATTGGGAGTGGAGCAAGCCCCAGGTGCAACAGGGCCTGTGCACGGGGGTCTGGGGTGTCCTGCCAGGATGACAACCCTGTCTGCTCCACCAGAGGCCTTCCTGATCCCCACTCCTTACTATGGGGCCATCACACAGCACGTCTATCTCTATGGCAACGTCCGACTGGCCTATGTCTACCTGGATAGTGAGGTAAGAGTGGCTGTGTCTCTCCCTCTAGGCTGAGTCTCCTGGGCCTGAATTTGTGGTTGGCTCGGGAGGAAGTCCAAGGGCTCTGGAGCTGCCATGGGAAGAGAGAGTGGAGCTTTCTGTTGTCCTGTGGCTGCCTGTGCCTGGGTCCCCGGCACCTCCTAAGCTCCAGGCTCTGAGATTCCTGGGGTCCAGGAAGAAGCCAAAGGAACAGCCCCAGAAATAAGAGGGTGGGCAGGGGCAGAGCAGTGGAAGTCCTGGGACCCAAACAGAGGATCCCTGCTCTGTGTGATGAGGCTGTCCCCTGGGGCCAGGTGGGGTGGATGGCAGGAAGATGGAATGGCCCCACCATTTTCCAGAGACTAGAGATTACAAGGGGCCCTAGAGTGTAGCTTTGGAGATCACTGAATTCGTCTGGTGGCTACAATGGTCTCTTCCAGGTCACGGGGCTGGACACCCGGCCCTTCCAGCTCACGGTGGAGAAACTGGAGTTGACCCTGCAAGGAGCTAAATCTGAGGTCTGGGGCTCCCCTCCAAGCCAGGGCTGGTTGTGTGTGGGGTCTACACAGGGATGCACCCCTCTTCCTGTGTGCGGCTGGTCTCCTGGGAGCCGGGTTGGTGGCCTGTGATGGGGACGCATGGGTAGGAGAATAGTACAGAACCACCATGGCGTCCTGCGGGAGCTCTTCCTATTCATTAGAATTAAACCTCAGAGTAGGAAGTCAGCCGCACCCGCACCCTCTGATCACACTCCAGGGGTCCAGTGTGGAATGAAGGAGGCTGGGGCTTAGCTTAGGGTCTCCCTGGCAATTTGAGGAGCAGTCCCTCCCACTTGAAGGGGATCTGGGGTCTCCCCAAGAATGCAGAGACCCACGCCTCGGCGACTCGTTCCCACGCCTCCCATCTGTCTGCTTGGTTTACTTCACTTTGGTGGCTTAAGCGGGTGCCTATCATTTGTTACAGCACTGGCCTGCTGGCTGGCACTTGGGCACAGTTTGCTCTGCCCTCTGCATGGGTTTTTTTCTCTTAGCTGCTGCTGGAAGCCTGTGGCCGGCTTGCTTCCTTCTTGGGAGTGGTGAATGTGTCTCCCACGTGCATCCCAGGGAGCCCTGTCCTGGAGCCTGTGTGGCTCTGGCCTCAGAGAGGAGCTGAGGTTTCCAGCCTATGAATGATTTCAGGGTGTGAAGATCAAAGGCCTCATCCTCATCAACCCCCAGAACCCCCTGGGCAACATCTACTCCCCTGGAGAGCTGCAGGAGTTCCTGGGATTTGCCGAGAGGTGAGCACCACCACTCCCCAAAAGAGTATGTGGGCTGCTCAGGACCTGATAGGGGCTTTGGTACCAGCAGCCCTTAAACCCCCTTTATCCAGGTCAGCAGCCTTGGCCTCTTTCTGGCAGTGGGCAGGAAGTAGGGATTTGTAGCCCAGGCTGGCCTTGAACTTGCAGTGATCCTCCTGCCTCAGCCTCCCAGGCCAGGCCAACAGCACTCATTGACTGCATACTCTAGGGCCTGGTGCTGAACACTTATATGCTACATCTCTGGTCAAGATCTTGTCTCATCTCAAACCACCCTGTCAAGAGTAGACACCTGTGAATGGAGCCTGAGAGTAGTCAAGTCAGGGCTGCAGCTGGACTTGAACCCTGGTCCTAGTGACTTGAGCCCTGGTACCTGAATGTGCCCTCTCCCTGGGGCCCTTCGGAAGCCCCACTGTCACTTCTTTTGTCAAAAATAGACAACAGAAGGATGTTCTTCCTGGCAAACGCAAGTGTGGCACTGTGGGTTAGACGGGGGTCCCTTGGGGTTTTGACACACTACTGTCCTGTGCTGTCACACCCTGGTGCACAGGCGTGTCCTTCAGATCGTGCCGTCTTCTCCCACCCCCCTGCCCACCCTAGGCACAAGCTGCATGTGATCGTAGACGAGGTCTACATGTTGTCCGTGTTCGAGGAGTCGCTGGGGTACCGCAGTGTCCTGGCCCTGGAGAGGTGAGGCTGCCCCGTAGGTCCCCTCCTAGGGGCCCTGGCCCAGGGCACTGTCTCTAACTTCCAGCTGGTCCCACTGGGCCTCAGGTCCCCCAAGGAGCAGAACATTCAGATGATTCTGGGGAGCCCCTGAGAGCCCCGAGGAGGGGCCTTAGGGTTCCTCAAGGGAAGGAGGGTTGGGCTTGGGGGCAGGCAGCTGACTTCCTTCCTGTGCTGTTTCCTTCATGTTCAGAGTAGCTTGGGTTTACCTCATTTGTTTCCTTGCTTATTCACTTAGCAAGTAATTATGGAGCTCTTCATACTTGCCAAGCCCTTCTGGCTATTTATACATTGAGTTTTTAGTCTGAGGGGTGGTGCTTGCCTGTCATCATAGAACTCTGAGAGGCTGAGGCATGAGGATGGCTAGTTGAAGTCCAGCCTGGGCAACTTTACCCTGTCTCTAAAAGGAGGGCTGCATTTGCTGGGGATATAATTCAGTACAGAGGCCCAGTATTGTAAAAAAAAAAAAAAAAAGTTTTTTTATTATATAGAGTTTAAGCCAGAATTGGTAATGGAAGCACTTTGGAAAGGTTGGGACCAGATCCCTGGTGGGGTGTGTAAATTTGACCTTCTCCATCCTGTGCTTTCCACTAATTCTGTCCTGCACCTCATGGAGTTCTAGAGGGTAGGTGGCTCATAGGGTGTCACTCTCATTCACTTTGTGCATGTCCATCCCTGGACAAGTTATTTATTGAGCATCTCTTGTATGGCAGGCACCGTGCTAGGTGCAGAGGGACCAGCAGTGAATAGGAAGGGTAGAGGCCTTCGGAGGAGAGGTGTATTTCTGGCTCACATTTCAGTTCATAGTTGCCGGCTCCAAGACAGGGTGACCTGGCACAGGAGCCTGGCGGAGGAGAGCTGCTCAGAGCACGGAGCACAGGAAGCAGAGAGAGAAGGAAGAAGCCAGAGGGACACAAACCCAGCCAGTCCCCGCCCCAGACCCGCCTCTTCCAGCCAGGCCCCGCCTCCTAGCTACGCATCTAGCTGCCATGCTGCGGTGTTTCAGTCCTCTTTCAAAAGCCCCGCCAGTGGCCTGGCGTGGTGGCACACACCTGTAATCCCAGCACTCAGGAGGCTGAGGCAGGAAGATGGTTGCGAGTTGTAGACCAGCCTGGGCTACAAAGTGGGCTCAAGGCCAGCCTGAACTGCATCCTGAACTGCATAGTGAGACCCTGTCTCAAAAAGACAAAAAAAACCCAAACCAAACCAGACAAAAAAACCAAAAGCCCTGCCAGTGAGCACATGCAAAGCCAAAGCCATAGTGGGACCTCCCGGGTGTCCTGGGCCTGGATGGGAGGTCTTTGCAAGAAGCAGCATGAGCTGTGTTGTAGATGAGAGGATAGAAAACTTTATATAAAGTACTAGATGGTGGTATTTCAGCCTTTACCATGTGGCCCCTCACTCAGCTCTGCCGGAGACGCTGTGTACAACAGCGCACTAGCAGACTGGACATGGCCTGGGGCTGCTGTTTGCTGCTTCCTGCTCTTAAGGATAACTGGGGTTTGGTGGCCACAAGAGGTGGGGACAGGGCTTGAGCCAGATCGATTCCTCCACCATGTCCTGGTCAAAGCCCTCACATGTGTTCCCTTGGTTTGGCGCTGCTTCCGTCCCTCACTGAGCTTTCTCTGCAGGCTGCCTGACCCCCAGAGGACCCACGTGATGTGGGCCACCAGCAAGGTGAGTTCCGGCCAGGGTGTGAGGCAGAGGGCAGGCCAGGTGGGGGTGGAACCAGATTCCTCCAAGGGCTGGCCACAGCCTTGGGCACTTCCTTCTGCAGGACTTCGGGATGTCTGGGCTCCGCTTTGGCATGCTGTACACAGAAAACCAGGACGTGGCCACTGCTGTGGCTTCCCTCTGCCGCTATCACGGCCTCAGCGGCCTGCTGCAGTTCCAGATGGCCCAGCTGCTCCATGACCGCGGTGACTGCCCTGGGGCTGGGCCCTGAAGGAGCGGAGGGGGAGAGGGGGGTCTGGGACCAGCCAGGGATGAGGGTGCTTCTCCGTGAGATGACTCTAAGGGCGTGTCTGGGACCAGTCCATACTCTACTTGGTCACTTCCTGGCTGTGTCGCACGTTACCTCACCTCCCTGTGCCTCAGTTTCCTCATCTGTAAAACACATAATGGTGCCTGTTTGTAGGGTGAGTGGGCTTTGTGATTCAGTTAGAACAACACCTGGTGGAGAATAGCACAAGCTCAGTGCCAGTTGTCCCAGTTACGTGGGAGGCTGAGACAGGAGGACCACTTGAAGCCAGAGGTTCTGGGCCAGCCTGAGCAACATAGCATGATTCTGTTTAAAGGAAAAAAAAAAAAGTAAAATGTGAATTCATTATTAGCTGTGAGTACTTTAAAAAAAAAAAGCAGATGTCACCAAGAAAACATTCTGGTAAGGGACACCAGTCTCTTCCTGCAGGATCTGTTCCACTCCCAGCTTCAGACAGCGAATTTTGGTGGCGGAGCTCACAGTTGTTGTCCCCTCTCGTTGAACCTTGGGGATGCTCTTGCCCTCAGACCTCCCCAGGGTGCTAGGGAGCAAGATTTCCTGTATCTCCCGTTATTTTACAAATGAGGAATATGACCAGATGTACACCCAGAATCATAGCTAAAATTTATTTTAAAAAAAATAGAGACAACATCAATTGTTGACAAGAAGGTGGAGCAGCTGGAACTTCCATATCACTGGCAGGAATGGATGATGGTTCAGCCACTTTGCAAAACAAGCCAAGTGCAACACACACTGACCAAGCAAGCCTCAGCCCCACCCCAGATACTGACCATGATGGTCACATACGAATTTCCCATGGGCTGGGAAAACTGTCAGGTCAGTACTTGGGAGGTTGAGGCAGGAGGATTGAGAGTTTGAGGCCAACCTGAGCTACGTAGTGAGACCCTGTCTCCAAAAAAAAAAAAAAAAAAAGGTTTTATACTGAACTGAGTTCCCAGATTGTCCTGATGGCCAGTCTCCAGCCCCACTGGCAGGACAGACGGGCTCCCATGGTCTTTTCAGCGTATGGAGGCGGAGGGGAGTCTTATCTTCTGGCTTCTCTTTCTCCCAGACTGGATCAACCAAGTGTACCTGCCAGAAAACCACAGGCGGCTCAAGGCAGCCCACACCTACGTCTCGGAAGAGCTCCGGGCCCTGGGGGTCCCCTTCCTGAGTGGGGGTGCGGGCTTTTTTCTCTGGGTGGATCTGAGGAAGGTAAGGCAGGCGGGGGCAGAGTAGGCCTGGGCTCCCTCCCCTGGCGAGGGTGGCGGGGCCCAGCTGTGTTGAGCCTCCCACCTGCCCGCCCCCCAGTACCTTCGCCGAGGCACATGGGAGGAGGAAACGCTGCTCTGGCGCCGCTTCTTGGACAACAAGGTGCTGCTTTCCTTCGGCAAGGCCTTCGAGTGCAAGGAGCCCGGCTGGTTCCGCCTGATCTTTGCAGACAGGGCCCACCGGCTCCGCCTGGGTGAGCTGCCACCTCCCTGTCCCCTCCTGGCTTTGCTCTGCAACCCTGGACAGTCACCAGGGCTGACAGTGGCGCTCACTCCCTTTCCTAGGGATGCAGAGGCTCCGCCAAGTGCTGGAGGGCCAATCCCAGGAGGCCAAAGATGTCCCTCCCCGTCACACCCAAGACCCCAGGGAGCAGCACAGATGAGAGGTCATTGCCTGGTAAGCAGCCACTGTCCCCAAGCCACAGAAGACAGAGGACGGGCTACTGGCCAGCAGGATCCCTGATGTGGCTTTGCCAACCCAGAACTGCTGCTCTTCTAGGTGACAGTGGGAGACGCCTCCTGCTGTGAAGGTCCAGCCTGGGACCAGCTAGGGGCCCCAGCCATGATGTGCAGAACTGGGGCCTCCCAATGGCCCCTAAGTGCAGCCTTCAACCCCCCTGGGGATGCAACTGGCAGCAAACAACTGTTTCTCTTCCCGGTAGCTCTTTCTTGCCTCCTGAGTTAGTTGCCAGGGGAACAAGCCAGAGGAGCAGCCCACAGAAAGTGATGGAGATTTAAACATCCTAGGATTCCCAAGAGACCACAATCCACAGCCCACGGGGAACTGGTACTCCCCAGTGGGATGCCGGGGTACGCGGTCTCCTCCGTGGGAATTTCCCCTCTGTCCCAAGTGGCTCCTGTCTCTCTGGGACTCTGCTCCTCCCACCTGGGAAGGAGCTACCGTCACTCATGTCCCCAGAGCGCAGTGGCCTGCCAGGGGCTGTTGGGGGAAGTTTGGGGCTGGAACTCTGAACCAGGGTGGAGCTGAGTGGGGCAGCAGGATCGAAGAAAGTTGTATTTAAGTTTCGATCTTCCCCCATGAGAAGGCGGATGAAGGGTGCTGTCCCTTCCCAAGAGGGCTTTGCTTCAGAGACAGCGTGAGGCCTCTGAGCCCTCAAGGTGTGTGCTAAGGATCTTCTCAGATGCCGCCGACGCTGCTGCCTTGGAAAAGCTGACGCTTATTTGGGCATGGGGGTGCCTGGTCCCTGTAGTCCCCGCTTCTCAGGAGGCTGAGGCAGGAGGATCAGTTAAGCCTGGGAGTCTGAGACCAGCTTGGGCAGTATAACCAAAAGGCATTCTCCAAAGGCTACAAAGCTGGCTCTTGGTTTTAGAAAATGTCAGTGATGTCAGTGTTTCCATTCTGTAGTTAATGCTATTTGGCTTAGGTGGGATTTTTGTTTTGTTATGTCTTGTTTTTCTCTTTTGATCTGCCCTTTATTCATTTATTCTTTCTTCCTGTCTTTTACTGAAGACCTTCTAGGAGGTGTGCTGAAAAATATGGGGGAATGCTCACATTAAAAAAAAAAGTATTACAATAAAGTCCACGTTTATTATGGTTTTCTAGAACATTTGAGAGACAGTTGCAAGTGTGAAACTCCTTCACCCTTTCGTGTCTCTTAGTGTATGAGATGTGAATGTTTAAATTTTAAAAATTTATCAAACACACTGCCACGAACCCTCCTCAGAATCCTCCCCTCCATTCAAACACACTTACCCCATCCTTCTGGCCACTTGCTGAAGCAGCTCTGGAGTCCGCTTTCATGAGTGTCTTTAGTTGTGCTGTCCTGGCTGCCTCAGTGTCCTGAATCCATGCAGAATGACCTTTCTTGGTTGTTTTGACTTTGGGGAAGAGCAGGCGTCTCATGGTGCCAGATCTGTGGAATAAGGTGCCTGAAGCTGCAATGTACTATTTTTATGAGCCTGCTTTTCTGTTGGATGGTAGCTGGCAGCAATATTTACTGTATTTCTTAATTATACCTCATAAAGATACTCTGGCTGGGGCAACCTGTGCTCATCTATCTGAGCTTTAAATTTTAGCAAATATGTGTTTTATTTTTGAAAATTCTAAAAAAATTATCCTTTATAGCTCAAGCTTGCTTTTTCAATTCCTACTTATTTATTTACATTTTTTGAAGCAATGTCTTGCTAAATAGTCCAGGCTGGCCTTGAACAAGAAACCCTCCTGCTTCAGTCTACCAAGGGCCGGGATTCCAGACGTGTAACCTCATGCCTGGCTTTTTTTTTTACTTTTAAAATATAATTAGCACAATTTTTTTTTGTACTTTAAAGATAGTTTTATCTTGGTATCTGTCCAGGAGAGGTTCCAGGACCCCTGATGGGTGCTAATATCTACCGATGATTTTATAAAAATGGCATAGCCTGCATATAAATGTAAGCACATCCCCTGGATACTTTAAGTCATCTTTAGATTACTTACAGTACTTAATGTAACATAATTAAACAATTGTTCTACTGAACACTTTGTCATTTCCAACCACTTGCATGGTTTCTAACCCTGGAAATGTAGCCACATCATTTTACCTGGGTTAGATTGTTACACACTTGCCTCTTCTGCTTGCCTCTCCTTCTTTATTTTTTATTTTTATTTTTGAGACATGGTATTGCTGTATATTCCAAGAGAATCTTGAATTCACTATATTGTGCAATGGCCTCACACTTGAGGAGACCCTCCTGCCACAGCCTCCCAGAGTGCTGGGATTACAGGCATGTGTCTCCAAGCTTAACCACACATGCCCTTGCTTACAATTTTTTTTCTCTGCTTTCAGTGGCCCTTTCACCTCTCTACTTGTAAAGATCCTGAATATCTTTCATGGTTAGCAAAGTTATCTCAGCTCTTTCCAAGTAGATGCAGCTTCTTCTTCTGCTTTAAAACTGGTCACACTTTATGTTCTCCTATGTCACTTTCACCCTCGACCTGAGTAACCTCACTTGCATATTTGTCTTGATTCTAGTTAGGTCCTCCCAGCGTCTGGCATCCTTTATTCATCCTACAAGTGCTTGTCAAGCCATGATAAATGCCAGGCTTTATGTAAGCTTCCAGCTATAAATGGTGAACAAGGGTTCCGGGAAGTCCCTGCCGAACACAGTTCTGTAACACAGTCCTCATTTAATGAGAGAACAAATGATTAATTACAAAGGTACATGTGGCACACACCTGTAATCCCAGAATTTGAGAGGCTGAGCCAGGACGATCCCTGCAAACTCAAGGTCAACCTGAGTTACCCAGTGAGTTCAAGGTCAGTTTGAACTACATACCTAGCGAGACTCTGTCTCAAGAAAACCAAAAAAGCAAGCCATACAGGTTTTAAAATACCGATAAAGAGAAACAAGCCAGAGGCTCTCAGATTCAACTCCATTAACTAAGCTGTAGGCGAGAACTTCCACCAGATGGCGCTACAGTCCAGCTGGGATGAACATGGACTCGGTTCCCAAAGCCTGACCTAGTGAACTACCAGCTGTGACCGAAGCCCAGCAGGGTCATTTCATCAACTCTCAATTTCTCAGCTTCCACTCACTACCTTATGCCGGAAGTTCTACTGTGCATGTGCATAAGGCTAAATCTGAACAAAGGAGAAAAAGCCTCAATTTCTACCACTTGAATTACTCCACCCAAAACGGTCATAATTGCTTCTTAGATTACTTCCAAAAAAAAAAAACAAACAAAAAACATTGTTATATGAGGGAAAGGATCTTTTGCAAGTAGGAAGGGATCAAGAGATGGAGGGAGGGAACAAGAAAGACAAAAGACATGAAAGAACTAAGCTGTGTTATGCCAGCTACCCACAGTGAATGGGATCCGTGTGTACTGCAAACAAGGCTTAATAAAAGTTAATTTAAAAAATCATGATGGCATCACGTTCTTTTTTCTCTTTTTTTGTTTTGTTTTTACACAGACGTATTTCACTGAAAAGCGATTGTGCTTGCCAACGGTTTTGGAGCAAGTTTTTTGAATAGCAGACCTTGGAGCCGGTTCCTTACCGACCTATAGAGGACCCACTGGAGGACCGTGGGAAGAAAGGGTCCTTCCTACGCATTTTGACCGAGGGTGCCAGATTGCCCTGTGGGAATATTATGCGCTCATTTGCACCGATCGCGCTAAACGTTTACATTTTTGGACAGATTTATAAGTGGAGCGTGGCGTCCCCTGGTCTGGGTTAGCAATTTCGTTCCTAGGAAAGGTCGGTCTGAGGCAGAAAGTCCAGCAGTGAAGGTCTCCACTTCCCCGCGGTGCTCTGACTCCTCCCGGCCAGCAGGGGGCGCAGACCGGCCGCTCCCGCATGCGCAGTGCGCGCGGTGTCAGCGCCGCCAGCCGGGTCCCCGCGCTGCGCTCCGGGCTGGTGAGGGCTCCGCTCCGGCTGCCGCCCCGCAACTCTGCGCGATCGGACACTGGCGGCGGCGGCCCGCGCCCCGCGCCCCGCGGCATGAGTCGGTGACCGAGCGGAAGGCAGCCGTGGCCGAGGTGAGCGCGGGGTGCGGGTCGGGCCTGCGGGCGGCAACGCGGGCCGGGCCCGGGGGTGGCGCGGAGCTGGGGACCCCGGGGCGCTGTGCGGGGCCACCCCACACCCTGGCCGCCCACCGTGGTTCCCGCTGCCCACGGCCACATCCCGGCCGGCGCCCGCGGCGGCGACCCGGGTGTTCCACCTGGCCCTGCCCCTGCTGTCCCCACTGGGGTCCGCGTCTTCGGTATCCGGATCTGGTCGGTGACCCGGGCCGGGCAGGACGCGGACCCGGGGTGTCGCCAGGAGGCCCCGGGCGTTTGGAGCTTCCTTGTAGACGGTGGGGACCAGGTCGGGATCCAGTTTTCAGACTCCAATAACTAACAGCTCGGTATAATTCATTGGAAATGCTCACCTAGAAGGTCCATCAGACCTCTTCTGAACGTGTCTTTTCTGGGATTATAAAAAAAAAGGTCCATTTTGGCTCCTCTTGTAAAGCTCAGTGTGGTTGGTGGTGCACGCTTGAAAACCCACCACTTGGGAGGCTGAAGCAGGAGGATTGCAGTGTTATGGGCCACGGAGTGAAACCCTGGCTCAACAAAACAAACAAACAAAACCCTTATAAGCGAGTTCAGTGCCCCGAGTTTGCACATTTCAGAGCTTAAAGTCTTTTCATAGTAATAAAGTAGATGATTCAGTTTCCATCATCTCAGCCTTCTTGAGATTTAAGCCTCCAGGTCGCATGTGCAGGTAGGCATGGACTGACAGCTCTGAGGCCACGCTGCCCTGCTGGAAACTTTGCGTTTTCTATTTGTATACAATATGGGGCCAGGTACTGACGTTCTGTAGAACTTTCTTCATCTGTAAAATGAGGGCATCGATAGTTTATCACGCAGTACTATTAAGAAGGTTCAATACATGCACTTTGGTAAAGTGCTCAAAACAGATGCTGGCATGTAGTAAATGCTCCATCAAGTTTAGTTACTGAATGATAATCATTGTATTAATTACATTATAATTCCCACAAGTTAAAAGACTTTTTAAAAAATTGGAAACCATTTTTAGAGGAAGCCACAATATAACTTTAGGTACAAAGAATCATATCAGGTGAGGCGATGGATAGATTTTCCTTTTCCTCACATTTGGTTCTTTCACTGTGAGCCAGAGTTGGGTAGGAGGCCGTGGTAGCAGTGGCCCTGGGAGTTGAACTGTGAAAGCTTGTTCTCTAAATAAGTGGACAAGAAAGGGACTAGGAGACAACCTGTAACACAGCAGAGGTGTTTTTTGGGCCGATTTTAGGAATACATTCCAGGAACAGAAAATGCATCTCATCTTGACCATAGATTGGTGTCAAAAGACTTTTTCCAGTGACTCAGTTGACAGCGAGATGATTCCACGTTGTTGTTTTTTTTAAAAAAATATTATTCTGGCATTTTGCATGGCCAAGTTTGATGTGTTTCAGGTAGCTAAGTTTGCAGAACTTTGTTTTGTAATTCTTGTTCTAATCCAGATTAGGGTGTATAGCAGGAGTTTCCTTTCCGCTCTCCCCTTCTGGGGTTTCTAGTTGCCTGCCAGTAGGGGGCGTCCTCTCTGGATGGGAAGGTTCTGACTTGTTTCCTTGGGCCCTGGTTTGGGAGATTGCCATCTTTCTTTGCTGCAGCTTGTCAGCACTGCTCAGGGCTTGTTGTCTCCCCTTGGTATGCTCTTCCCACTTCCAGGAGGACCACAGTCCCAAGTCCTCACCGTGTAATAACTCAGAACTTGTAGGTGCTAGACATTGTGTGCACAAGTGGAACTGAGGAGAAAAGAAACTTTGAACAAACATTTATGTTGACATTACATAGATTCTAGGCTTGGCAAGGTGGAGTACAAGAAAATCACAACCAGTAGGGAAGACAGATGTGCCACTACTTAACTAATACCCAGAACAAGGCAAGCGGTAGAAGCCAGTATGCTCACAGGGTGGGGTGGTGCTCACTGAGGTCTGGAGCCCAGAAGCCCCCTCAGAAGGGGCCTTTGCTCATTGTGTTTCCCACCCATCATTTTGATCTGTGTCTGTGCTGGGGGTCAAATCCAGGGCCTTGTCGCTGGACAGGCATTGTCCCACCGAGCTCCATGCCCAGCCCTCTGCCCTGTTCCTTTTATCATGGGGTCTTAGTCTTCCTCAAGTGCTTGCCTCAGCTGTAGTTTTATTCCTCGTAGTTTGGTTTAGATTTCTGTGCTTGTCTGCGGTGTGGGGAGAGGATCCCACATCCTGGCTGGGCTCCCTGGCTCCCACATGGATGGCAGAGGCGGCATCACAGGGCCAAGCTCTGGCCAGCTTCCAGGGTGTTCAGCTCAAGGACGCACGCTGTGGAGGTCTCTCACCCCTGACCGCTCTTCTTCCTAGCTGCCTGCATCCGGGGTACTCATTCTTGGTTGTCAGTGCGTAAACTAAGTTCTGGAATGGGCTCTAAGAACAGTGCTGTGAATTGGAATTTGTGCCCCTCAGCTGGCAGCCAGGACCCTATTGCCAGTGTTAAGTAAGGAGTTGGCAGCCCCCTGGTCTCAGGTGGGACTAAGGTCAAGTGGGAGGGAAAGTAGTGGCCACCCCGTCGCTTCAGGTCCCCAGACTGTGTGGACAGCGGTGACAGGGAGGGCTGGTTCATCATGTCCCTTAGAGGGCCGAGGTGAGAGGAGTTGGGCTCAGACCTCCTGACTGGTGAAGGCCAGGCCCAGACCGAGCCAGGCTAGTGGCTGAGCCATGCAGGTCGCCTCTCCTGTCTCCTGCCAGTGGGGCTGAGATTGACGGAGGCCAGAGATGGAGAGGCTGGGGGAAGTTGCTGGGATGTCGAATGCCCTGGTTTCCTCAGCTCCTGGCGTGGCACCTCTCAGGCCTCTCTGGAGGTGACCATTCCAGGAGATGAGGCTCCACTGCCCTATCTCAGCATCGCCTCAGTGGAGAGGCCTGCATTTCCTGCAGGGCCACAGGCTCAGCCAGTGTGGGCCAGCAGGGACAGGGACCCGTGTGGAGTGACTCCAGCGTGGGGCCTTAGTGGAGTGGAGGCTGGGGAGGAGAGGGGCTGACAGGGGAGCATTCGCTCGTCATCCAAGGAGGGAAGCCACCTGCACTCTTCCACCAGCTTTCCTCTGGTGTTTTTTATTAAGTGATCATTGTATAGATTTTGGTATTGTCCAGGCTGGGCTCGAACCTGCAAGGATTGTACCCAGGGTCCTTGTACTGAACTACATCTCAGCCCTTCAAACGTTTTTGTAAATTTTTAGACAAGTTCTTGCAAAGTTGTCCAGATGTAAATTTGACATCCTCCTGCCTCAGCTTCCCGAGCACTGGTATTGCAAGTGGGATTACCATGCCTGACTTTGTCTTCTCTTACTGCTTTGTAGAGTTCTTCACCCTGGGTGTCTGTACTTACTGGTTACTGTGCTGCCAGTACCTTCTTCAGGCTTGTAGCATGTCTTTGCCTTCCTCCCTATGGTTTTGATCAAACAAGCTTTTAATGATAACACCAAATCATCATTTTATCTTTTTTGTGTTTTTTTTAAATTCTGTTTTGGAAGTAATTCTGCCAGAAATTGTACATGTTCTCTATTATGTTCTCAATATTTTGTAATTTTTCCATTTACATTTAGTGTAAAATCCATCCCAGGTAGATTTTCTGTCTGGCTGAAGCCTTCTTTTCAGCAGTTTCCTTTCAGATACCTTTGTGTGGTTTCCTTTATAGATGTTCTGCTTTGAAGTGAGCACCTTGAATCTTTGAATTGATATTATTTTTTATGATGCCATATGTCCAATAGCTTCTGGAGGAAAATGAAAAAGCAAATAGCATCCATGTTGTTACAGAAATAGTTTAGACCCTTGGAAAGCGTCTTGGGTATCTTCGCGAGGGTACCTCGATCATACTTTGAGAATCACTGTCCTAAAGTTAATGATGAGGCTACACAAACTTCTAAAACAAGCTCTACGAAAAGAGAGAGTATTCCCTCTTTCTTCTGAATTCTAGAGCATTTTGTGTAAAGTTGGAATTACTATTTCCTGACTATTTCATAGAGCTCGGAAAATCTTTTAGACTTGGAAGTCTTTTTTTTTCTTTCTTTTTCTCCTTGAAATAAAGTGGATTTTGAAAATGGACTTGGAAGTTTTTTTATAGGGAACTTTCTAAACTTTTGATTTAGTTAACGAGCTCTCCAGTTAGCCATTTCTGCTTGAGACTCTTGATACGTGTATTTAAAATTGTCTTTCCACGTGTCCAAGTTTTCAAATGTATTGGCACAGTTTCATTGGTAGCATTTTATCTTTTTAGTATTTTGAGTTACTTTCCTCTTTTTATTTCAACTATTGTTCATTTTTTCCTTCTATCTTGAATAGTCTAATGAGAATTATGTCATGTCAATTTTGGGTGATCTTTTTTTTAAAAAGCAACTTTTGTCTTTGTTTCTCATTTCCATTTTGATTTTTAATTAACTTATTTATGTGTTTTAAAAACTATATCTTGTTATCTTTGGATTTATTTTGTGGTGCTATATCTTTTTATAGTTAATCAGCAACTCTTGAAAACCAGCAGAGCTCATATGTAGATGCTGTCTTTGTTCCCGTATTGCCAGTTTTGTTACATGTGAAAATAGCGTTTTCCACATTGTGAATGGCCCTGACCACATTGTGAATGGCCCTGACTCGATGAGACCCCTGACCTAATAGGTTATGGCTAGAATTCTTTAAAAAGCACTAGTAGAACAGAAGGAGGAGACATTACACGTTCTATAGCTAATACCGTGTTATATGTTATAAGGTGACGTATCATTCTTGTGAAACTTTCATATTTCCATCTATACTGGGTCACAGCATAAGGCATTATTTCATGCTGTGGGTTTTAGGTTAAGACAGAAACTGTTAAAAGGCACAGAAGCTGATCAGCAAAGCTTTTGAGCCTGATTGCACAGAATAAACACTTGAGGAACTTGCTGAATGAGATTCTGTGACCCTACTTTAAACCTGTGAAAAACCAAGCTTCAGGCCGGTGGCTGTGTTAGCAGACTCCCTGCGCCTGTTGAGGTCTCCAGAGTCAGGAAGCTGACCTCGGGCGCTTGCTGGCGAGCTTTGCACGGATACTGGTAGAGTGCAGCCTCCTGTGTGCATGTGTTCCCATCCCTCCCCTCCATGGACTTGGGAGGGCACTGGGTGGTGTGGGGGTGGCAGGTGGGGGATGGCTGGGGGCATCTTGCAGTTGTTAACAGTTCTCCCATTCATGTCTCTGTTATAGACTCTGTCAACTGTGTCGAGTGGCTGATGTGTGTCCTCCAAAGATGATAGGCTTTAAGCCTGAGATGTCATCAGATCCATACACTGGTCTGTGACAAGTTGATTCCTTTGTGTGCTCCAGTTTATGGTCTCAGGTTGAAACCGTTCCTGACTATCCAGCACATTTTAACCAAAAACCCTACAGAGCTTTAAATAGTTGAGGCTGGGCCATACCCAGCTAGGTGGCTGGAAGAGTTCTCCCAAATGGCAGGGATGGAGGATGCTGTGTTTACCCATGGGGAAGGTGATTTCAGGAAGCCTCCGAACTTATCAGCTACTTCCCTTGATAGCACTTACCAGTGAGTAGGAGGAGCCTGGTTTATAGTTTGGGACTTTACCATGTGCTTGCCAAAGTAGTTTACTGCCGTCACATGGTAAGTGCATGACAGCAGAGTCACACTCCAGGCTCTGCCCTCCCTGCAAGGCTGACGGGCACGAAGCAGGGAAGTTGGTTTGGTAAGGATATTAATTGTGGTGTGTAGGGAAGCTCTGGCTTTTCAGCTGAGACCAAACATTTTCCTTTGTTTCCTCTCAGTCCAGGATGCTTGGGAGCTGCTTCATTTAACTGTTCTGTGTGACAAACCACTGCAAAACTTAGTGATCTAAAACAACAGCAGTGACCACAACCGTCCATTCTTTGCTCATGAACCAGCAGTCTTTGCAGAGAGCCAGGTGGAGCCGGCTCCCCTGGGCTCCAGGTGTTTTCCAGAGGGAGCTCTGCTTCTCACCGTGTCACAGCTGTAAGGGCCCCAGGAGGACAGAGCAGGAGCTTTGGTTGTCGGAGGCTTGCAGAGTCTCCAGGCCATTACTTCTGCCACATTCTCTCAGGCAGATCACATCACACACACACAAAAAAAATGAATCGAGATTCGGGGGAAACAATACAGGTTCTGCCTTTGCAGATCGGGAGTATTGCCGGCCTCTGTCTTTGGAAAGGAATCACCCCGACATCTCTTCCATCTTCTGTTTCTTCTCTCTGCTGCCCCATCAGCTTCCTTCTTCCCTCCTTCCTTCCAGACAGGCCAGTTGTCCCTTTCACCGTAAGACATATATTTTATTTAGAGAGTTAAGACTGGTCTTCTCTTCTCTGACTGCCCTTTGCACTTTATCGGCGCTTTCCAATTCTGCATTGTGGTTCAGTGTGGTCCCTCTCCGCTCCCCCAACCCAATCCGAGCTTCTCACAAAGAAGCGTGGCTTTCATCTTTGCTGCACAGCTTTGCTTGGGGTGAGTGAGCCAACAGGAGCCGTGCAGGCGTCCGTTCAGGTTAGACAGGAGTTTCCGAGTACAGCAACTGTCTTCAGCTGTTCCGCCTTTCGTTTTTCTTCTTTGGTCTGCATATCCCTCCCAGCTTAAGCCGCATCTCCCCAGCAACTGATGCGTAAGGTGCGTGCGTATTTATAGCTATAGTTGTAATCTTAGCTCATGTATTGACGTTTGTGTTAGATGTTTGGGTGTAGTTCGAAGTATTCAGTTATGTCGTCGGCCATATGGTCATGCATACAAATGTTTATTTATTGGTGAGCAGCGTGCAAAAGCCTTTTAACTTATCGCGTCCAGTGGCTTGGGGGAAAGAAGTAGGAGTAATGAAGTCAGAGGGCTTCTTCAGTGGGGGTGCCGCCCGCCCCTGACCCCCGGCTCCCTCCCCACCCCCTGCAGGCCTGGAGGAGAGGCGGGGCGTCAGCATGTGCGCCTCGGTCAAGCACAGCAGCCGGGGGCCCGCCCTCATCCCGAGGATGAAGACCAAGCACCGCATCTACTACGTGGCGCTCTTCTCCGTGGTCCTGCTGGGGCTGCTGGCCACCGGCGTGTTCCAGTTCTGGCCGCACTCCATCGAGGCCTCGGGCGACTGGGCGGTGGAGAGGCGCAGCGCGGCCGTGCCCGTGGTCAGGCTGCCCAGAGACGGCGCGGTGCCCGAGCGCGGCGACCTCAGCTGCAGGATGCACACCTGCTTCGACGTCTACCGCTGCGGCTTCAACCCCAAGAACAAGATCAAGGTGTACATCTACTCGCTGAAGAAGTACGTGGACGAGCTCGGCGTGCCGGTCAGCAGCACCATCTCCCGGGAGTACAACGAGCTGCTCGCGGCCATCGCGGACAGCGACTACTACACGGACGACATCAGCCGCGCCTGCCTCTTCGTGCCGTCCATCGACCTGCTGAGCCAGCAGGCGCTGCGCATCCGGGAGACCGCGCAGGCCCTGGCGCAGCTCTCCAGGTACCGGGGCCAGGGGCGGTGTGGGGAGGCCCCCGCGTGAGCTGGGTGGCGCAGCACGGGCGCCGAGCGGCTGTGGTAGCAGGTGTGCTGCGCCCCGCGCTCCTAGCTCCCTGGAGTTTACAATCTGAGAGTGACTGTGGCTCGCATACTCATCCTTTTATAAATACACGGCCCCTGCCCCATCGCACCGCACACGGTTAGCTAGGCGAGGTGGGACTCACCTATAATCTCAGCACTCTGGGAGGCTGAGGCAGAAGGTTGGCGAATTCAAGCCTAGCCTGGGTTGATTTAGCCATTTGGCAAGAACCTGTCTGAAAACTGAAAAATAATAAAAAGGACTGGGGATGCAGCTTTGTGCAAAGGCCTTGGTTCAGTCTGCAGTACTACAAGCAAATGAAGTCTGAAAATTCAGATGAGTAAAAGGAAGCATGCCCTAATCCTGCCTCTAAGAGATAACCGTTATTAATATTTTAATGTTCCCTCTTGGTCATTTTTTTTTTTTTTTTGTATAAAGAATAGACATGCCCCTGTATCTATACCTTTTTCCCTCTGGATTGGTACCACACTCTGCATGGCCTTCGCCTGCTGTGTTTCCCCTAATGTATCATGAATACCATTTGCGAATTTTTACGTTATTTTACTATATAATTTAAAGGCTGTACAGTGTTCCATTTCATGGGCATTCAGTAATGTATCGTATCAACTCTGTATTTGATTTACTTTTTGTTCCTCCTCCTCCTTCTTCTTCTTTTTGGTATCAGGGATTGAACTCATGACTTTGAGCTTGCCCGGCGGGCGCTTGTGCCACTGAACTAAACTCCTGGCCCCTACTTTTTGTTTCTTTAGCCAAACACTGAATATCATCAGCTTTACTTTTTGTTTTGTTTGTTTGTTTTTTGGTACCGGAGATCGAACTCTTGAGCACATACTTGCCAGGCGGGTGCTTATGCCACTGAGCTAAATCCCCAGCCTCTAGGCTCCAGTTTTTCATTATTTTAAATTGTTCTGTAGTGGATAAGCCCTAGTTTCACATCCATCTGTTTTTGTTTTTTTTTTTTTCTTTTTTTTACAAGGAGCCAGACCAGTGCCTGGTGTACTGTTAGAATCTGCAGGAATTTACCCAACATTGCTGGAAAGTGACCCTGCTTATTTGGGTTTGGGAACTTTTGTACTTGTTATCTAACTTCCCCGTGGTCGACATGTGAATGCTCCATGCTTCATTTCTCATAGGTGGGATCGAGGTACAAATCACCTGTTATTCAACATGCTGCCCGGAGGTCCCCCAGATTACAACACCGCCCTGGATGTCCCCCGAGACAGGTAGGCATATTTGGGGCAGTCCCAGGGATGGTTTGTGAAGATGAAACAAACCCAAGATCCTTTTGAAATTATGTTCCTGTTAATGCTGAGAAGTCCTTTATGGTGAGGACTACCTGGATGACTCTCCTCCAACAAAGAGCGGCCTCCACTTGGCTAAACCTGGCTCTGTCTCCATGTCCTGATATTTACGGAGCTGGCTGGGCCACTTCCTTTTCCCTTCTGTTAGCTCTAAGCAAGGTAAATAGGGCAGAGGTGTCCATGCATAATCTTTGAAGCCAGGTGACGATCCTGTTTCCCTGCCCTGTGACTCCCAGAACTCATGGGTGAACTGGTGTGGAATGAAGAGCCACGGCTCCAGGGCTGTCAGCTGGGGTCAGCCTTGAGATAAGAGGTGGTAACTTTCTAAGGCAGAGAAGTTTACGTATCAGAACTGAACATGAGATACATCCTCAACTGTGTTATGCAGATAGATCTTTCCATACCCTTCTGTCTGCGTATTGCAGAGGTGCTTCCGGGCCTCCTACCTAGCCCAGCTCACAGTACTCCATTCTCACAGTCCCTCGTCCTGAAACCACTCCCTTCTTCATGGATTAATAAAATCTGGGCTGGGCCCTGGGTCGAGGCCTTCGTTCCAATGAACTTTTCATCCTGGCTGGACTTAGGACCCCTTGGCTCCCCATAGCTATAAATATATCTTAGTGTTTTTATTCTTGCCATGGGTTGCCCTGAAAGTGGTAGATTGGAATTAACTTACTGGAATTCCAATAATTTTTCCATGGGATTATAAATATAAACTTCCTGGACCACGATGAGTTCTGGGAAGGGCTCTCTATAATCTGAACCGTTCGTTCCATTGGAAAGCTGTCCTCTGAGTTTCCCTGCCTGAGACCTAGCAGCTGAGACTTGCTTGGATCTGCTGTGTTGGAAGCTGGTTAGGGCAGTGCCCTGGTGCAGCCTGTAGCCCTAGTCGGGGGGTTGCACCCCTGTTCTAAGGCCAGTTCCACATTAGCCTGTATTGGCACCTTCTGGGTCTACGGACTGACATTTGCTAAGAGGAGACCCCCAGCTCCAAGGGCGGAGGACACAGACATGTGAGGATGACATGTGACACCTGTGACGTTAGGCTAGAGCTCTGGGAAAGCTGGACAAAGAGGTGCTTGCTGCAATGCCACCTCTCGAGGAACATAGCCCGAGGCTTTGAGCACCCCAGGTAAGGGTGCTGGGTGGTACTCAATGCGTAGGATTGTTCCAAGTGTGATCTTGTTATAGCCAACGTGAAACTCTTGACATCACGAACACTGATAAAAGTGACAGCCTGAGGCCAGCTGTGTTCTTAGCATTGTCACTTCTGGAAATCTACCCCGAGTACTGCTCTCTTCCAGAAGATTAAACCTGCACCTTCTTGGCTGTGAATGATTATTTCGAGTCTGTCTTGAGTTTCTAACTGAAAAAAACATCAGTAGGAGAGACAAACGGGACCCCAAGACCTCCATGGACTCTGGTGTAGCAACTTTTTTTGGACGGCAGAGGGCAGTGTGGCCCCACAAATGTGGTAGAAACCAGCTCCCTGGATGGGACTGTGCAGGGTAAGGTGGGCTTCTGCTTCACAGACTGGGCGTCCGGTGAAAGAGATTGCTCCTGAGGACAGCCAGGGGAGGAAGGGAGCTGTTTGGTATGCAGCATCTTTACCTCCTGACTTGGATTTCGCTGCAGAAGGGCTTCGTACTGTTTGGGATCCTTCAGGTTTGGCAAACATTTTGGTGTACCCACCTGTGCAGAAGGAAGGGCTGTGCAGTTACCTGCTAAGTTTTCTGATCCTTTGTCTTTGCTCCTGGGTTCAGTGTGGGCAAGAACTGCAGGTGTGGAAGGCTTTTAGCAGGGGCTCTTAAGTCACAGTGTTCAGAAATTGGAGGTTTCTGGGTGAGACTGACATCTCCCAAAGTCTAAGGTCATGGCATGGTGAGGTGGAAGTTATTTATTCAGGGAATTTGAGTACCTGGACTGGAGAGAATACATCGCTCGTGATTAAATCTATTTGTATCTAAATCTCGAGACTAAATCTGACTCAGCTTTTAGGGATCATACACGTGATACACATCCTTTCTGTCAGAGTTGAGCAGCGTGCAAGTACGTGAAGAGTAGATGCTAAATCTGCTCTCTTCCCTTCTGCGTTTCACTCCCAATTGAGAAATAATCGTCGCTATTAGGATGTTTGTGTTTTTCTGGTCTTCTTTTTCCTGACTTAGACACAAATGCAGTCCACTCCCACACTTTATTTTGACCTCAGTGGGAGCACGTCACACCTGCTGTTCGTGTCCTCACATGCCTTCTATAATATCATTAATACCTTGGATTCTTATTTTCCTTTCTTTGCACAAGTATCTTACAAACTTATACTTTTATGGGGGTGAATATTGACTTATGGAACTTGTTATGGAAAATTTCAGACCTATGCAAGAGAAGAGAGCAATACAGTTGGCTACATCTCCCTGCTAGATTGTTTAGAAATCCCAGATGGGTTATCATCGCGTCTGTACGTGTTTTCCCGTGAATGTCTATATGATTGGAGCTTTAAAAAGAGCCATAACTGTAAGCTAGGTGCGCATGCCTGTAATCCCAGCTCCTTGGGCAGCGGAGGCAGTAAGATGGTACGTTCGAGCCCACCCTGGGCCATCGAGTGACGTGGTGAGACCCTGTCTCAAAATAAAAAGAATAAAAAGAGCTAGGATGTAGCTCAGTGCCAAGCCCCTGGATTCAATTCCGGTACCACAAATAACGACGAAAGCACAGCTACCATATCGTCATACCTGTAAACATTAAAAGGAATTCCTTTAAATGTCACCAAGTGTCCACTGACTATCTAGCCATTGTACTCAACCCCCCTCCCCCGAGTTTGTTTGACTCAGGAAGCAAGAATGGCTTTTAGGATTGGTCAAGCTTTTGTTTTGTTTTGTTTTGTTGGTTGCAGAACCTGGCTTTATATTTGAGGAGTTTGTGGTCTGAGTTACAGCTGAGGAATCTGTGGGAATCTGGCTGTAGGGTGGGGACAGAGGCTGTGGAAGGAAGCTCAGGTCCCAAAGCAGGAGGATTGGAAAGTGCTGCAGGTGCTGGAGGTGGCTCTGCGGACACAGCACTTCCCCTACCCCCAAGTCTGGTGCTGCGAACACTTTTTCCGCCACAAGTTCTCCTTTTGGTGTCTTGTATCGTTGGAACAGATCTCTCATTTTGGGACCCATCATGGGAAAACAGCATAGGCTGCTTAGAAATTAACAGTCAATGTGAAACATGTGTCCTGTGAGGTGAGCGGTGCCTAGCACCCCCCTCCACTCTGAAGCCCAGGGAGCCCTGCCCAAGAGACTGCAGCTCGAAGATGGAGACTAACTGCAGTTGAGGTGCTTTCTGAGGTCGGGCAGATGTCACGTGTCCCCATGGGCGCAGAATAAGCGAGGAGCTGTGGAGCCCGTGTGAAGCACACCACTCCTTCCACGCATTCTCCCAACCCCATCACCCGAAGTGTGGGTGATCCCCACCAGCTTGGGGCCTGCTGCAGCTCTGCCTGTTGTCAGCACCTGGAGGCCTCCCCAGTTCCTGCCATTCAGGAGAAGTCAGACCACAGGCTGGTACTGAGGACAGGCTGGCAGCGGGGGAGTTCGTAGCCTGCACATTGCCTACCCACCCCTTCTGGGTTTGATGAAGCTTAAAATAGTGGGTTTCCCAGGGGTGGTTTGGACATCTTTCAACTGAAACCCATCCCGTTGGAAGGGAACATAGTTTGTCATCAGGGCCAGGAGAGGATTGGTAGCAGTCAGTATTGCAGAAAGCATGGTCTCTCCGTGGGGATGCTGTGGCTTAGAGTATGGGGTGTGTGACTGGTAAAACTCGGCCCCAGAAAGTGATTTGGATGGGTCTCGAGCCTCTGGGACAAGATGACAGCGAGAGCTGGTGTGACGTACACCTGCTTCCTTCCCCTGATGAAGTGTCTTTATACTGCTTGCTGGATCCAATTAGAGCAATGCAGTCACTGTTTTCTAACGAAGGAGAATAAAAGCCAGTGCAGTGCACTGTGGGAGATGCAGGACAGGGCCAGGTGTGGATTCTGCTTCCTGAACGGGGAATTGGGCTGAGAAGGGCGAGTAGCTCTGGGACGGCCGGAAGAACAGCTTGGGGCAGGGGTTGGAGCAGGGCCAGGCAAATGCAACGCAAAGTGTGATACGTTCTGGCCACTTCTGCTTCCCGTGCCTGTTGTCACCAGAGGGTCCAGGCAGAGAGGTGGGAAATACCAATCTTCCTGCGCAGACCTGTGGGTATTTCCAGTACTGCTAACATGGTTAAGAATAAAGTACAACTCTTCAGAGAGGTGGGTAGAATGGAATGAGATAGCAGAGGGCCCGTACCTGGTGTCCCCCGGGCTGTAATGTGTTTTATGAAATGGAAAGTCTCCTGGGGGAGAGCTGGTGACTCTGGGGCCTGGTGGCACCCACCAATGTCTGAGAGATGCTTTGTGAGTGTTGGGCATCCAGCCCAGTACTGCTGTAAAACAGTGACTTGGTAATGTTGATGTTGCTGCTAAGACTCTGTCATTCTGAAGGTCACTTTTCACAGAGTGAAGCCCTTTTGTCACTGATGAAATCCTTTGCTTCCAGGGCGCTCCTGGCTGGAGGTGGCTTTTCTACGTGGACTTACCGGCAAGGCTACGATGTCAGCATCCCTGTCTACAGCCCGCTGTCAGCGGAGGTGGCTCTCCCTGAGAAGGGACCAGGGTAAGGGACTGCGGCGCAGCTGGTGCCTTTACAGAGTCTGTGGGATGCCAGGGGAGGGGCGTCTTACTGAGGTGAGCACCCCAGCTGCCAAGGCCTGGATTTCAGGCCAGTGTCCTTGAGTGTCCTGTCTGGCCCGCCCTAGACCTCTTCCCCCTGCAGCTTTCTCTGGGAGCTAAACTCTCAGACTGGCTGCCAAGTCTTCCTGCCCAGGAAACTGTGGCATCCTTGACTCCATCCTCTTTTCCTCTTTTCCAAATGTCCTGTTTACTCTGCCTCAGATTGGTCTGCACCCCCTCTCTGCCTCTGCTTTATGCCAGGCCGCTGCCATCATCTCCCTTTGGACTCCTGAACCGTGTCCTGTTTGGTGTCACCGCCCCTAGTCTGGCCACTGGCAGCCTGGCCTGGCCTCAGGCTGCCTGATGGGCACAGTCCTGCTTCCCTCAAATGCCAGTCGGCTTCTCTGCCATCCGGCCACCCCTTGGCTCTGTCTCTGGCCTTCCTCAGAACTCTGTTCCTTCCAGATCATAGAAGAGGCTTCGCTCTGTCCAGCTTTCTGACCTGGAAGCACACTCCCCCTTGCATGGGAGCCCTTTTCCTCCTCTTCGTCAGTCTAACAACCTGCTCGTACTTCGGGTTTCAGCTGCACCTGCTGACCCGGGCAGGTTGGGGTGTGCTGTATTTGCCCTGCTCGGTCTGGCCTCTCTCCCACGGGGCCTGCCCATCTCTCAGATGACACTCATTCTGCCCTAACCGGCCACCTTTGGACTTTGACTTTTATCCATACAGTGAGGCAGAGACCAGCTCTGTGTTTTGTTTGACTTTATTTTTCAGGTCTGCTTTTTAACTGCTGTATTGTGTCTGGCACATACTTGGCTCATGCTTCAATTGTGGAATAAGGGAAAAGGGCCTGGATATGGTAGGCCTCTTCCCTAGCTTTGTTTTTCTTCTTTCTTTCTTTCTTTCTTTCTTTCTTTCTTTCTTTCTTTCTTTCTCTCTCTCTCTCTCTCTCTCTTTTTTTTTTTTGCTATAGTCTATTTAAAAATCATGCTATTTCATGGAGAGAATTTAGTGAACATTAAACAAGTCTACTGGTAATAAAGCCCCCTTTACTTGTAAGTGAAGTCCCCTGATATTAAGGGGACTGAAATTATAACACTAAAAATGCCACATTGGGTGAGACCGAAACCCTCACTGTTTGGTGGGAGAATTGGGTCTCAAGGGAACAGTGGAGCCACACTTGCCCTCAGAAACTGTCATAAACACTGAGGCATAAGGAGAAGGTGTCCCTCTGTGACATTTGCGTTCCACCATGTGGCCTGGGCTACAGCTTGAAGTTCCCAGCAGCCTTCAGTTATTTTAAATAATGCACTAAGTCCAGATCAGCTGGAGACGTTTTTCCCTCTGCCCTGGGCGAGTACAAGGGAAGCCTGAATGGCTGATGAACTTGTGGCTTAGATCATTCTTTCCCCTAAATACTCTCTCAGAATCAATTTAATTTCTTATCTTAAAATTGAAATTAATCCAAGTACCATAAATGCATCTTTTTAAAGCATACAACTCATATGCTCACAAAGTTGCACAATTATTGTCAATATTACTAATTCTAGAGGATTGCCATCATTCTAAAAAGTAAAATCAGTACTCTCTAGTGAGTCTCCTTATCTCTGTCCCTAGCAACAATCACTGATCTATTTTCTGTCTGTATGGATCTGCCTATTCTGGACATTTCATACAATTCCTTTTCTATCTGTCTTGTTTCACTTAGCATAGCGTTTTCAAGGTTTATCCATATTGTAGTATGGAATCAAACACTGCTGTTTTGTTTGACCTTTCATCAGGTGATTGGAATTGGGGTTATTTCCAATTTTTAGCTGTTATGAATAATGTTGCTACGAACATTTGTGTACAGGTTGTTTTGTGTAAACCCATGTTTTCAGTTCTCTTGGATCTTTGTCTAGGACTAGTGTTGCTGGCCCATGTGTTAGTTCTGTGTTTTAGTGTCTGAGGAGATGCCAGACCCTTTTCCAGGGTGGCTTCATCATTGTACCTTCCTGTCAGCAACACATACAAGGTTTCCACTTTCTCTACATCTCCACCAATGCTAGTCATCATCTGGGGTTTTGAGTCTCACAGCCTCATGGATGTGAAGGAAAATCTCACTGTGGTTCCAATTTGCATTTCCCTAGTAACTAATGATGTTGAATATCTTTTCCTATGCTGATTGGCCATTTATGTAGCTGCTATGGAGAAACATCTATTTAGATCACTTGCCTGGCTATTTTCAAATTGAGTTGCCTTCTTTATTGTAGAACTATAGGATTTCTTATGTATTCCAGGTACTAGACCCTGTGGGAGTTGAAAATATTTCCTCCCATACTGTAGGTTTTTTCTTACTTTCTCATTAGCATCCTTTGAGATGGAAAATTTCTTACTTTTGATGAAACCCGACTTACCTACTTTTCCTTTGATTACTTATATTTTTGGTGAAATATTAATATTTAAGAAAATATTGTCTAAACCAAGGTTAGAAAGATCTACACTTAAGTTTTCTTCTCAGAATTTTATCATTTTAGCTCTTGGGTTTAGGTTGTGATTCATTCATTTTTAGTTTCTTTTTTTTTTTTTTTTTTATGCTGGCCATAGAGCCCAGCGTCTGCCTGTGGTAGGCAAGTGTCAGTGATTGTCAGTCACTGTTTAAAATGACAATCACTGAGATACATCTCTAGCCCTTTGGTAACTTCTGTATGTGGTGCGAGGTCCAACTTTATTCCTCTTTTGTGAATATCCGGTTTCTCAGCACCACTTGTTGGAAGGCGTATTCTTTAGTTATGGTTCCCTTTTGAAGATCAACTGGTCATACATATGTGGGTTTATTTCTAGGTTTTTAGTCCTACTATTTGGCTGTCCTTCTGCCATCACTGTCTTATTACTGTAACTTTGTAGTAAGTTTTGAAACAGCTAAATGTGAGTCCTCCAACTTTGTGACTTTAGTGAGGCTTTCAAGGATACTCAAGGTCTCTTGCATTTTGATTAATTATTTTCATAATATTATAACTGGAACAAATGACAATAAAAAGTCTAAACTCCTGTGCTTATTTAACTACAAAACTAAGACAAACTTACAAGTAAATACCAGCACATCTATGAAACTAATGACATTGAGATTAACGTAATTTAATGGGACAGATGGAGGTGTTTCTTTGAAATGGAATTGCATCTTCTAAGGTGAATATGGAGCCGATATCTGGGTCTGTTGTTGTTGGTGGGCCTGTGTGGTTGCATGCTGAGTGACAGTATACTTTTCTCTACCATGTTTTCTGTTTGAAACCCTGGGAAATTTTTCTTTATGTTGCATATTATGATATTATTTATCTTCCTCAAGTGCAGATGCATGGCTCACATTTTCCCTGACATTTATTATGAAAATGTCCAAGCAGATACAGCAGAGTCGAAAAGAATTTCACAGCAAACACACTGTGCTTATCACCTAGTCCACTGTTTGTGTTTTGCTCCACTTGCTTTCTGTGATTCACCGTTTTACTTCTTCCCTTTCCCTTACCAGCCACTAAATGCAAACTTGGTCATTGTTTTCCGTTGGTGTAACAGTAGTATGGATTGAATTATAAAGAGTTAAGGGTTTGTTGGGCTTAGAGTAGCAAATGCTGGGAAGCTGGAGATGCGGTGCTCACATTTGCCTGCTTAGGTATCTGCAGTGCCCCTGGGTGATAAGGGTATCACATGGCCAGACAGAATGACCTAGCTCGGGTCCTTCCACTTCTTATAAATGCACAGCTCTACCCGATTAGGACCCCATCTTAGGGCTTCATTTCTCTGTAATTAACTCCCAGATTTGCATCTCCAAATACCATAGATGGAAATTAAGGGGTGGGGGGAGATGGCCAATTGACAGGTAGCACGATAGAGAGCCTCTCTGAGAAAAACAACTCAGATGCTAGAATTTAATACCATGGAGAAGACCAGACAAAAGGAGAGGAATTCTCACAACCCAGGGAGAAACTGAGGAATGAGAAACAGAAAAAAAAAATTAAAAAAGAAGAAGCATGGACAGAGGGCTGGAGCTGGGCACGCTCCTGTCACTGTACTGGGTGTGTCTTAGAGTCGGGTGATTCACCATCGAGCTGAGGTCGTGGCCCTGCTGAGATCAGGGGTTGGTGAGCCCGAGACCCTTGGCAGGAGGAGGCACTGCAGCAGGGAGTGGAATTGGTGAACCGAGCTGGCACAGACTTTGGTGAGTGCTGAGAACTGGATTCCCCAGAGTGGGATAAGCAGCTAGATGACATATTGGAGTTGGGCCACACAGGCTTGAATCAACCACTGAAGCAGCATCAGTTGGCGGCTCCTGGCCTAAAGCAGATTGGTGGGATCTTCCTGGGCTGGGCCATGACCCTGGTTGGCACCCAATAGCCAGGGACGAGGCTGTCCTGAACCTGTGACATTGCAGGGCACACAGTAATGTGCTGAAGACATTCACTGGTTGACAGTCTTAGAGGGGAGGAGCCAGCCCACATCACCCCTGTGTGCACCTCACAAATCAACAGCAAACTGGAGAGAACAGCAGTCCCCTAGCCAGTACACTGCAGAAAAACTAAGTAATACAGAAAGGTCCTGAGACCTCCACCACTCACCTGTCTGAAAGAAACCAGAAACATGACAAGACAAAGAAACAACAAAAAGCCTCCAACCACTGACTCAGGGAAAATAAGTCCAGGAGAGGTAAATACAGAGGATATTGAGGGCAGTGAACATGCAATATCAGACACGGCCTCATTGGAAATAAAGAAATACTTCTGTGACCTCATTGACGAATTTAAATCTGAAATTCTAACTCAGATGAAGCAAGATATAAGAAGATTAATAAAAGAAACACTGGGTAATCCTCAAGAAGACACAAATAGAACAATGGTGGAACCCAGAGAAAGGAGAGAAGCCTTTGATGAAGAATATAAACAAAATCTAGAATACATGAAACAGATCCAAAGAGAATATCAGGAAATTAAAAACTCCATTGAAAGCTGGCAAAACTTCTTGACAGAAACTAAAGACAGACTTTCAAAACTTGAAGATAGATTTGCAGTGTATGATCACTAAAGGAAGGATCTCTTAAAAATAACAAGGAACCAGGAAGTAACGATACAAAGGCTAGAAGACAACAAGAGGTTTTATGACTTAAGAATAAAAAATGTGAATGAAGAAACAGGGACAAATACAAATGAAATAAAAAGGCTATTCACAGAAATAACTAAGGAAAACTTCCCAAGCATAGGAAACAAGTGATGTTCAGATATATGAGGCATACAGAACTCTAGCCAGCTATAACAAAACAGATCTATACCAAGACATATAATAATCAGGATCCCAGAAATCCATCACAAGAACAGAATATTAAAAGCAGTCAGAGACAAAAACCCAGATTACCTATAAAGGAAAACTCATCAAAATCACAGCAGACTTCTCGATGCAAACTATCAGATCAAGAGCTTGGAGCAAAATATTCCAAGCCCTGAAAGAAAATAACTTCCAACCCAGATTGATGTACCCTGTAAAACTGTCTCTCAAAATTAATGGAGAGACAAGATATTTCCACGACAAGAGGAACTGGGGGAGTTTGTGACCACCAATCCAACCCTGCAAAGAACACTGAAGGACATTCTAGAGAGAGTGAAGAAAATCATCAGGATTCCAGGAACAATGGCAGAAAGACCTCAATGAAAGGGGCAGACAGTGGAATGAAGGAGAAAAGTAAACAATGACAGAAAAATAGCATAGCAGAGATGAGGCAGAGAAGATTGGCTATATCACTGTTTTGTCTTAGCTAATTTTATTCAAATCTGGTATGCTTGAGAGTATCAAGTGTGAGAGTAGAGGCAATTTCTCTGAAGATGACAAGATTCAATAGGATACCCATTCTGGTTTGATTATTAACTGCCTTTGAAGTCCTATAATGTCTCCAATGTTTGGTTTTTATTAATAGTGCTATGTACTGCTATGTTTAATTATACTATGCCTGATGATATAGACAATTTTATTGAAAACAACCAGAGACATCATAGTAACTACTGTAGATTACCTAATATTGTGGCTTTATATGTCCTTTTCATTTCGTGTTTTTCTAGGAATTTGTTTTGCTGACTTGTTTTGGTTTGTTTTTCCCTCTAATATAGAAAGGCTAGGTATACATGTAGAGACACATGTGTAGAACTTCTAAACAGTTTACAAGAATTGATTATAGTTATTGTAAAAAAAAAGGAAAAGAAAGTATTCTAAAGGATGTAACTGCATGTATGTTTAAGTGTGTAGGATTGATAACCATATTACTAAGTTTTTGTTGGATAGATGAACAGAGCTGATTACAGACTCATTGTTTAAATGTGCGCTTTGTAGGCTTTACTTTTATAACTTGAACAACTACCTCTAAGAGGAAAATATGTAATTATTAACTAGTGAATTCTTACAGGGTTTTTTTTTTTGAAATTATATATTTCTACCCCTTTTCTGTTTCATTTTTTTCTCTTTAAATAAAAAAAAAAATTAAGCTTCACCATGTGTTTTGATGGACACATTTAAACCATAGCAGTCAATGAATTTTTTGAAGCAATATTCATCATTAAATATGAGCAAAACTGTACCTGAATTAAACTTTTGACTATCATTAAGATAATTCAAAAATAATCCTTTTTTTTCCCCAAAATAATTCTTCTGGAGAATCTATGGATGGATAGTTCACTGCCCCATTCACCCATAAATTGAGAGAAGATGGTCTTTGTGCGCTAGCTGGAACCTCTGGGGCAGTATGAATTCCTGTCATGTGCTGAGAATTTTAATTTGGCATATTTGTGTAGCCCGAGTGTGAATAACTGTGATAAGCAGAAAAGCTCACTCCTATTCTTGCCACTTCTGTGAGCAGTGGCTTACATCAATTGTCAGATAAAACAAAACATTGTTTTACTTTTCTTTTTTTCCTCCTTGAAGTGGTTCTGGATGTTCAGCACTTTGGTTTTGTTCAGTTCTGCAGTGCTGGGGAAGGAGGTAAACCTTCATCCAAGAACTCTTGGATCAAGTGTTGGGCCAGGCTCGTGGTTCTTAATGAGAGATGGGAAGCGAGCTCGTCCCCCAGGGAAAAGTCTGTAGACATTTCTGACAGTCACAACGAGAGACTGTGTATTGGGGCCCCCAGATTGTGCCCAGGCTAGGTAACTGTGCACAGAGACAGGACACAGAGCCTGGTCAGGACAGGGAACGGGGACAGGGTGATGGCCAGGGAAGCCAGGCACAAACTTCCAAGTGTCCTCTTCCGATGCAGTGGCATGGGATGTACCTGATGCTCCTGGCAACAAGTTGTGACAGCATGTGTGGATGCCTGTGACCAGGAGACTGGGCGGGCTCAGCAGCAGGGCTGTTGTCGGAGCTGACGTCCAGGCTGCCTCTGCGGAGCTTGGTCTCCTGGGTATAGCATGTGGTCGTGAGGGCTGTGTGTCTGCAGTTCAGGCACAGAAAGCTTTTCTTACCAGTTCTCAGGTGGTGGGACTTTCCCCTCACCCAAGTGTCCTAGTGCCAGCACAGGGGCCAGTCTGACACTCGAGCCTCTTGAAATTCCACTGAAATTCCTATCTCTCCCACTCTGGGAAGCACTGGCCACAGCAGGCACCTGGGTGAGAGCCAGTATTGCCACCACTGTGAAGCAGCCCCCAGGGATAGCGCCCCCAGTGACCCACACTCGGGAAAACAACCTGAACCTCTGTGACCTACTGTAGCGCAAGCTGGCTCCTTTTTTACAGGTTTAGGAGTCTGAATTTCCTCCAGATTTCACTCCAGGGAAGAAAACACTGAAAATATTTAGTGCAGAGAAAACCAGGAAGAACAGACCACTCCCAACAGTTAAAGATCACCTTCAAATAATGGGTTTGGGAAATTTAAACTATTACATGGGTGGTTTAGCTCTAGGAACTGGAGCTCTCTAATTTATGTGTAACTATACTGAAAAGAAGACCTTCAGTTCATTTATAAAGTTCCAGTTAGAAAGCAGCATATCTTTAAGGGTAACCTGGGGAAGGTGAGGGCCATCAAGTGTGATTCTCCCTCTAGTGGCTTCGATTGTCACCAGGCCCATGCTTGCCACAGCCATTTGGAGTCAAGCCCTGCAGTGGCACTGTTACTTTTATAAAGACCATTGTTCCCTTGTACCCCAAAACAATCATGGGAATAACTCAGGGGAGGCAGAGACAGGTCTCTCCTGGGACTTGGGAGAGAGGCCAGAGTGGGTGACCTCCGGACCTCAGGTTGGTCCATTGCTCTTTGTGAGAGTTGCTTTTTAAGGGAATTCCCACATCTCTGAGGGTTGCCCAGAGTAGTAAAAGCTCTGTTTTTATTTTTCCTTTAAATCTCTCAGTAGTTTTCCAACGGGAAGTTGAGGATTGTTGCTATTGATAGCTTCTTCTCGCAGCTGTGTTGGCTCCAGCTGGAATTCGTGTCATTTTCCTTCTAAAAGGAGCTAAATTGGGAGTTTACAGTGATAACTATTGAGGGAGACTCTTCGATTCTCAGCGTGATCTTACTTTTGGATACCAGGCTACTGGGAGGAAACATGAAAGTCGAAGCTAGTAATTTTAGTCTTCCGAAGAAAAACAAATCCACCTTAAAACTGTGTTTGCTCAGAGCTAAAATGAGCGTATTCTGCCAGCTGCGGATCAGGGCAGGAAGGGCTGGCATGCAGGCAGGGGACCACACTTCGGTTCCCATCTCCGGTTTCTGCTGGATGCGTAGCCCTGGCAGAGAATCTAACTAGAGAGTCTAAACTGGAACTTCATCTCTTCTCCATGAAATCAAACCTGGAGTCTTTCTTTGCTGAGGTTCCTTTGAGCATCACACCTGGACGTCTGTATTTATTCCTCAACCTGTGTAGGAGTCTGGGGAGATGTGACTGTCACCCTTATCCTCCTGAACCCAGGCACCCTTGCGGCTGCCCATGTGCCCCGCTACCCGTACCCGGCCTCCCGTGTCACACCCTGTTCCCCGTGCAGGGCATCTCACTGAGGCTGCTGGTAGTTTCCTGCTGGGTAGCGGAAACCCCACCACAGGCTACTGTAATTTTCCAGTCACCTTCACTGTTAATTAAGGCGGTTTTCCTGCTTGATTGTGGTTTGACTAAATTGCTGTCTTGCGCAACTATGTGTTTGGTGGCGGAGATGGCGTCCCCTGTGGGACCAGCCCAGAGCAGCATCCAGTGCGTCATTGTGCCATCGGTGTGACTCCACCCTCTACACAGAGGGACTCTGGAGGCTCGGGCTGGGAGAAGCCGAGAACCCGTGTCGGTGCCCACAAGGAAGACTTGTGGCCGTGAGGACTAGGTGTAGCGTCCAGCGAGTGGTAACTTAGGAGGGGCTCGGCCAGCTGACCAAGCTCTCTTGTTGGTGGGCTGCTGTTCCATGGCCCCTTATCTGCTCCACCCTCCACCTGGCCTCTGGGCGCAGCCCACTGCAGGTGGTGCCGTTGAATAGGACCTGCCCTGGGGAGGTGGGAGAGGCTGCCTGCCTCTGCCACGTGGCTACTGAGCACTGCATGGTAGCTTCGTGCTTTGGGAGAGAGGGTGACTTGCTGAGTTAGAGTGGCTGATTAGGCCACGGGGGTGTGAGTATGGTTCTTCCCAGCTAGACCCTGTGAATAAGACTGAGGAGCTAAGGAAAAATAGCTGTCGGTCTTATTCTTCAAAGTTGGAAAAACAGCAAAAATAAAACAGAGAGAGAGAGAGAGAGAGATGCGTTCACCAAAAGCTAGAGGTTTTGGTCCTGTCTCATGTAAGCCTCCTGGGTAGCCCTAGTATTTTCCTGGCCAGTACCAGTTTGAGCTGGATTTAGCGAGTACTGTTTCTCAGCATGATGGGTATCTCCTTTGTTCCTGGAATGTGCTTTAAGTGAGTCGTGTCATTAGTGGTGACCCCTAAAGGTCCACAGTCTTCACCCCTTTGCGGCCCGTACCTCTCTCTGCCTTGTGGAAACCTGCCCTTCCAGGAGGGAGTTCCTTACCACCTTGTCTCTTCAAAATCATCCTCTTGTTCAGCCTTACTAACTTGGTGTTGACTGTCTTTTTTTTTTTGAGAGAGGGTCTCGTTATGTTTCCCAGGATGGCCTCAAACTCCTGGGCTCAAGTGATCCTACCATCTCAGTCTTGTGAGTGGCCGGGACACACGTGACTGCTGTGTTCACAGGTTTGTCTTGTGTGGAGGTCTGCGTGGCAGCAGACCCGTGGAAATCCTTCCTTCTCTCCCTTTTCTCTTGTGCATCCTCACATAACACTCACTGTGACCGGTTCCGGGCTTTGGTGAAGAGTTTTTCCTCCCGCAGGCTTTCAGCTTCTCTGCTGTCCCTGTGGCCTTGACCATGGGCCTCTGTCCTGTGCGGCAGTACTGCATCTGCTGGTCTCCCCGTCTCCCGGGTGGAGGAGCGCAGCTGGCTCCTGTTCAGTTCCGAGACGCAGACTGAACTAAGGGTAACGTTCTGATGTCTTGTCCAGTACTCAGCCTGCTCTCTGGGTTCTCTCTGAACACACATGGGGTGCTCTCTACACTTGTTAGGTCTAAGCTTCTTTTCACAGCCTTCAGGACTTTTCCAAGGAAAACTTGTATAACATTTCAGCGTATCAATGACTCGTACCCTGTTTTCTTATAGCACTTGCTATTTTACATATTCAGCAATTCTCTAGTATATAATTTCAAAAAGAGCGAGAGAGGGAAGAAAATGAGGTGACGTTAAGAAGAGTGAGCCAACACTTGTGACCGGCTACGCAGTGTCACCGTCTGTCTAACCTTGATAGCCGAAGGGCTGTGGTGGCCAGTGACCTTTTCTCCTCTTCCACAGTGCCCGGCGATACTTCCTCCTGTCCTCGCAGATGACCATCCATCCTGAGTACAGAGAGGAGCTTGAAGCCCTGCAGGCCAAACATGGAGAGGCCGTGCTGGTCCTGGACAAGTGCACCAACCTCTCCGAGGGTGTCCTCTCCATCCGCAAGCGCTGCCACAAGCACCAGGTCTTCGATTACCCCCAGGTGCTGCAGGTGAGTGTCCCACGAGAGCCCACTCAGGCTGCGCAGGGCTTGCTGCCACTGGGTGAAATTAACCTGGACCCCCAGGGGAAAAGGAAATGCAGTAGCGCTCTGTGCCGGGTGCGCCCCTTCAGGCGCTTGGGTGCCTGGTGTGTTGTGTTTGAGGGAAGCTGCTTGGCCCATGCAAGCTGATACTCCTTTCTCACACTCATTGCATTATACTTCAGCAGTGCAAATCCATCAGGTTTACAGCAAGCCACAGAGGCAGAACACACAGTTGTTGTATTTTGTTTTGACTCTTGTGCTCATGGGCCAGTCCAGAGAAACGTCTTTCTCCAAGGTGGCAGCTACATCACTGGCCCCTGCTTAGCCATCTTTGCTTGGGAGTAGGTGCACTTTGGGATTATTTTCATTTGGTTGGTTTTTGGTGGTTTGCTACCCATAGTGTGTCCTACCAGCCCATGTCATTTCCTTACATCACCAGCAGGGCAGTGCCTCTTTACCTAAAGGCAAGATGGTTGCTTTGGGGATCTTCTGTAGATGGCTGTTGGACAGTCCAAAGCTGTCCAGGGCCAGGCAAGGAGGATTTGAGCTCAGTTCCCTGAAATCTTTAAAATGAAGATCAGGTTAGTTCAAGGAGAAATATCAAGGACCTGGACCATACTGAGATTATTAAAATACTTTCTCTCAAGAAGAGCTGCGTCTCCCTCTGGAATGTCTGGCTGATAACGGTGCTGATGTGAGCAGGGGTATTTATAATAATCTGTGTCTAGACAGGAAGAATGGTTATCAGCACGTGTGTCCACATCTACCTCCGCGGGCCAGGCTGCGTTGCCACCTGCACCCCGGGTGTCCTGGTGGGTGCTCTCCCTCCATGAGCTGCTTCTCCCCTGTCGCCCCAGAGGACAGCGTGATATTGATTTTCATTATAGTTTTTCAGAACTCTTCATTTCTCTAACTTTAAAAATTAGATCATGTTTTATTTCCCCCCCTTCAAAAAGGCAGAAACTAGGAGAAACTGAATTGGAGAATCAGGGTCTTTCATCACTGTTTTCTCCATGCATCTCTTAATTTCCCATGTGTCTTCATGGACAGGGTTAAAGGAGCGAATAGGGATTTTTTTTTTTTGAGATTTTTGCGTTCATTAGATTTATTGTTTTAGAGAGACCACATCTGTCTAAGGTCTTCTCAAGGGCATTGCATTCCTCCAGCGGGCACCTTCTGTGGGCAGATGCTAGACACACTGTGGGAGTAGAAGGGTGGACAGAGACTTGCTGGGATCAGGTCTTCTGCTTTCAGTGGGTCCCCTGGAGAGCCCCACATGCCCAAAGCAATTCCCTGACGAGGGGCTGAGGTGAGGCTGCACCCTTTAGTGAGTTTCCCTGGCACACAGCCGGGTGCAGGAGCTCCCTGTCCAGAGAAAGACTGTCCTGTGGGCATGCGCAGAGCACCGGCCCTGGGTGCCCTGAGGTTATCCCCAAGCATGGAGATGCAAAGCACTGTGACCAGCTGCGCTCTTCATGTCTTATAGGCGAGAGCCATTTCCTTTTGGCATTTTCGGGTCAAGATGCCTTTAAGTTTTAACCTTGGAAACGTCGTGGCCTGCAAGGGTTATAATCCCTGTGCATGGTTATAATCCCCAGCCTCTGCTTGTGTTCCTGCAGGAGGCGACTTTCTGTGTGGTCCTGCGCGGAGCTCGGCTGGGCCAGGCGGCACTGAGTGATGTGTTGCAGGCCGGCTGTGTCCCAGTTATCATTGCAGACTCCTACGTCCTGCCTTTCTCTGAAGTCCTTGACTGGAAGAGGTGAGTTTTACCGCCCACTAAACTGTAGCTAGCATTGTAGTTCTGCCAGTAGTAGAAATAAAGAGCCCCTCAGGCACTGGCAGGCGTACCCAGCCTTGAGAGCAGTGGGTTAAGCAACCCTCATTTGAAAATCCAAAACCAGAAATGCTGCAAAATCTGAAACTTCCCAGTGCTTTCAAGGCCGCCACAAGTGAGAAATTCCACACCTAGCCTTAGGTGATACATCACTGTCAGAGTGCTGGCATTACCTTGTGGCGATGAGTATAAGGTGTCTATGAAACCTAAGTGAATTTCATGTTTGGTCTTGGCTCCTATCCCTAAGGTATCTCAGGGTATGTGCAAATATTCCACAATCTGCAAAACCCCGAGCACTCCGAGGCTGGCATTTCAAATAAGGGAGTCTCAGCCTGTACTACCCAGGCTGCTTTATACTTCCTGCCTGTCAGGAGACTTAGTCCACTGGCTTAGATCGGTTCACAAACTGGCCCAGATCTGCAAGCTGGCTGCTTTTGTAGGTAAAACTTTAGCAGAACACACCCACCCCACTTCATTTATGTATTTTGTGGCTATTGTTATGCTACTTGGACAGCGCTGAGTGATCGCACCAAGATTGTATAACTTCTGATGCCTAAAATACTTACTGTCTGGCTCTTTCCACAAAACCTTTTCCTAGCCTCTAGCCTTCAAGACTGCAAACTCAGCTGTGACTGCAGAATAGACTCCCCTGGACTGCTTTTTAAAAAGCCCAGGGCAGCCTGCGTTTTGAAGCTTGCAGGCCATCTGGTTTGCAAGGATGGTTGCCCACAGCTGCAGTGTGTTGAAGGTACACAGTGCACGGCTGGTGAAAGCCTGGCGACGTCTCCAGGGATGGGCAGGCACAAGGGGCTGCTGCCTGGTTACCTGCACAGGACTGTCCTCCATTCTCCTGCTTCTTTTCCGCAACACTTTGCAGGTGGAAGATTGCTGAAAATCCGTCCCTTTGCTGTAATCCCTCTCAGTCTCGCTCTTTGCCTCTTCCAGCTCTTCTGATATTTTATCCAAGTCTGATTGGCACAGTTATTTGAACAATTTTAACGGGACTCATTTGTTCCTTTTTTTCACTTGTCTCATATTAACTGGAGAACCGATTATGAATAATAGTGAGTTTTGTTTCTGAGCAGGCTCTGGTCTCGTGAGGCAAGACAGACCTGCCATTAACAGTCTCCCTTACCTGAAATACTGGGAACCAGAAGCATTTTGGGTTTCAGGTTATGATTTTGGAATATTTGCCTTACATTATGAGATATTTTGGAGAATAGACCCAAGTCCAAACATAAACTTCATTTATGTCACATATTAGACATGGTTTTTAATTTTTTGCACGAAGCAGAATTTCATCCCGTGGAATTTTCTGCTCCTTGTGTCATATTGACACTTCAAAACATTTCAGAGTTTGCAGCATTTCCAATTTAGATTTTTGGATTGGGATGCTTGACTTGAACAACAGGCTGTGGAAATGCCTCAGCCGATGCTGGCGCAGGGGCTGTGGAGGCTGGAAAATAGGAGGGAACCTTCCCCTGCTTGAAAGAGGAGAACGCGAAGTCTTATAGCTCAGAGAAGTGATGGGCCATGGCCGGAAAAGCTTCCTTGAGCACCTTTTAATTGCCAGATACCACTAAGTGTGGCGTTAACAAGACAATGAAGGTCAAACCTTCCCTCTAGGGTGCTTGTGGTGTAGTGGCAGGAATAGACAAGTGCACTAGCATCCTGAGGAGATGCAGCCCTGCTGTTCCAGGTGCCTGGGAGAGAGGAGAGTGAGGGGCTGCAGGGGCTTTGCAGAGGTGGCGACCACAAGCTGGGGGGGAAATGTTATTTCTGTGAGAATCATGATCTGCTTGGGTAGCTGTGATTTATGGGTGAGTAGCGAGAGGCCTCTGGGTTTGAAGAAAACCAGCTCTCTGCTGGCTGGATTTGTGATCGTGGCCAATTGTTTAATCATTTTTGAGTCTCAGTTTTGCTACCTGCATAGTAGAAATTGTTGACTTAGCTCATCAGTGTTTGCCAAAGGCCCACAGTGCACCGGGCAACCTGCAGGGGTCGCTGGGGGTGTGGGCTTCGATGTCAGCAAGTTCCCTGCTTCAAGGGTCATCCCAGACTCCAGTGCCCTGTGAAGAGCCCTACATGAGGCCTCCCTTCCTCCCCTCCCTGGTCAGCGCCTTGCCTGCCCCTGCTGGGCTCCCTGCCCTGGCAACCTGCTTCTGGGCTTGCTTTCCTGCGATTTGTTGTCACACTGCAGCCAGGGTGTGCTCTGCTGTGACCCACGCTCTCTTGCTTTCTCCCGGGCTGCTGGTGTTCCCTGCAACTCGCCCAGCTGCTGTGTCCTCAGGCCATCTCTATCCCTGCCCCTCAGGTACCCTCAGCCCTCACCTTCCCTCTCTCATTTGCTCTTCACTGGCTCAGGACATAATAGGGCCTCTGTGCATAAATGTCAACTAAATGGCAGGGTTTGTGAACAGGACTGCAGCGGGTAAGTCTTTGTTAATACAGCAAGGTGGGAGAAGAGAGAAGAAGAGTGGGTAAGGAGGTGGCATTTCACATTCAAAGGCCCTGTTGCAGGGCAGAATGTGGTGTGTTGAGCAAGAGAAGATCAGACATGGAGGCCAGTGAGAGATACATGGGGTGCATGGGAGGTGAGGTATCAGGGCTGCTGAGAGGACCACGGGAAGAACACTCCCTGGAAGGTATGTGGCACTGAAGCTGCTCCGGGTGTTGTTTTTGCTCATGAGAAGACAGGGCACAGAGACGCTTCTCAGAGTTGAAGCCATGCCAGCTATCCTGCTGTCGTCTCCAGGGCATCGGTGGTGGTACCGGAAGAAAAGATAGCCGACGTGTACAGTATCCTGCAGAGCATCCCGCGAAGACAGATGGAAGAGATGCAGAGACAGGTCGGTGCCCAGGCCTGGGGTGGGGGTGTGAAAGGGGGGGCTCCAGGCTGAGTGCCCGCAGGGGGTCTGTTGCTTCATCGTGTCCACTCCTCAGACTTAAATTATAGGAGAGCGGGCTGCAGGGTGCATCCAGCAGGCCCTGAAGTCAGCTCACCAAGGTCATGGGACTCCACGGAGGAGCTGCTGTGATTTCCAGGTGTCCGGGGGCAGAGTCTACAGGGTCCGGAGCCGCAGGCTTTCAGAAGGCCCGGCAGGTGTCTTCTTCAGACCCATTTCTTTTCTTGCTCCCGGAAGAAATTTAACTGGGCATCGACATCAAGCAGGCTAAAGAAATTTAAGTGCCATCCCTAATTTGGTAGCAAGTGTTTTTTGTGTTGCCTGCCTGCCCGCCTGCCTGCCTGTCTGCCGTTCTTTTTTTTAATGGATGTTTTGAACATTTTACTCTTTATCAGAATCGCCTCTGTGGGAGGAGAGGAGGAGGAGGCCGGAAGGATCCTGGCACACAGAGCAGGCTGTAGGCTTTGGACAAGGACAGACAGTGTCGAGTTTGGGGTGAGGAGAGGATCTGGGTTTCCTGCTGCATCTTTTGTTGTTGTTTGGTACCGGGGATTGAACTCATGACCTCGCGTTTGCCAAGCAGGCACTCACACCACTGAGCTAAACCCCTGGCCCTCCCACTGCATCTTAAACGCATTACCAGTCTCTCTGCTGCTCTTCGCTCGCCTGAGCCCAGCCTGGGTTTTCTTGGGGAGTCAGGAAGGAGCTGTCCTGGGCCTGGGCTCGGGGACCACGTCTGCTCCTCTCCAGCTTCCTGTCCTCTTCATCACAGCCTTTAGGTACCTTGCTTTGTGACAGGTCCCTTTGATTGTCATTTTGGGATTTGGGACAGAGTGAAAGTGGCTGTGTTCGGTCTACCCTTGGTATTGTGGTCCTTGTGTCAGTCAGCTCTCTGTCACTCTGACCTGCAGCAGTCAACTTACAAAGACAAAGGGCTGATTTTGCCGCACAACTTTGGAGGTTCTGGCTCTCATGTGGGTGAACGCATTGTCCTTAGGCCCTGGCGGGCTGGCAGCGCATCGTGAGGGAGAAGTAGAGGAGAGGAAGGAACCAGGGTCCCCTGCAAATCCACCTCAGTGCCTCCAGTCCTCCCACCGGGTTCCCACTCTGAAAGTTTCCACCACTCCCAAGTACCCTACTCTGGGGGCCAAGCCTTTGGGGGACACCTGGGGTCCAAACTGTAGCAACACCAGACTTCTTCTGAGTTTTAGTGAGTCAGAACTTCAGACAGAGGTTTCTAGATTTTCACACTAAGCCTGGAGTTCCCAAAACCTGGGTAGAAGAAGATACCCTTTGAAGAACCAAGGTGTTTGTCCTCTTTTATGTTTGCCCCTTTTTATGACATCTTTCTTTATTAATACAGTAATTATGCAGTCCAATGTTAGATCACATTCCGTCTTCCACAAGATTCTAGCCAGACGGGTTAAGAAGCAACCTGGGAGGTGACTTGGAGCAGATCCTGACCAGCCACCTGTCCACTGAACCTCCCTCCTGTTGAGAAAGAGAATATTTTGGTTCTTGGAGCAGCAGCCTGGCCACTAGCTCCTAGGAGCCTGTTGATCCACAGGAACAGGGAGGGTGCCCGGGCCCGAGATGGGGCTGCCTGGTGTTTTTGGCGTGGTCTCAGACACAAGGAACAGTTAGAGGAAATGAATGCAGGTCATTTAAAATGGGTTGTATGCAGATTATCTAGGTTCAGAGAGATAATATGGAGTCGAAAGACTTGGGTTTGAGCTCTGGCCCTGTCCCTATTACTTACGTGACCATGTCAAGTCTCCAGGACTGCCTGTGCTTGTATGCAATGACGGTACTGACAAAATCCCCTCTCGTGTTCCATGCAGCTGCTTACAGAGGGATGGAAGTCTGGGCCCTAGGAAGATTATTAGCCTCCCTGATGACATGGACATGTCACCACTCATCTCTCTACCCCTGAGCACCTCAGGTCAGAGGCCCAGTGACCTCTGTGGTGGACACCCTTTATCAGGCCGCCTGACCACAGAGGGGCATCATGGCAGCCCTAGCTCTCTTCCACTTCCGCATGCCCTCTTTCCTGGTGCTGCTCTCTGACTGACCCTTGGTCTCCACCACACTGCCCGTTAGTCTGCCTCCCTTTAGCTGAGTATCCATTGGTTCCTGTCCCACAGTTCTAGACTGGGCCAGTGGCCACTAGATGTGAGATGATCTGGCTGAGGTCCTCCCTGGCTAGGTATAACAAAGGATGACCAGGTTTGATTCCGTCTAGATGCTAGCAGCATCCTCCCCTCTCCCAAGCTGTGGCAACCTAAAGACATCCCTGCACATTGCCACATGTTCCCCTTGGGGTGGGGGGCAAAAACACTGCTTTGAGAACCGCAGTTCTGCTGAAATGGGTCATCTGTGAGATTAGAGCATATACAGCCAGCTTCATGTTACTATGATGAAACACCTGAGGCTGTAAAGAGAAAGACTTACTTTATTCACAGTTTGGAGGCTGCAGCCCAAGGTCTGGCAGCCCATTGGTTTGGCCCCCGTTGAGGGCAGTGGCCGGCACTGGTGGAGGCGGCCGGTGGAGGGCGTGGTCGCAGGACTTGTGCTCACTCCCACTGGGTACCACTTCTTAGAGGTCCACAGTGCCTCTCAAGGTGCCTCTCTCCATGGGGACCCTTGGTGGTCACTTACCTGCTTACCCAAACTACTGCTGAGGGAAGCTTAACAAAATATGTTCCTCCCCAAATATGCCTGCCACTTTGCCTTTCAATTATCTTCCATTGATTGAACGTGACCTTGGCAGGAGTAACTAAGAAAATAGTATACACCTGCTTCTGAAAAGGTCTTTCACTTTGGTGAATTCCCTGACTTAGGGACATCAGATTTGGGTGTTTTTGAGAGACAAGCGGGACTCTTTGGGGGAAAGCCAGTTGCGTCCACCTCAGAGCTCAGGAGCCTGGACCCTGTGTTCTTGCTGAAGTTCAGAGCTGGTTTACGGCAGCTGCAGTGACAGTTACAGCCAGCAGAGGTCTCTGTCCACTCATAAGTGACTTGTTTTCCTTCTGCATGCTTAAATCTTGCCAGGAACCCTGACCACTTCCAACTGCTTCTTTAGGTAGACAGTGTCCTCACAGCTGCCCCATAGCGACCAGGACTCAGGTGTGGAAGGAGCAGGGTGTGGCACAGGGGCTGCCTTACCCTGCCAGTGGGAGCCACCGTTTCTGAACTGACCCCAGAAGTACGGGGTGGGGTCTCAGCGAGCAGGTGTTGTGGAAGCAGGTCACTGCCTGTCACAGGTGAGGGATGGGGTGGGAAAGGCACCAGTGGGAGCCATTGCTGTGACTTGGGGTTACCAAGGGAGAAAGTTGTGCCAAGGGAGAAAGACCTCCTACTTTGACTTAGGGGCAATAACAAAACAGCTATAAAGTCAGATGCAAGGCTAGAGCCCAACGTGAGTGGTGTAATTTAGCTCACACTGTATAGTCTGGCACATAGACAGTGTCCTGGAGGTCACCAAAGAGTGGTGGCAGTACTCAGAGCGTTGGATGTGGACAGTCCAGTAGGAGCCAGCTGGCTTCTGGGTAAATTACAGAACAGTTCCTTAAATGAGGAGAGGCTAACCCTTGAGAAAGGATAAAGCTGATTTATCAGTTGCCTTTGGTTGTCCTGTGAGCTAATTAACTAGTTAATTGATTTATTGGAACCCTAATTGTTTTCTTCAGGAGGAGATCAGGGTGATAATAAGGAATCTGTCACCTGTGAGCCACAAAGGCTCACAATCACCGCGGGGTGTGTGGTTGGAGCTCAGAGAGGCTAAGAAGATGGTACCACGCTCCAAGGCATCTTAGGGCCTGAGACGGAAGGAGGGAGGGGTGATGTAGTGAGAGGGAGGCACCGCGTTTGGGGTGAGCTCGAAGAGGGGGCACTTTCTCCCTTTGGAAGGCAGGAGAAGCCTGCAGCTGAATATACATTTCTATCATCAAATATTACATGGGTATCCCCCATGTACCTTAAACCCCATGTACCTTAAACCACAAGGCAGGCACACAAGCCAGGGGCCTGGAGGGCTGGCTGGACCCTGGTCTGCGTGGGTAGCAATGTTTGTGTGGACAGGGAGGAGGGTGTAAGTGGATCCCCAGTTTATCTGTCGAGCAGAGTTTCCAAACATTCTTTTATTGGTCAGTGGCTCCACCAGCCTCGACCTCTGACCTGGGCCACACTAGGAGGTGGAAGTCGGGAGCCTGCCTTGCCTTTGAACTCTTTGTACTCAATTGGCTGGGAGCCTTTGAGGTGGCAGAAAGACTCATGATCGCCTTTCTGCTCCCGCCTGCCTTTAACTCTCGGCTGAGTTAAAATGCCAGTTGCTTTTCAGTCTCGGCCCCCTCTCCCCGTACCTTCATGGCCTCCTCTTAAGCATATTAAATGTCGGTGCTACGCAGAAGTACTTGGTGATACCGCGGGCCAGTCCACCCCAGGCTGTGGTGCCCTTCCCGCCAGAATGAGAGTTAGGCCCAGTTGCGGTCCAGACAAGGGCACAGGAGGCCACATGAAGCGCGTGTGCGTGAGTTGAGTGCTTTATATGTGGGGGACCCCGAGGGGGGCTCTTAGTTTGTCTCATTCGTATGACGTCTCAGCATGCTGAAATACAGTATTCCGTTTCCATGGTCACGGAGTTGCAGGGGAGAAAGAGGGCACTAGGTGAGGACCTGCCAGGTGGGTCCTGTGCTGCTCCGGGAGTGGTGAGGTTCAGGAAGCGCTCTCGGCACGTGGGTCGCGAGCACAGTTTTGCGGGGTTCTCTGTGTCCTGGGTGTATAGTCACAAGACAGCAGAATTCCTCAACCGTACAAGTCCGTGTTTGTCTGTCCCTCTATCAACCTGAACACCGAAGTCTGTGTTTCTTTCCCCTAGAGTTGTTATTGATGAGTGCGTTAAGTCTTTAAAATAAAGTTTAATTCTTTTTTGTACATATTGACGTATTACGTAGTAGGTACTATGCTTCATAAAGTTTCTGTTAGAATAGTTTTTATTCATAACATGTGTTCCGTCGTTCGTTTAAAGCTGTGGCTGAGGTCTAGAATCTCAGCTGCCTGGACCCATAGGTCACCGAGGGCCCCGGTGCTGCTGGCCTTATGATGATACCCATGACAGTCACTGAGCAGCCTGGGTCCCATCGCCCTGCTCCAGCCTCCGGTGCACCCCAAACGGAGCAGATGCTCAGCAGAGGTGGGAGACAGGCTGCTAGAGTAGTCTAAAGTTTTTTATGTGAAGACACCGAGTCTGAGAGACGTGGAGTGATGATCCCGAGACCACACAGTGCGAGGTGGCCGGAGCACCGGCACTGCCTCACCACTGGTGGGTGCAGACCCAGCACTTCAGTGGATGCAGACCCAGCAGCTGAGATCGGGCTGGACGCCCACCAGTTCAGCTGCCCATGTGTTGACTGGTCCTCTCCCCAGAGTGCCAGCCAGAGACCAGACATGTCCCTGGAAATACACAGGGAGCACGTGGCAAAGATGTCACTTCTCATTTCCAGGTCGGGCAAGGTCGTGTCTGTCATTCTTGTCCACTGCCCCTCCAGCTGTGAGATAGAGAACTTTTATATACACATAAACCATGCTCTGAGGGCTTAGAAAACATTGCCCCAATTCCCCACCCAGCCCGGATGAGCCAGTCTGAGCAGGGTCACCTGGTCTCAGCTTTCTGAGTTACCCATGAAAGGCCCCTGCCAGGGGTAGGAGTGCTGCCCCTAGGCAAGATGTGTGCCTGGTGGTACAAGGCCTTCGGGCCAGTAGGTGGGATATTGGCCAGGGTGCAGCCACTGGGCAGTACTTTCAGTTTGTGCTCTCTCACTAGCACTGCACACTTCTGTGCTTGGCTCCTGTGTGTGTGCAAACCCACGCTGTGCCTAGAGCCATCAGTGCACGTGCTTCAGAGGCGGCATAGGACAAGAGCTCATTTCATTGAAACACTCGAGGAAGAGTATTTGTGTGCGTGTGTTTAACTTTTTATTTTTCAACTTTGGTATTAAGAACCTGGTTGGAAAAAGACTTTCAGCAAGTATCTGATGGGAGGCCAAGAAAAGCATTTTAATAGAACTGTCTCAAATTTATAGTGCACTGGGGCCTGTAAATAAATTCTCCTGTCTTTAAGCGCCGGGCTGATTTGCAGTTGTTTTGTGTGGCTTCTGAGATTTAAATCCGCACAGTCCAGATGGAGAGGCCATAAAGTTGCTTTCCCTGGCAGTCGTGGTACATCGTGTCCACGGGCAGATGCAGCCTTGGAATGTGTGGACCTGTGTCCACAGGGTCCCCCGTCTCACCGTGACACCAGTTTTCACTTCTTTAGAGCAGCCCATTTAAGCATTCTCTAAATTTAGGATTGGGGTTTTTAACTTCTGAACGGCAACCAGCCAAATACAGTAAATGGCCTGCTATTTTTAGACACCTGCTCCCTTCCCAGTATTGCACTGGCATATTGAGGAGATTAGAAGAAAGGGGAGAGAGTACTGATCCTGTCTTTGAAGAAGCGGCGTCAGGTCACCGGCAGGGCCAGGAGTGCTGTGTGCTTAGTGCTGCGGGGTTTTGGAGGGGCTTGGGATCTGTGAGGGGTGCAGAGGATGAGCAAGGGCACCGACCTCCTCGGCGAGGGCTGAGAAAGGGCTGGTAGAGCAGACTGCACTAGGCAGGACCCAGAACACCAGCAGCAGTGACCTGGGTAGAGCTCGAGGAGAGGGAGAGGGAGAGACCATGGGCACGAATGAAGAGGTATGTGAGGAAGGAGGGAAAGCTGTGTAATTGCATAAATTTGGGGGGGGGGAATCATACCTCAGAAGTTATCCCACCTAGCAGGGTATGGTGGCACATGCCTGTTATCCAACACTTGGGAGGCTGAGGCAAGAGGATCAATGTTAGTTTGAGTCTGGGCTACTTTAGTGAGTTTAAAGCCAGCCAGAACTACACAGCAAGACCCTGTCTCAAAAAGAAGGAGGAGGAGGAAGAGATGGAGCCGGAGACGGAGAAGGAGGGGAAGAAGGGGGAAGAAGAGGAGGAGGAGGAAAAGGAGAAAGAGGAAGAAGAAGGAGAGGAAGAGGAAGATAAGAAAAAATTATCCCACTCGTTCCTCCTGGGTCACAGATGACCAGTAAGCCAAAGAGTTTCAGTGACCCCGAGCTGCATAGCAAAGCTGGAAGCCAGGTCTCTTGATGCCCAGTCTGGTGATTTATTTTATTTTATTTTTTGCATGCTGTACTGCAGTATTTTCCACACTGTGGGGAATGATTCGTTAGTAAATCATCAGGTCAATTCAGCAGGTCATGAGTGGCATTTTATAGATTTTTAAAATGGACTATAACAGGAAACTATAAGATGGCAATGTCTATAGTAAGGGTAAATATTTTCTGAAACCTTTGTTTTTAGTTTGGAGTTGTCATACAAAATACATTCATACGCTTCTAACTCTGGGTCCCAGTTGAAAAACTTTGAAAAATGTTGTAGCGAAAAACATAAGCTTTCGAGTTGGAGAGACCCAGATCTGATTCTGAGCTCTGCTTTACTCAGCCTTCCCAAACTGCGATCTTCCTGTCCAAAGCCTGGGACTCCAGAAACTGTAGCATGATTGTGTTGATTGAACGAGACCCTTTTCTGCAACGAAGCATGTGATTGTGCTGTGCGCCGGCAGGCCCTTGGGAGCGCTCCCTCCGGGCCTGCGTTTGAATTTTGGAGCAGCCTCTGGAAGGAGTGTGGTCTCAGGAAGCACAGTCAGTTCGTTCCCCACACTGATGTATTATGCATTCGCTTCTGGGCTTGGAAACTTGAAACAGGACGCAGTCCTGTGGGTTCGAGTGTACTTCTTGCATCTTGGCACAGAAGCAGGTTTGCCTCTCTGTTTTTGTCTTGGCGATCAGGCTTTTTTGTTTTAATCCAGTGGCACGTTTGGATAAAATATTATTACTCTTTTTGCCCCTTCCAATGGAAAAAATTTTATACCAGAGCTAGTCCTTTTTTCCCCTCTTCAATTTATTCTCTGCCAAATCATGATTTTGTATTCATTTTGTACACACACACACACACACACACACACATACACACAACTAAATAAACTCCCAAAGGAAAATTAAAATCAGAATCAGCATCTGAGGAGAGACCAGCTAAGACCGAACGTCTAAGTGGGCATAAACTGTAAATACGGGGACTTTCAGTGGGCACTGGAGAGATGTCAGGAGCCTAGGAGAAGCAGCATTTGCTCATGTCCTGCTGGAGGGAGAATGAGCTTGAGTGTTTGGCTTTTACGCCGCTGCTCCCTCCTCCTCTTTCCGTTCTCTGGGCCTCCCTTGTCCCTCAGCCCCCTCTTGCCAGCTCCGTCCCCTATTTGAAGTCCCACTGGAGAGCAGAGCCCGGGCACAGCCCCCACAATTCGGGCCAAAGGCTAAAACAGTCCCATAAATCTGCGGCTCATTGCAATGCCACGTTAAAGCAGTGCGAGCGGCTGGTTTCTGTGGCCCCTGCCCTCTCTCTTTATGGGCGTCTTTGGCTCTTCTCTATAAAGAGGCCCTGCGGAGTCATTTGAAAGTTCTTATCAGTTTGCTGACAGCTATATGGGCCTCTCTGCTGAGTCCAGGAGCTCAAGCAGCCGTGTGAAACCTCTGATAGAAAAATGGAAGCAAAATGCCAGGAGGAGGAGGGATTGAGCGAGGCAGCAGTGACTTGAGGGTGTGGGGCTGGCTAGGTAGTTCACCTTTGCGGGTCCCGACCTCCCCGCTGTGGCTGGGCCAGGGCAGGCGGGGTTTTCCAGGGGGGTTTGCTTAGCAGTGCAGTTCCCCAGCGGTGGCCTGAGCTTCCACTCCTCTGCGCATGAGCTGGCTGACCTGGGGAGCTGTGGGGCCAGGGCAGCGGTGGACGCTTTCCTCAAAGGCAGTCTGCCGACTTCCCAGACCCCTGCCCTCCAGTCTTTGCCAGCTCCTGCCTGCTGTCTCTGAGTCCACCGTTATCAAATTGAAAGGGACTCTCATCAGCCTGCACCTTTCAGACCAGATCGCTGGCCTGCAGTAATCCTCCCAGAGTGCCTTGTGGAAACCCAGGCCCTCCATAAATGTCAGCCGGTGATGCCTGGCCCTTCCCGCCCTCTCCCACATGGAGAAGGCACTGGAAGCTGCACCCGCCCCCAGCCCAGCACCACTTTCCTTTCATTGCTGGAAGACTCTTGCAGCCAGCGGCTGAAGGGAAGGAAAAACCATTACCTGGACCAAGGCCAGGGGCTTGATGGGAGCTTCAAAATCTTTGGCATCTCCTATCCAGAATATTTTTCCAGGCGTTTCACAAAGAGCATCCTTACCCTCCTCCTTTCTGCTTTCCAGCCTCGAACTCTGACGGCAGAGGGGACAGCACGGTTCCCTGAGAGTGCTTGGTCACTTCCCACTCTTCCCGCTGTCATTCTACGGTGAGGTCCAGAGGGAGAAGCAAATACTGGTGGACATAGATTTTTTTCATTTAATGACTCTGTACCCTTCTTCTGCAAAAATACATGATGTTTGTTTTTTTCAAGTAATTTTGGGCATGAACAATTTTGCAAGTGTGTTCAATTTAAAAAATCATTTAACTTGAGTTGGAGACAAAAGCAAGGAATTTTTGTAGTGTGTTAGTGGAGCATGTATCGCTGGTTATCTAGGGTTATGACTGAGCAAATAATAAAACATAACTTTATTATTGGTGTAGCTCCTTTGGGGAGAATCTAGGATTGTTATTGGGCAAATAATAAAAATACCAAATCACTTTATTCATGAGCACCTTATAGGGAGAATGATTAGGTATAAGAATAAAAAAGCAACCAAGCAATGCAAAATGCCCCAAACCCCAAAGTGGTAGAATTAAGTTTTCATCTTTTCCTGGTGACTAAATTGATTTACTGTAATTAGGTAAAAGTATAATTTAGGACAGCGAACTGGGTATCATCACTTACAGTAGAATTCTATCACAGAAAAGAATTTGAATATGTTGGAAGTTGTCATGAATTTGTAATCACAAACATTGTGCATGGCTTCCCAAGAGGTCGGGCAGTGGTAGCACAGCCACACTTTCCTCCTGGGGCATCAGCTGAAAGTCAGCCATGAATTAATCTCTTGCAATGCGTCCCCAACACTGGACCTTGCTGTGGGAAATGGGCTGTCTAATAAACAAGTTCAATATTTATTTGCAGCCTGTATCAGAAGTGTTAGATTCTGGGGCTGCTGTGGGACCACAGCACAGTATTTGCCAGGCACTTCTGAGGAGTAATTGCTCATGATAGGAAATTCGGTGTAGGCTTTGTGAATTCGTTACACCTACTTAGAAAAATATCTAGGTTTACAAAAGAATAACTTGTAAGTGATCAAGTGTTGATAAGTTTGGGATAGAAATTCACTTTTTTTGAGTTTTTAGTATAGGTTAAGGTGATTCATAAAATAAAGCATATTATTTATTTGGGCAACTTAATGTGTCTATAACATGCTTACAGTAATTGTCAACAGTAAAAATACAGGATTTCTGTATGTAAGTATTAAGATAGATTATTATGTACTTACACACTGTCTTCAGCACTGCAGGGGCTGAGAGAACTTGGAGTTGTCTCATTATTTTTGGCATGGCATAATTTGTATTTTTTATTTTTTCACCATAAAGAAATGACCTAAGTTTGCTACAGATAATGCTCATTACCTTGAGTTGATCATTACTCAGTACAGTATATGCATGAACCAAAGCATAATTTGTATTTTACAGTAGCGCAATTAACCATTTATTTGGGTGCTGCTGGTCTAGGGAATGTAAGACAACAGTCACATGTCCTCCCTGAAACTGAGTCGGACCCGGCTTGGTAGGGTCACAGCTGTGTAGAAACCACTTCTGGTAACAGAGTTTTCTCTGTCACGGGAGCTGGGGGACTAGGGTATTGTGTTGAAGTGTGTGCCTATTGTCTGCTCTGATGAAGGCTTTAGTAGTAAATAGGGGAGCTGTTCACTTGTCTTTCAGATTCCTGTACTATTCACTTAAAAGAGCAAGCGGTTTCTTTTCAAGTATTTGAAGGCCACGGATATGATTTGAAGCCTCAGGTTAATTTGTTCAAATATGATCAGATCTCGATGGTCTTAGATATGTGCCATTTATATTTCAGAAAGACCTTTGACTTTTGACTTTACGCTGCAGATGGGCATGGAATGCAGTAGTGTGGCATCTCGGCATTTGGTGGGAACAAGAAACCCCAGAGCTGGTAACAAACGAAGGCGCCAGAGGAACAGTCGGAGGGACTAGCAGCCCTGCTTGTACCCCATCGGCTTAATGTAATTACATGTCCGCAAGCCTCCCAGATTGCCTTTCCCGGAAAGCTGTAGGGAACTTTATAAATGACGTAGCCACAAGTGGAATCTCTGGACCTCTTCGGATTGGAGCTATGGGAGAGAGGATTCCAGCTGTCTAGAGAGGCCCAGTCTGGAGCAGCAGCTCGGGACTGTCCTCTGGGATTGCAGCAGTCCTTGTCTGCGCCGCAGGCTGGCCCATCGAGGCCGTGCGCGCCTCATTCAGTCAGAGCTGTGATGCATGGCCTTGAGCCTACACCCTTCCGACCTTTTTTTCCTGGGAAAGGACTACTTTCTGGGTGGCCTGGTGTTGAGTTAGTATTCATGCCCACAAAAGAGTGCACTGACCGTTGTCTCCTTGGCAAAGTCTGGAATCATCACTGCACAAGGAGGAGGGGAAAGAGGCTCGCCCTCACGTTGCTGCCCCCAGGGTGGCCTGCCCAGAGTCAGGCTTGTTTTCTGTTTACCTTCTCTAATCAAACAAATACACGGGAAGCTGGGAAGCCTCCTTGCAGGCAAATTCCTTTAAAGCCAGTTGACCCAGGTTGTGTTCTTATTTGTTTACTTTTGACGCCAGATCTTGATTAAAGGTTTCCAATCCACCTTTCAGCTCTTCCCTGGAACCAGCCCAGTCCTCTGCTAATAATCCCTGAAGCTCCCAGATCTGGCCCAGGGTGCAGTAGGACTCAGAGGCAGAATGGAGTCTCTGCCAAGGAGGTTGACCAAACACAGTTTTATTGGCCAGTGGCTCCTGCTTTAGTAACCTTTCACCCTGGTAGCTCTTGGAGGTGTAAGCCGCTAGCCAGCCTTGCCTTTGAACTCCTCATGGCTCCAGCCTCCTCAAAGGCCCCCAGGCAGGGCCCTGTGTTTTGCTCGGGACCTGGCCGCCCAGCAGGGTTGCACCAGTTGGGAAAACTGATCCGCCCTTAGAATGCTGGCATATTTGAAGGTGATACCCCTGAGACACGAAACCTATGGCTTTCTGTTTCAGGAGCTGTCTGTCACATGTCAAGAAACATGACTCAGGCCTCCCCTTTTTCCTCCTCCACCCCTTCTAGTTTCCCATAGGACAGGAGGTCGCAACACTGGAGCATTTCCTGAGTAATCACAAAGTCCTCTCTTACCTTTGGTGTTCATTTTCAAAGATAATTTTTTTCTTTCCTATTAAATAGAGCAAAAGCCTGCAAATCCCAAGCCATCTTCAGTGTCTGGGAGCAGAATTAATGGAAGATGGGATAAGGAAAAAATCCTGGGGCTTTTGCATGTTCAGTCCTAATGCTTTCAGGTCAGGAAAGCCCTAGTTGTAAGATTCCATTCTGTACCAGGGAAAAGGGGCTCTTGCAGGAGGACACGGAAATAGCATGGATGCCCTCCCTCGTCTGCTTGGATTCTTGCCTGAGGAACAGGAGTAATAGCTTCGGCATTTAGAAACAAGTCCTGGGACCCAAGGGTATCAGATGACCTCAGTGTAGCTTCTTTGGCAAGAAGCCAAACTTCTTACTCTAAAAATATTGACTAGAAAATCCTTTATCAACTCTACAAGGCCTTTAGCTTAGATAAAGACCAGATGACCTCCACTAGAATCCTTTGCTTTTCTAGAATTCACATCCTCTTGTTTTGATTTTTAAAAAATGTCTGGAAAGGCCTTTATCTGCTGCAGAGCAAAGGTGAAGTTTTTAGCTGGTGCCTGGGTATCAGAAGAGCCAGGCCTGATTTTCCCTGTGCTGTTCTGTGGTTGTATTGTCCCAAATGCGGCCAAGGCAAGGGGAGGAATTGTCTTCCTGTTTACTGCTCCGCGCTCCTGCTCTGGGCACGACCTCCTGAGACCTGATGAAGTGACTGTCACTCTCTCAATAGACAGACGCAAGCAGACCTCTGAGGTTTGACCCAGAGTAGGCAGCCAGAGGGCTGGGAAGAATTTGTGGCATGTGATTAAAAGGTTGGAAACATATTTGAGAAGCCCTGCCTTTGTTTACTTAGAGCACCTTTTTGAACTATTATACTCATCTGAAATCTCTAAAAAGTTGATGGGTAAGTCGAGAGTCATGGAAGTTTATCCTTAAGCAGCTGATTGTCCTGTCCTGAGAGGTGTGTGGTATCTGCTAGTGTCTGCTTCTTGGTTCCAGGATGGAATGTTGTAGGCCAGAGGCATCAGCCCCAAAAATGCATTTCTCACTATTCTGGCAGCCCCGTCCAGGGTCCAGGTGCTGGCATGCTTGGGCTCTCCAAGGCCTCTCCTTGGCTCTGAGGCGGCTACCACTCTGTTCCTCTCCACATGCCGACCCTGAGCCCTGTGTGTCCAAAGCCCCTCTTTTCAAAGGACTCAACTTGGATTAGTGCCCACCTTACCAGCTGTGTTTGAACTCTATCACCTCTTTAAAACCTCTTTTCTCCAAATGCATTCACAAAGAGCCTCACTCCTCTATATGGAGGCTGCTCCTGGGGTATTTTTGCTAACTCATTCTCAGCTTTTTTTTTTTTTTTTTTTTTGTATCAGGAATTGAACTCAAGACCTTGTGCTTTCCAGGCAGCTGTAAGTCTCTCTGGAGTGATGCTGGGAGACCCTGCTGAGAATAACCACAACCAAGAAGTTGCTTTGTTATTTAGGGTGCAGTTGTCTAGACAATGTAATGCCTAATTCCACCCTCGGTCTTTTTCCATGGGTTTTTTTTCCCCCCACACCCCCATTCTCAGCTTTTTACTGGGAACAAGTGGTAGTAACAGTGAAAGGCCAGAAGAGAATGGGAGTGAAGAGTGACACTTTATATCCACTTCATCGGGCCACACAAAGACCCTGAGACCTGGCCTGCTGGGTAGAACCTAAGGATTTGCCAGGGGACTGGCCTAGGTTTTACCTGGACTGTCTCCTGGTCCCCAGTCACAACAGGAGGGTAAATACAGCACTGACGGCTTATCGAGCACCATACAAACTCCCAGTTTTGTCTTGCTTTTGTTTCATTTTATCAGTGGAATGACTTGTGGAGGTGAGGATTTTTAATTGAAAGTTCAAATATCACAGATCATATTTTAATTCCAAAAAGGGAAGATTGAAGGCACTATATTATACACTAGTTTGGAAGCTTTAGGTCTTTCACAAATGTTTGAGAATTTTACAAAGACCCTGAAAACCTTATGATAAACATTATTCTTCATTGTTAAGTCTGCGTCACTCAGGGTGGTTGATTTGGAGAACAAGTAGAAGGAAAAAGCATGAAAATGAAATATCCGTCTCCAAGGACACTGCGAATCTGTCCTTATCACATACACTGTTACTGTTTGTCACCTTACCTGGGTGTATCAACTGGGGAACCCCAGCCCTTTGAATAGTCATGTTGACTATTAGTTTTGTCGTGAATTGTAGTAAAGAAATATTTTAGGCAGCTTAAACATTTTTTTTTACGTCTCTCTCTCTCTCTCTCTCTCTCTCTCTCTCTCTCTCTCTCTCTCTCTGTAGCTGTTATTTATTTTGATGTCAGAAACCTGATCTTCTTGGCCAATTTAAGTTTGTGGTCTTACATACTTTGTATGTTTTTCAGAGTATTGGATTCTCTTTGGCCAATAGCCTGGGAAAAAAGTTATTTAGAAAACTAAATAGAGAGGTTTCTGAGAAGAGGTTTCTGAGTTCATCTTCTGCAACGCGTGTAAATAACCTCGCTAGTATTTTACCTCTTGATCCATCAGTAAGGTGGAGTTTACTAAGCCCCTTCCTTTAATAAGAGGCCACACCACAGGCATTCATTCCCTGTTAGCTCGGCCTGGCTTGGGGACCGCGGGTTTTTATTGACATTTTCCCCTCACACTCTGCCTTGTGTTTCTGTAGCAACCCTGTATCCATCACTGGGGCTTGTAACATTCTGTATTTTTGGACCTGAGAGGTGAGGTTTATATTTAGTGGAGAAGCCTTCTTTTGTGGGAGCAGCTAAGCCACCCCTTTTTAGGGGATCTGGGTTCTCCCTTGCCTTCCACAGCACATCTCCATTTCACCCTCTATCTGTTTTTATATTCCCTACCAACGACTCACTCCCAACTCTATTAGAATAAGCATGGAAAAAGACCGAGGGTGGAATTAGGCATTATGTTGTCTAGACAACCGCGCCCTAAATAACGAAGCAGCCTCTCGGTTGTGGTAATTCTCAGAAGGGTCTCCCAGCATCGCTCCAGAGAGACTGATGGCTGCCCTCACCACTGTCTGGGGTCAGGCGTTACCCGCCTCTCTGTCACAGCCCGCAGGCTGGAGAGGCAGCAGCGATCCTCCCACAGCGCCTGGATTCCTGGAGTAGGCTGCACAGGACCGCAGCTCCCACACGCTCCGGGGCTCCCTGGGTTCAATCAGGAAGTCCCGAGAAAAGCAGGACCCTCACCCCCATGAACCTGTCAGTGGCTCAATTTTCTCATCGTAAAATAGGGATCATTTCCTTGGGTTGTGAGGATTAAATAAATTAATACAGGTAAAGCACATAAAATCGTGCTCGCTATGTAGTAAGTGCCTCATGTAATTAACAGATATTTATTGAATTCCCGCTTTGCTCTGCAGAGGCTCCGTCGTGAGTCCTGCGGTTGCACCATGTAACAGACAGGCAGCAACCTCTGCCTCGCGTTCCTTGCGGGCAGGTGTTAGGTGGCCATGGTGACGAGCATCACTGTTAGCTGAGCTGAGCTCCGAGAAGTTGGAGGCAGAGTTAACCAGGGTCTCTTTCTCATCCTCTCTAGGAGCATTTCTCTGGCACACTGAGATAAATGCATCTTCTGGAACATTCTACACGGAAAATGGTTTATAGGTTGCTTGTCGGTGCCCCTTCTGTTTTCTTTCTAGTTTGCAAATTTACTTCTTCCTTTCTAATCTCCCTCTCATGACTTAGAGAAAGCAAGGATCCAGGGGTCTGTTCTGCATCTGCTCCTCTTTGCCCTGTGTTTTTGTTCCGTTTCTGTATCGTTTCCTTGACAAAAAGCTTTCAAATTCTTCCTCAGAACCAACCATGTAACCTGATGCCATGTAACCTGTAAAGCGCTTGTAAATATGTATTGACCTTTGAAAAAATCACACCTGTCTAATTAAAACCTCTTGCAAATTTAACTGAAGGCACTATTGTCTCCCTGGACATCGTCATTCAGACTTCCTTCTTGTGTTTTTGTGATTATTCAGGAACAGATGCTGTGACCATTTTCTCTGGTGGAAGTAAGTACAGGTTAATTCTTTAATCACTCTTCTCTCCCCAAAATATGAATACCAAGGTTGGAGATGAAAGGGAGGAACACAGCTGCTTCCAGATCGCTGACATGTGCTTATATATGGGGCCTTCGGGGCTTTCCAGCCAGCTCTCTGAGAACAGGATTTGAAGACTGGTCTTGTACTTGCTTGTTTTTCTAACCTTTGAATGACTCATAGTTTTGGGCACAAGAATAAGCTCTAGAACATGAAGCTGTACAGAGGGGAAGTTGTGGTGTATTTCACACAGGGAAGGGGCTGCTGCCGCTGTGCAGAGAATTGTTCAGGAATCCTCCAGAGAGAGCGAGGAGGGATCCCGGGCATGGCTTGGATGACGGTGTAATCCCTGAATTTCAGCACCAGGAGGTTAAGAGATGGTTAATACAAATGCTGGGAGTAGGGAGAGTCAGATTAGGGAAACAAATTTTTTGCAGCCAGCCAAAGGGAAGAGTTGGGAGCAATTTCTCAAAGTCCTGAGATGGGTGAGAAAGAGAAAAAGGATCCATTTAGTTTGTCATGATTTCATGACTATGTTGGTTAATAGCAAAGTGGCTTTTCTGCATGACCTGTGTGCCTACTAGATAGAAACTATTTTATTTATCTATTTTGGGGAATGTTTGTTGTTTTTTGAGACAGGATCTTACTATGTAGTTCAACCTTGTTTTGAATTCACATAGCCCAAGTTGGCCACAAATTTGCATCGGTCCTCCTGCCTCAGTCTCCCAAATGCTGGGATCACAAGCATGTACCAGCATGCCCAGCTGGATAGACTTTTAAACAAGATGAAACAGCAGCAATAGCAATTCACCGTGTATCCTGAATTCTAATATATTTTTAGAAGGATGGGAATATGGGATGAGAAAGTAGAGATCAAGAGGTCCTAGAAGACACTAATTCGTGGTAGGAATGATTGGGCTGTATATGAGATCCTAAAGAAAGGAAGTTTGTGTTCTCCACAGTGTGATACACGAGATCTTACACGAGACAGTGGCTGCGTTTAAAATGGTTCTCAGCTGTTCCCTGGAGCAACACAGCTTAAAATAGAGTGTCTGCCAGCTCAGCCAAGTCTAGTTCTGCTTTGCTGCTACTGGGAAAAATTAGTTGTGACACTGAGGGTGGAGTTCTGTCTCCTTCATCTGCTCAAATTTTCTGGGACACAGGGCGTTACTCTAGAAGTGGAGGATCCCAGGGCAAAGGAGCTGTGAGAACCCAGTGAAATCCACTGATTTTTGAATTCTCGCCTATAGATGAGGTCTGGTAAATTTTTCTTTGCAGGGTGGGCCTCCCACCGGAGAATTTGAGTTCCTCTGGAAAGATCATTCTGTTCTCCCCGTTAGATAATAATGAGGTAGAGAAGAAAGCTATCCAGAGACATTGGCAAGTAAAGGGAAAAAAAAGGGCCTCACGTGAGCCCTCTTTTTAGGGAGGAGAGGAATCCCAAAGTACAAATAGAGTTTTTAAAAAAATGAACAGATTGTGTGTTTTTAGAGTAGTTTTGAGTTCACAGCAGAGGCGAGCAGAAAGTGTAGGTTCCCATTTATCCCATCCCCATAGATATATAATCTCCCCCACCCCGTCCCAGCAATACTTTTCCCCTCATTCACGACGCCGCACTGGCAAATCAGTGATTCCAAAACCCTGAAGTTTACATGATGGTTCACTCTTGGTATTGCTAATTTTGTAGGTCTGGACAAATCCATGATGACTAGTATGCATCATTATAGCATCATGCCAAGAGTCTCACTGCTCTAAAAACCCTCTGTGCTATTATTCCTGATCATTCTCTTCTGCCAACCCTGGCATCTGCTGATGTTCTTAACTCTTCCATAGTTTTGCCTTTTCCTGAGCACATACGGTTGTTATCAAACGGTATACACCCATAGCCTTTTCAGATTGGTGCCTTTCCCTTAGCGCTATTTACGTTTCTCCCACATCTGTTTCATGACTCAATAGCTCATTTCTTTTCAATGTTGAGTAATTAATGTTCCCTTGCCTGAGTGGGCCCCAGCTTATCTGTTCACCCCTGCAGGATACATGGTTTGTTCCCAAGTTCTGGCTATTAGGAGTAAAGCTGTCGTGGACATCTGTGTGCAGGTTTTCGCGTGGATGTAAGTTTTCAGTAAATACCGAGGAGCCCAATCACTGGGTCTTCTGGTTAAGAGTGTGTTTGTTCTTATGTTACTCTGCCAACTTTCTTCGCATGTGGCTGTTGTGTTCCACTGTGTGTTCCCAGTAGGAATGAGTGCACGTTTCTACCACTCTGTGTCCTTACTAGCTTGGTGTTAGCATGTCTTGACCACTGCTATGCATATTGGTTTTTCATTGTTGCTTTCATTTATGATTCCCTAATGCGTAAGATGTTGAACCTTCTTTCATGTACTGACTCGCCACCTTTATATATCTTATGGTAAGGTGTCTGTTCATCTAATTTTTGAGTTTTGTGGGGTTTTAATTTTGGATAGTACTTTGTTATCAAATATGCTTTTGGCAAATATTTTCTCCCAGAATGTGGCTTGCTTTCTCTTGACATTGTGTTTTTCATTTTACCTTTTTTCTATGCTAAAGATTGAACACAGGGCCTGGCATATACTAGGCAAGCTCTTTACCACTCAGCTACACCCTCAGCCCTTTTTGAGGAGAAAGAGTTTTACATTTTAATAAAATTCAGTTTATTGGTTTGTTTCTGGTGTTGTGCCCCAAACGTCATCACTACACCAAAATCATCTAGATTTTCTCCTATGTTATCTTCTAGATGTTTTCTAGTTTTGTATTTAGATGAACAATCCATTTTGAGTTGGTTTTTGCAGAGGATGGTAAAGTCTATGTCCAGATTCATTTTTACGTGTCAGTGTCCAGTTGGTCCAGTACCATTTGTCGAAAGACCCTCTTTTCTCCATTGTATTTCCTTTGATCCTTTGTCAAAAATCAGTTAGCTATTTCATGTGGGCCTGTTTCTGTTTCTCTTCTCTTGGTCTGTGTGTCTGTTCTTTCTTCAGTATCATACTGTCTTGATTACTGTGCTTTCTAGTGAGTCTCAAAGTCAGGTAGTGTCAGTCTTCTGCTTTGTTCTTCAACACTGAGTTGTTACTGTGGGTCTTTGCCTCTCCCATATAACTGTAGAGGCAGGTTGTTGCTATCCATAGAATGATTTGCTGAGGTGTTAAGATTGTTTTCAATCTGTAGTTCAACATGGGATGAACTGACATCTTGATAATATTGAGTCCTCCCATTCATGATTTTTAGGATACCTCTCAATTTACTTAATTCTTTGTTGTCTTTCATAAGAGTTTTATAGATTTCCTCTTTTAGATTTTATATTTTGTTAGATTTATACTTGAGTATTTCATTTTGAGGGGGTGCTAATTTGAATGTTTGTTAAAAAAATTTCAATGTCCACTTATTTATTGCCAATATATAGGAAAGTTACGGGCTTGCATATTAACTTTTTGTCCTATAGCCTGGTCATATTTTCAGTAATCTTTTTTTCCTTGATTTTATTGGATTTGCTATTCAAAGAATTACAGTGCTAGTTAGCTTTTTTATTGCTGAGATACAGTACCTGATACAACTTAAATGAGAAAAGCTTTAAATTAGCTCCCAGTTTCAGGAGATTCAGTCCATGGTTGGCTGGCTCCTAGGTAGAAACATGGTGGAAGGGTGTGGTGGATCAAACTTCTTAGACACAGAGCAGCCAAGAAGCAGAGCAGAAGAACAGTGACAGAGAGAAACGAGTGAAGGACCAGATATAGTACCTAAGGCCAAGCCTAGTGACCCACCCAGACAATCTAGGAATTTCTAAATTCGATGACATTGGCATATCAAGATTACTGGTCATAATCATGTTATCTGCAAAGAAAGTTTTATTTCCGTCTTTTCAATATGTATACCTTTTACTTCTTTCTCCTTTAATTTCTTTTTTTTTTTTGGTACCAGGGATTGAGCTCACAACCTTGCACTTGCCAGCCTGGTGTTTATGCTGCTGAGCTAAATCCCTGGCCCTTCTTTAATTTCTGATTTAATTTCTTATTTGTGTATATTCTCTATCTCCATTTCTCTCCTTGGCTTGGATAGAGGATTATCCAAGAGCCAGATGTGGGTTTGTTTGTTTTTTTGTCTTTCTGAGAAAGGGTTTTGAGCTCACTTTGTAGCCCAGGCTGGTATTGAATTTGCAGTGATCCTCCTGCCTCAGCCTCCTGAGTGCTAGAATTACAGGTGTGTACCACCTCGCCTGGCCTGTTTCATTGGTTTTTGATCCTGATTTTGTTTTCAATTTTATTAGTTTCTACTCTTAATTTTTATTATTTCATCTTACAAATTTTGGTAATTGATGTTTTCATTTTCATTTAGTTTTTAAAAAGTTTTAAAAGTTTGTCTTATGATTTCTTCTCTAACTCATGTAGTAGTTGGAAGCAGTTTTTATGTGTATTGGTCACAACTTGGCTGCTGCTTTAATCCTTGGTTGAGTCAGGTGGGACCGAATGCTCCCACACACAAGCTGAGTAAATTGAATTTTTTACCTAAAGAGAGGCAGAGAGGGACAGCAGGAGCCTAGGAGTCACTGCAGACCAGTTCCTCAAGGCTGGAACTGCCTAGGACACATGGGATGTGCCTGCATCTGCCTCTCTTGTGCCTTAGCCAAGGACCCCAGAAAGCAGCTGCTCTGGTTTTATACCCGCTGGACTCAAGCATGAAAGGCATCCTGCTTGTAGGGAGGGCTGGGACAGAGTCTGCCTACACCACCCAGGCCCCTTTGCCTCAAGATAGTGCCTCCTAGGATAGTCTAAGATACAGAACCCCTGAGAACAAGTGAACCAGACCGGTGGAGAATGGGTCTGTCTAAGCCCACCCGGAGAGCAGTCCTCAAGTTTTTGAGAACTTTACAATGATGTTTCTGTTTTTATTCCTAGTTTCATTCCACTGTGGTCTGAGAGCAGACATTGTGTGATTTCTGTACTTTAAAATTTCCTGAGGCATCGTGCTTTGTGGCCCAGAGTGTGTTTCTTACTTGGTAAATGTCCCATGGGAGCTTAAGAGGAATGTGCATTCTGCTGTTTTGGATCAACTACAGCCATCCCTTGGTGAATATGGGGTCTAGTTTCAGGAGCCCTGTGGATACCCAGATCCATGGGTGCTTAAGTCTCTTACACACAGTGACATAGTATACAACATGTTCATACCCTCCTGTCTACTTAAATTGTCTCTACATTATTTGTAATACCTAATACAATGTAATTGCTTTGTAAATATGGTACTCATTATTCTGGCGTTTCAGAAAAAAGAGAAAGAAAAAATGTCCACACATGTTCAGTACAGATATAGTTGACTTTTTTTGTAGGTTTGGATCTGCAGTTGGTTGAAATTCATGTGGATATGGAGGTCCCACTGTCATCTAGAGTTTCTTAGATCTCACTGATGGATAGTATTATTGAATTCCACTCTGGCCTTGCTGATTTTTTTAGCCTCCCACATCTGTACATTTCTGATAGGAACGTTCGAGTCATCAATTATAATGGTAGGTTTGTTTTTTCCCCTTGCAGTATCAGTTTTTGTCTCCCATATTTCAATACTCAGTTGTTAGGAGCATGCGTACATGCTAAGGATTGTTTTGTTTTCCTGGGGAATTGACTGCTCTATCATTACGCAGTGCCTGTCTTTATCCTTTGAAAAACCTTTCTTGCTTTGAAGTCTGCTGTCTGAAATTAATGTAACTGCTGTTGCCTTCTTTTAATTAGTGTTAACGTGGTGTATCCTTCTCCATCCACTTGTTGTTAATCTGTGTGAATCTTTGTATTTAAAGTGAGTTTCTTGCAGGCAGCATATTGTTGGGTTTTGTTTTTGGTCCATGCTGATTGTCTCTTGTACTTGGTCATTTAGACCATTGACCTTCAAAGTGATTACTAACAAAGTCGGATTAATATCATCTGTATTCATTACTGTTTTTTCTGTTGTTATCCATGTTGTTTCTAGTTATGGTTTCTCTTTTTCTGCACTTTACATGGTTCTATCTCCTTTCTTAGTATTCAATTGTACTGTTATAACTTTTTTGGTTATTCCACAGTTTATACTTTACATTTATACATAAACTAAGTCTGCTTTCAAATAACACTGTACTATTGCATGGAAGCACAAGTGCCTTATAAGAATAGAACATTTGTAATTCTTCCCACCTGTCCATATAGCATCGCTGTCATTTATTTTATTTATACTAAATGTACATTGTTGCTATGATTATTCTGAATAAAACATTTTTTGGCAGACCTGCTAAGAATAAAAAATGTTTGTGAGTTGACTTTTACCTACTCAATCTTTTTTTGTTTATTTGTTTGTTTGTTTTTGGAACTGGGGATCAAACTCATGACCTCACACTTGCCAGAGAGGCGCTTCTGCCTCTGAGCTTTATCCCTGGCCCCTAGTTACTCATTCTTTGATATTCTCTTTTTATGCAAGTCTCAGTTTTTTATCTTTATTGTTTTCCTTTTCTCTGAAGAACTTCTTTTAAAATTTCTTCCTAGGTGAGAATGCTGGTAATAAATTCTTTCATTTTTGCTTGCTGGAGAGAGTCTTATTTCTCTGTCACTTTAGGGTTTTTATTATTGTTGTTTATCTGGTGCCAGAGACTGAACCCACGCTAAGCAAGTCCTCTACTTCTGAGCTACATCCCAGCCCTTTCCTTCGCTTTTGAAGGATAACTTTGCAGGGTTGGTAGTTTTTTCTCTTCATGCTTTTAAATGTTTCACTGCACTTTCTTGCCTGTCTGGTTTCTGGGAAAAGGGATGTAATTCTTATTTTTGCCCCTTTTTAGGTAAGGTTTCATATTTTGTTTTTGCTCTTCTGTCTTCTTTTGACATATGTGCTGTATCTTTGATTTTCTAAAGTTCAATTATGATACACCTAGCATTTGTGTCATTTGTTTTTTGGTTTTGTTTTATTTACATTTATTCTGCTTGGTGTTCTCTGAGCTTTCTGAGTCTGCAGATTGATGTCTGACATTTTGGGGGAATAGTCATCACTACAGATACTGTTCTGTTCCTTTTTTCTGTATTTTTTCTTTTCCTGTACGTATTCCCCATTACTGTAGTTACACCTTTTGTACTTGATCCACAGTTCTTGGATATTCTGTTCTCTTTCATTCAGTCTTGTTGCTTTTTGCTGTGCAATTTTGGATGTTTCTATTGTAATATCCTCAGGTTCAAAGCTGGGTTCCTCAGTTCTGTCTCCTTATGAGCCCATCAGATTTTTTTTCTAGCATAGCCCCTTGGATCTTTAGCTTCCCCTTTAGACAATTCTTTCTTAGAGTCCCCGTGTTCTTTCCTACATTGTCTGTTCTTATATGTCATTTGCTTTTTCCATTAAAGCCTTTCACATGTTAATAATAATTGTTTTAAATTTCTGTTCGGGGCATTCCAGCATCCCTCCCATTGTGGTTTGCTGCTTCGTTTCTCTCTTCTGCAGTGTGCTTAGTTTCCTGTTTAAGTCTGGACACCACGACTAGATGAACAGAGGTCTGGTAGGTCAGTCTGCAGTGTGATGGTCAGCCGCGCAGCTGGGGGAGTGTTTTCTGTGCCTGTATCTTAGTCTCTCTGTGGCCTTTGACCTAACTGCTTCTCAGGTCCCCACTGCTCAGATGGGGTGAGTAGAGGGGCTGGTGTGGTGTGTGTGTGTGTGTGTGTCCCAGTGTCGAAGGCTGGGGGTGGTTTGAGACGTGTTTCTTTAGCTGGGGGTGGGATGGGGGTGGGTGTTGGTTTTTGGTGTAACCCCAGGCCGTGGCCTCTGGGATAGTAGTTTCCCTTCTGGGCAGCCTCGTGAAGAACAGGGTGCCGTGGGGTGTTTCTTGATGGTTACTTTCCACCCTTCCTAGAAACACCAGAAACACTGGGGTTCTGTTTATTCCTTTGTTTGTATTTTCCCTGAGAACCTGGTTGAACCCTTTTTTTTTTTTTGTAGAACTCACCGAAGTGTGTGAGTGCACACACCCCTCTGTCACTGTGTTCCCTTGGACATTTTTACTGCCAGACTCATGCACCCACTGAACTTCATATTTGTCCGTTGTAGTTCAGGTTTTTCAATGCCTGCACTGGGTCCTGCAGAGCAGCATCCTGCTCCAATAGTGTGGTGACTTTGTCTTCATGCATCTGTGGCTCCAGTTCGGGGGCATGGGAGGCAGTGGATTGCCTGTGACCTCACCTGTCTGCTGGATTAGAGAATTGTTGATTTTTCAGTTAGTTCCGCTTTTTACTTGTATTCGGGCAGAGTGGTAAATTCTAAGTTCCTGAAATGCTGGGCTGGAAACCGGAAGTCTCTCAGATAGACTTTTAGTAGATGCAACAAAAGGAAAACAGTGTCCTAGTGGGTAGGACTCCTGTGAAGAGAGGAATGCCTGTGAGCTTGTAGGCCAGTGGGGAGGCAGCTCACAGACTAGCAAAAGCATGGAGGAAATGGTGGGCTGTAAGCTTGATATGCTGGGGGCCAAAGATTTGGGGGGATGGTGAATATCAGGGAGAAGAGATGAGTCTTGAAGTACAGAGGGGCACTAAAAACTTTTTAGCAGAAGCTGGCTGTGGCGATGCGTGCCTGTAATGCCAGCAGTGGGAGGAGGCTGAGCCATTGCAAGATCGAGTCCAGCCTGGGCAACTCAGTGACTTAGTGAGACCCTGTCTCAAAAATACAGGAAATGCTGGGGATGTAGTTTATTGCAAAGGCTCTGGGTTCAATCCCAGTACTGAAATAACATTCTGTTTTTTTTCACTAGAAGAGGCAGAAATCTGACAGAGAAGTCACCAAATGTCAGAGAAAAAAGACCTTAAGGATTGTATAGTCCTATCTTAGTTTTGATATAGACAGAAATCTGGAAAAGTTGGATGTCTTGTCAACATTTTATAATTATCCAGCGGCAGAATCCAAAGTAGTCTCACCTATCCTGTTTGCATACTCCTTCGGTACCAAAGTTGAGCCTACAGACAAGAATCTACATTGTGATTATCATGTAGCTGTCACTCCCCCATTAACACAACACAGTGGCCAGCATCCGTGGGACTCCACTTGCTTTTGTGCACACTGAAGGTATTTAATCATCTGACCAGGCTAGAACCCTCTCTCAGTTTGAACATGTGGTGTTCTTACTGACTCTGCCTTGACCAGGTGGTTGAGAAATGTTCTGTTTCCTTCATGACATTCGGAGAATTCTGTGCCAGTGAAAATCCTTCATAGGTTAAACCCAACCTGATTAAAAGCCTGGCTGCCATTCTGGGTTCGCTCTGCTGGCAGGAGAATGGTGAAAACACACACTTCAGAGTTAGGAAAGATATTGCTGAGTTCTGGATCTGTGAGTTCTAGACTTTGTGACCCGGAGCAATTTACTGTCGATTCTTTCTGAACCTGACTTTCTTCTATGTGAACTGGAAATAAGTCAATTATAGGGATACTGGGAGGGTGAGAAACGCTATTCAATTGATTCTAAGGCCGATATTTTTTCACATTTAAAACCTCTCTGCTATCACACAGTTGATAGTGTTAACAGTATGTCATATCTTCATTGGAAACTTTTTCTTAGGGTTATATTGGTACATCTGATAATCAGTGGTGTCAAGCAGCTTTGTCATATTGATGCAAAAGTTCTAAACAAAGCAAACCAAATGAATCCGGCAGTATATAGATAAATAGATAGATAGCATTATTAAGTAAGACCAGAAATGATAAGTGGGTTAACATTGAATGGATTTAATCAGTATAAATTACTGCAATTGACAATAAAGGAGAAACCCTTCTGATCCTCTTTTTTTTTTTAAAGTTAAGTACATTTTAGATACACCTAATGATCATTTTCATCACAGAAAATTTGTACCCGTACATGATAAATCTCAGTTCCTCTTTTTTTATCCTTTTAAATGTAGAAAAAAATCTTTTGATAAAATTCACTAACCTGAATTATTGAGAAAATTTCCTTATTTTTTTCAGCAAAAGAGGAATAGGAAGCATCTGTATTTTGATAAAGAATATTTATAAAAACCTTACAGATAGCAATTATATTAGAACTAAAAGTTAGTCGCGGCAACACAGGTTTATAATCCCAGCCACTCAGGAGGCCGAGACAGAAGGATCACAAGTTCGAGGGCGGCCTGGGTAACTTAGCAAGACCCTGTCTCAGAGTAAAAATAAAGGGCTGAGGATGTGGCTCAGCGGTAGCGCATTAGGCTGACACACGTGAGACGCTCGGTCAGTGACGGCGAACCTAACAGAGCCAAGGGCCCAAACTGCAACCTGAAGCCCACTTATTCAGCGTAAAGTGCCAACACTACAATTAAACCTCAAAACTGAGGTTTCAGTGTAGAAAAAGCAACTCATATGTTAACATCTTTTGTCTTAAAAGAAAAACAACCATTGTGCCATAGATTCACTGCCACTGCGCTAGGTTCAAGTTCCAATACTGGGAAAAAGTAAGAAAAAAGGAAAGTGTTTTCATCTGGAAATGACACCACTGTACACCCTGAAACCAAAGGACCCCTCAAACACACCACTGAGTAAGTGAGTTAGCATGGTTCAAGGGTACAAACTGGCCCTAAAGAAAATTCAGGTCTTTGCTGTCAGTGTTTTGCCATTGTGAAATGGATAGCGGTCTTTTGTGGCCTGCTGTGGCCTCACAGAAGTGAAACACACCTGCTGATTTTATTATGTATGTTTTGTAATTATCTGCTTCCCTTGGTTCCATAATTCTCACGTTGCTAGCTGATCCTGCTGCATATGCAGGTGCAGGATCTTACCACCTGGAAGAAATGGTCGCTTTCGTATTTCAGGAAATGAAGTCTGTGTTATGCTTTTTGCAAACAAGGAGAGTATCAGGAAGATAGTTTGCTAATAGAACAGAAACCCACTAACCCTAGCTTACAGAAATAACACGTTTGTCTCACATTGAGAGCAAACTGGAAGCAGATAATCCGGGGCAGGCGTGGTGACAAAATGACACCATTGAGAAGCAGTCTGTCTTCTGTGTTTCTGCTGTCACCTTCAGGGTGTTGGTCGGTTACAGTACACTTGCTTCCCCAGGCAGGAAGAAGAGAGAGGGCAGGGGAGACACTGCAGTCTCATTGCGACAGGACCCTGTCCTTAGGTACGGGAATATTCAAGCCCCAGGGACTGTACTGCATTGGTCATACCGTCGTCCACTGCTGGCAGGAGGGCAGGGAAATTTAGTATTTTAAGTTGACTGTGCTTTGTAAAGATGAAGAATTTGTGGGGAGGTAACTAATAGTCAATCACAGAGATTAAAAGTCATCAGAACTGTGAGAGGTTGAGATTTTCTCTGCTCAGTAACTTCACTGAGTGTTATTGAGATATAAAAGTTAATTTGTGTAAAAATGTTTTGTGTAAAAATGTTTTGTAGCCAACAGCTTCCTTCTTTGATAGATTTTTAGCTGGTTCTTTAGGGCATTTAATAGCTAATCGATGGAAAGTGATTTATTTTCAAATTCTTATTTTTTTCTGTTTTCATATTCATTCATTATTTCTAGTAATTTTCTTAAAATTTGTTTCATTCTTTTCCATGTTATCAAATTGGATGATTACTTTTATTTTTGTGTGATAATTTTGTGTAAATACCAGAGCAGGTTAAAATGTAGAACTGGAAGGAATTTCAGAAATATTTGAGGGCTCGGTAAATGTTACTTATTAAGTTTTTTTTTTTTTTTGTACTGGGGATCAAACTCGTGACCTCATGCTTACCAGGCAAACACTGATGCCGCTGAGCTAAATCCCCAGTTCCAACCTGTTAAGATTTTTTAAAGTAAAACATGACCATGTTACTGGGCGTGGTGGCAGCACTCTGGAGGCAGAGACAGGAGGATCGAGGCCAGCCTGGGGGACACAGTGAGTACAAGACCAGCCTGAACTACATAGTGAGACCCTCTCCAAAAACAAACAACAAGCAAACAAACAAACAAAAAAGTCAATAAAAGTGAACATGTGCTTTTTTTCTTAAAATAGATGAGATATGTTGTCAGGTTTCAATTTCAGTGGCAAATGTTAGAATTTTTATTTTGGTGAAGTTATTAATGAATAAAAGAAAAGATTTTTAGGTTTTCCACTTGTCACAAATTCTGGTGGGTTTAAAGATTTTAATGCAAGGCTTTACTGTATATCCATAGATAGATTTAAAATGATAATATTCAGCAAATACAGTTTTGTAGCTTTTAATCTTTTCAAAGCATGTGAAAAACATTGTTCTGGATTATTCGATACTCCTTTCTGCAGGAGGCGGGGCTTAATTATGTCCTCCTCGACACAGGCCGCACAGAGGGACTTGCTGCTGAGGAACAGCATGCAGGGTAAATGACAGTAACGGCACAAAGCCCACTGTGTCACCCTCAGTAAGTCCTGGTGGCACCACAGTCCCCCGATGTCACGTGAAGAGAAGGGTCCTTCACCTGTGCACTCTTCTCTGACACCCGTGACCTTCATTTAAACATGGAAAACAGCAGCAAAGCCTGAAACAGAGAGGAATGTTCTGGAGGATTTCCTGAGCAGTACTGTTCTGAGTGTCGAGGTCAGGAAAGGCTGAGAAAGCGCTGCAGGTTGGAGGAGATGGCACAGACGTGACAAGGAAAGGCATCGTGGCATTCTGGATCACGTCTTGGAACAGAAAAAGGACATTAGAAACAAAACGGGGAATCTGAAGAAGCAAGAAGAAGTTTATGGTTTAGTTACTGCAGTTGTACGAGTGTTAACCTCTTTGATGATTGGCTCATAACAATGTATTAGCATTAGGAAAAGCTGTTCTCTAAGTCCAAAACTAGTTCAAAAGAAAAAGATAAAAATAAATGAATTACAGCTTTGCATGATAAAGAGATAAAAAACATTACAACTACAAACAAGTTGTAAAATGAACTCTGGTGCTGCCCTTATGTAAACCAATGCCTGTGGCTTTGTGTAAATTTCCAGCAAATGTCATGTATTTGGGTTCTGAAAGTACCATGTTCAGATAATCAGAGGTGAAACTGATAGGCCTGGGAAGACTGTCCCACATGATACCAGTGTTTAGGGATGTATCAGAGACTTTGAGAAAGACATGTGTGGTGGGAACAAATTAAGTAGCTTCATAAATAAGGGAGCAAAGAAAGGTCCAGTCATAAGGTATTTCAGATGCAACTAAATTAACAAAATAAACATTTTATTAATGGAAATTGGCATGCTGATGTGTCCCGGGTATATTAGTCTTTTTGCTTTGGAAATCCCTTTTGATTTTAAAGGAAGTGAATCCCACTTGTCGGTGGTCATTGAGCCCCTGAGCCAAGGTGTGCCGATATTTATCAATTTACTGTTCCTCTAGGAAAAGTGCTTACAGGGCCTCTGGGCTGTGAGTAGGTGTTCTGCAGGGCTTTAGTGTTGCCACTCTGCCGTGGGTTCTTTTGCTCAGTGTAAGACAGCGGTCATGAAAAGACAAAGCACAGCTCTTGGTGTTACCAGCTCTCAGCTCTTAGTATTACAGGCTCATAATGTTAACCTTCCCAGTTTTGGGCTCTTTTGTCCAAGATAAAAATTATGAGGAGGCAAGCAGTATCATCTGAATGAAACTTTAGTGGGGCTTAAGCTCACACAAAAGAGAGACCATTCATGGGATTAGGATTCCTATCCTGGTTTCCCAAGGGCTCAGGAAGTGGTGCGTGTGTACAGAGAAAGATAGCCTTGTGCAGATACCGTCAGCTATTGCACACGATCCCAGGATCTCTACACACGTCTTGTTGGTCCTTTGCTGTCGGCACAGGATTTGTACTGGACACAGTGACCTACTGGTGTGTTTCATTTTTCTGTGCTTGACTCACACTAGATGTTGGAGGTTAGATGTCTCCACCATGCCAGGAAAGATTGCACGCAGTCCGAGTTCCAGCATATGGCACATCCAGAGGTTACGGGAAAGCTGGAGGGAGGAGTCAGGTGGAAACAATTTTATGGAAGTACCTTTTGTTGGTTGAAAAACCTTGGTGGGGAAATCAGGGCTCTTCCTGTTCTAACATGGTTTGGTTGAGCTTTTTTCCCTTTCTGTGTCTAAGTAAGTTGTCATGTAAGTCTCATGTTTGTAATAATGGAGTAGAAAAGAGTGAACAGCCATAATGGCTTGTGCACAATAATTCTCAACTGGAAATAAAAATTCTTGGAGTATAATTTTATGTCATCATTGAGTTTTATGACTGTCGAATAAAGATTTTAGAGCTCATCTCTGGGCCTGCTGGGCTGTTATGAGACTGTCCACAAAGGCTGGCAGGCTCCTTGCTCTTACACCCTCACCTTTATGACAGGTAGAGAGGAAAGAACCAGATTTTTAAGCTCCATTTATCTGTGGATGGGTACTGAGGTTGATTCCAATTCTTGGCTACTGTGAATGATGCTGCAATAAACTCGGGAGATCAGGCGTCCCTTCCACATACTGATTTCATTTCCTTTGGGTGTATATACCCAGTAGAGGAATTGCTGGATCCTATTGTGGTTCTGTTTTTAATTTTTTGAGGAGGCTTCATACTATTTTTGATAATGACTGTATTAATGTACACTCCTACCAACAGTGTATAAGGATTTCCTCTTTCTCCAAAGCCTCACCAACGTTTGATAGTTTTGTCTTTTGATTACCACTCTCTCATTCTAACTGGGATGGGGGCATGGGGAGACAATCTCTCACTGGGGTTTCGATTTGCATTCTCTGATGGTTGCTAATGTCCAGCATTTTTTCATATACTTGTTAGCCATTTATACTTAATGTGCTGAGGGTGACCCAGGATGGCACCCATGTTAGGCAAGCACTCTACCACTGCACCTTAGCTCTCATTTGTACATCTTCTTCTGAGACACTAGGGTCTTTTGCCTAGTTTTAAATTGAATTATTTGGGGAGTTTTACTAGTTAGTTTCTTAAATATTCTGAATATTAACCCCTGATTACTGAGAACACAGAGTCTGTGGTGTGCAGGATCACCAAACCCACCGCATGGGCTGCAGGGTAGAGGATGGGCAGCCTGTCTCCCTAGGCCCCTGAAGGACAGGTTTGTCATTGCTGAGCATATTTACCTCAGTCTCTTCAATTTCCTGTGCACACTGTTCATTATTTACTCAGATGGAAAAAAGCATCATATTGTCAGAAGATAAAGCTGTCGATAGAAGCAGACCCCAAGATGACTGAGTTGCAACTATTACACAGAAACTTTAAAATAGATTTCATCTGTAAAGGATCCAGTGGGAAAAGTGGACAACTGTGTGAACAGATGAGAATTTTGAGGAGAGAGAAGGGAGGTACAAAAATAGTCACACAGAAATGCTAGACATGAAAAACAGCATTACAGGTGAGGAATTCCATCAACAGAGTCATTAGTCCCCTAGACACAGTTGAGGAAAGCAAACATGAGCTTGGGGAGGGAACAGAAATTATCCACAAAGAGACACAAGAGTAAAATAAAACAACTATCCAAAGTAAGCCACACAATCAATGCAATCCCTCGAAATATCAATGTTACAAAAATAGGGGGAAGCCCCTAAAATTCATATGGAACCACAAAAGATGCCAAATAGCCAAAGCAGTCTTGAGCAAAATGAACAACATAGCCAGGCACAGTGGCACATGCTGTACTCCCAGATACTTGGGAGGCTGAGGCATGAGGATCACAAGTTTGAGGCCAGCCTGGGCAACTTAGTAAGACCTTATCTCAAAATAAAAAATTTTCAAGAAGGACTGGGGATGCAGTGGTGCAATGGTGCAGTGCATACATGAGGTCCTAGGCTCAGTCCCCAGTGTGGCAAAAAATCAAACCCAAGGCTGCTCCATCCTTGTGCCTAGCATGAGTCCGGCCCTCTGGAGTTCTCTGCAGAGGTTCCACTGGCTCTCCATTCTTGCCTCTCTCCACACTCCCATCCTCCTCTATGGCAGGCTGGATTTGGTGCTTGGTCTGTCTGGTGGGGGTGTGGCTGGGGCAGTGGTCATCTCTGTCCCCTCTGGTCTCAGTCTTGGGCCTTTGGCTGGGGCCGCCATGATAGTATTTTCTCAGCATTCCTGTTCCTTCCCTGTGGCAGCTCGTATGACCTTTCATCTGTGGATCTGTGGAGGGTCTCAGGCTAGAGAGGATTTCCTGCCCTTCCACTGTGTCCATGCAGGGTCCTGTCCTGGGCAGTGCTCCTGCCCATCCTAGGGCAGGTAGTTGTCATTCTTGTGCACAGGGTACCTGTGCCAGGGATTGGTGGTGGGAGGGTGTCCATCCTTCCCACAGTAGTTAACTTCTTGCAGGGCTTATGCTGGGATGGGGAATTTCCTGGCCCCCACACTCACCTTGGAAGCAGAAGCCTTTGCTTGGGCCCCCTCCAGCTCAGGGCTGGTAGCTCGATCTGGAAAGATTCTGCTTCCCCACCAACAGCTGGGCTTTCTGCTCCTTTCCTGAAGGCTGTGGGTTTGTGTCTGGATTTGGGAAGGAGATGGTTTTCTTCTCCTCCCCCAAGTGCTTTAAGAATTCTGCTTTAAGGACACAAAGCCCAAGAAGCGGGCCACCTAATCTTTCTCAGGAACTGTCCTGATGGTGCACACCGCTTTTAGAATCCATTAAAAGCTGTTTTCTTTAGCTGTTTTCATGGCAGCTCCCTCATGTGCTCCTCCAAAGCTGAAGTACTTTGTGGCCATCTCTCCTTGGGGAGTGCGGTAGTCTCAGTAAGTGTCCCCCAGAAGCCCTGTGTTGAAGGATGGGAGGTCTCCAGGTCATTGGAGGTGGCCCTTGAAGAAGAGTGGGCCTGATTCCTTTCTCTTTCTTTCACTTCCTGGCAGCGAGGGGAGTGTGGTTCTGCTCCCCTTGCTCTGTACCACCATGTGCTCCCCAGGCACAGACCAAAGCAATGGGGTCAGCTGAGCAGGGACTGAACCCCCCTGAATGATAAACCAAAAATCAACCTTTCTGTCCTGTAAACTGTCTCAGACATGGCGCTAGAAAAAGGCTAACCCAGAGAGGCCCGGCACCTTTTGAAGTTTGTTTCTCCTAATTGCCTCTGATGGTCCCAAGCAAGTTATGATGTTTACTGGTTCTCGGTGGCTTTTGCTCCTTGCTGTGGTGGAGGCCACGTCCTCTGTGGCTTTCCCCGTCCTGAGCAGAGGGACTCTTTTCTGTTGTGAGTGGCTAGTGGGCTTGGAGGAGGGAATGGAGCAGAGCTGAAGCCCAGTGCTGCTCCTTATCAGGTGAAGGGAGTGCACGAGCACTCAGAAACTGGGACAGGAGCGCGGCTGGCTGATTTATCCCTTTGCTGTATTCTGTGGGTTTCCTTGGAAAATCCTTTAGTATCCAAAATAAAGCCCATCAACCTGGGTCCTGTCCAGGGGGTGTGACTTAAGGGCAGCCCCAGGCTGACAGGGTCACTGAAGGCCCATGGGAGTCATCCTTGGATGCAAGGTGCTCTGGGGGTACTTGAGGGATGTACTGAGTACTTACATGGATGGATGGATGGATGGATGGATGGATGGACAGACAGATAGAAAGACAGTCTCTGTCCTCCTGGATGGCTATCCCAGCCACTTTTAGCCTGCCTGCTTGCATGGCATACTTTAAACAATGCCCACCCCCACCTTTGCTCTTCTCCCTTCCTCCCTCCCCTGTCCCAGCATACTCTACGGGACCCTCTTAGTCCCGTTTCTGTGTGGCTGTGCCTCCCGTGAGCGCATCATCCTTGTCCTCCCTCAACCTGGTCCCCACTGTCCACCTGTGGGAATTCAATATTGATTCAGTATTGCAGATGTGGCTTCATTATTGACTGGTGGCTGTCACCCTTTCGCTTCACGGATTGGTACTTAGAAGTTGTGGGCAAGCCCGGCGGATGCCAGCGGTGCCAGTGAGGAGCGTCATTATAGGCAGATTCACCTTTCCTGCCTGTACTTCATCCAGGTTCTGGGCTGGAGGATGGAGGTTCAGTGGGGAGCAAAATAGAGGCCTCACCACTCTGGGGAGACTCTCTGCATCCTCAGAAGCTATGTGCTAAACTTCAAGGGACATACTGATTTTTTGTTCCTTCCACAACACCAAATCATCTTCAGTCACTTGTCACTGTCCACCCTACTGAGTCAACATTCCTAAAAATCAGACATTAGCGTATAAACTGAAGTAGCAGTTTCAGTTTGAAGTCCCTGTTGGCTTGATAGTTTAAGCTGGCCCATGCCTGCCCTCTAGGAGCTTCCATTTGAATCTTGTAAGAATTTCGTAGTTCTTATGAAATCTGCGTGTTTCAAAATCACAGTGATTTGTGTCCAGCCAGGACAGTGTGAATGCTTTGCTGAAGGTCATGTTGGTGTGACCTCTGCGTCTGTGACGCTAAACTGCCGCTGTGGCTCCTCAGCCATAGTTGTCACAGCTAAGAGGGCTGGGGAGTTTGCATAGCTGCTGCAGAATCCCTCATTCAGACTTCCTAGGTAGCTATAAATGTGACTCATGGCTTTGGGGAGAGTTGAGTTTGAGGGCGAACACAATAAACATTTCTTTGCCTTCGTGTTCTCGATGAGAACAGAGGTGCTTTCGTGCACTGCCAGCATAGCTGCAAACTCCTTCCTCTCCATGGACAGGTAGCTGACACGGTGTCCTGCAGGGGATGTAAATTACCATGCCTCTGAACACTTCAAGGAGTCGCAGAGGTCCTGCAGAAACAATTAAGCCGGAGAAGCTCACTTGTGCTCAGCCCAAGACACTCGAGCTGTAATTATTGGCAGCACTTGCTTCCTTTCCGAGTCCGTTGCCATTAGCAGATGGGAGAGATGAGTGGAGACATCGTGCGGTAGAAGCTCAGCCCCACAGGTGCCTTTGGCTGGTATTCTGGGTGGATTTGCTACCCGTCACTGCATTTCCTGAACCCCAAGCCTGTTCTCTCCTGGACTACCTGTGAGCGTGCAGCTCTGGGCATGCTTGAATTGGAGTCTGGTTTCATTTGAGTATCATTTAAAATTTAAAAATATGGTGGGCCCATTTGGATAGAAAAGAAAGCATTCAGGATACATGTGTGTTTATGTGAGGACTCACAGTGCTTAGTAAATTTTTCTTTTGCTCAGTTTCTTACTCTGTACTGAAACTTACTCTGTCCTGGTCCTTGTAATACTCCACAAAGAGCAGAGGGTCTGAACTGAGAGTTGGGAATTCCAGGTTGGAACTGTCACTTGGTATCTTTGTGTCTGGTTTCTGCCCATATAATACGAAGCTTATGTTTGCTCCCAATAAACAATTAAATGGTTATAAAGAGGTGAGATGATGGATATAAAAGTGCGTTGTAGCAGGTGAAACACGCTTAACATTTGCAAAGGATGCAAAAAGGGGAAGAGTCTTTCTGCCAAAGCCGGAGAGAGGCAAGGCCTCCTCCACCCCAGAGCACATTGCAGAGCGGCCTGTGACAGAGTCCGCTGAGCGGAAAGGCTTCAAGGATGTGGGTGTTTCAGGAAGGACACTGCTGGTATCTGAAGGGAGCATAAAGGCTTCATAGAGAAGACAAGTTCTTTCAGGTTCACGGACTGTAAATATTTTGTCTGGTTGGTGGGAGGGAGAGCAGCAGTATGAGCTGAAGCAGGAATTCAATTGCAGTGAGGAGGACACGTCCAGGAAACAGCAGCAGGCAGCCAGCCAGCTGTGCCCAGGAGGCAGCTTCGGGACAGCACGTGTGAGCCACATGGCCGTGTGAACAATGCCTGCAGTTCCGCTTTTCCAGTGGGAACGATTCTTACTGTGATGTGTTCCTTCTCAGAGTTAGTGTAGAGAGTGGAAGTCACATAACTCCAAAGACACCCTCAGCATGGACTGCCGGACAGTCACCTTGGCACATCTAGACCAGAAACACCTTTTTACCTCTTCCTACTTTCCATGTGTTAGGTTTCCACATGTCCGTCCCCATGCACAAGCCCTCTGGTTTTGAGCAGGTTGATAGGTCCAATTGAAGTTGCTCAGCTTGTCGAGGCCAGCATTAACCTCTGCTAGATAAAGAAACCGTCGTTCAGCAGACCTTGCTGGACCACAGTAGAATAGCTGTTACTGGAATAATGCCTGTGGTGGATTAACGAATGGTCAACTTGTAGCGCCCCACCGAGCTGAAGCAGTGCTGGGTGTGGAAGGCCCACCTGAGGACTGTTGCCAACAGCATAACAGGAACTGGAGGGGAAGGTGGTGCGCTGTTGATTCTCCTGGAGAAGCTTGTTGTGCTGGCTTTCCTGATAGGAGCTTGGGTGTTTTCACTGTTGGGGGAGCTTGGGTTCTTGCTGTCACTGAGAATGGCTGTGGTTCTTTTCAGGGGAGCTCTGGTCCTCACCTTGAGCGTTGTTTTTGCAGCTCCTTCAGCTGCTGGCACAGATCTTTCATCCTGCTCACACTGACTTTTTAGCTTCCACCACTGACCTTTGGGCCTTCGTAGCGCAGGTACTTGATACAGACCTGCATGAGACATTGTCATGGGCTCTAGGCCTCCAGCTGGACTCATGTAGGACATGGTCATAAGCTCCAGGACTTCAGCTTGACTTGTGCAGGACATTGTCATGGGATCCAGGCCCTCAGCTGGATTCACTAGGTCTCTAGGGTGTGGTCAGATCTCCTGCATTCTTTTGCATTTGCCCCTTTGGGTGACTATTGTAAAATAATGCTATAAATTGTGTCCTGTATTTAATCTTTTCCTTTGTAAACCATGATTACAACAATGTCCTTGTCTAAATAAAAGCTGGGTCCGGTGGCACATGTAATCCCTGTTCCTTGGGAGGCTGAAGCAGGAGGATCAAAAGTGCAAGGCCAGCCCTGGGGATTTAGCTAGACACTATGAAATAAAAAGGGATGGGAAGAATGTCCTTGGGTTTGATCACTAGTACTGGAGCAGGAGAGAAGGGGAGGGGATTAAAATTTATCAGAATAGATAAGACATCTGCTTTCATAGAGTGGCAAGCACCCAGTGTGGCTTTACTTGAGGGACACCGTTTCCCATGAGGCATGGCATAGAAGTGAGCTTCAAGTTTGCCGTGGCTTTCTCCCTGTGGGCACTTTCCACTTCACAGCTCTAGGGGATACAGGCTTAGCAGAGTGTCCCGGTCCTATGGAGCTTAGAGCTTAGGATACGAGAGGCAAACTTTTAGAGAAGAGAAAACCACAGTGGGGCAGGAGGAGGCCACAGTCTTCCATAAATGCACACGGCTAGAGGCAGACCCTGGAACCCATGGAAAGCAGCAGCCAGAACCTAATGAGCAGCACAGATATTTCAGCAACCACAGAGCACGGGAAATAAGGTTGGCGTGCAAGGCCTGAGGAGGTGGGGCTCCCCGAGGATGCCCCATCCTTTCATTGGAGTCCCAGAGGGGCCACAGTGTAGGAGTAAGGGGCAGCTGAAGGAGTCAGGTGGCCTTACTGCACTCTCCATGCCTGCCATGGGAATGTGTTGTGCCCTTAGGAGGGGACTACCTGGGCCATCTGGAAGCCCTATGGTTTCTAAACAGGATGTCTGCTATCCAGTAAAAAATTAAGATGTATGCTAGAAATTGAAATCAAGGGGCCAAACTGAAGAGAAAAAGTAGAGTAGAAGACCCACAGGTGATTCAGCTATTGGAGCTACCTCTCACTAGCTGACTATTCCAGAAATAGAAGAAAAGTTACAAGATCTAGTTTTTAAAAGGTCTGGCTGGGGTGCTCCATCCCTAGCACCAAAAAAAAAAAAAAAATTAATAAATCAAATAGAGCTGAATAGCTTATACGTTAGACCACACTTTCTGCACCAGGCTCTTTGTATCCTGAAGAGTTGAGCAGGACACACAGAAGAAGTTAGAAAGACAGCGACAGTTCACTCCTTGGAGTGGGAGTGGCCTCCTAAGAAAACTCAGGAGTGAGTTTGAGTCAGAGCCCATCTGCTCTGGGCTCTGAGTGTGGTTTCTGATATGATGGGCACCTCCGGGAAGACGGGGAGTGCTAGGCAGCAGAGAAGGATTTTCTAAGTCGTGAGACAAAGTTTGAAGGTACAAGTTTGAAAGTAAAAATTTGGGAGATTTACATACTGATGTACATAATCATTGATACAGTTACGTGCACACACAGAGACAAAAAAACTTTTAAAATGCGTGTTACATACAGGTACCAACTTCCGACAATGAAGGTAATGACGTACTAATAAAAATAAAATTTAAAAAATTAAAAATGAATGACTTGTAAGTCAAAGACATGGAATGCAGACTTTTATCTAAATGATAATAAAAATGATCTATAAATCTGTGGAATACATTTCACATATAGAAGGAAATTTATAGCTTTAAATATATGCATTAGAAATAAAGACAAGGCGAAATGAATGATTCAGACTTCCATCTGAAGACGCTAAAAGCAAAATTAAGCTCTTCCAAAGTAGAAAGATAGAAATAAGCAGAAATTAACAAAATGGGAAGGGGGGATGTATGATAGAGGAAAACCAACACAATCAAAAGATGGTTTTTTGAAAAAGATTCAAAAAATTGATAAAGACTAAGCATAAAGGGGAAACTTAGATGAACAGTTTCAGGAATGAAAAGGAGTGGGTTACCACAGATTCTACAGACATTAAATGAATGTTAATGTGCAGTTTCGTTACACTAAATTTAATAGTTTAGATGAAATGAACATACTCCCTGAAAAGTACAACTTAAAAAACTGACACACACGAGAGTATGTATTACCCTATGTCTATGAAAGAAAAATCCGTGGTTTGAAATCTTCATACACAAAAAAATACCTACTCCAATGGCTTCTTAAATGAATCCTAAAACTTTTTAGGGAAAAAAATAAATCCAGTTTTGCATAAAATTTCTCAAGAAATAGAAAAAGAGAAACACTTTCCAATCTGTGAGGGCAGCAGAACCCAGATAACAAAACCTAATTTAAATGTTGTTGAGCCAAAGAAATCAGACTCGAGAGAGTAAAAATGGATGCATTCCTCTTGCATGGAGTTCAAGAGTGAGCACATGAAAAACCAGAATAGTGGGGTGAGATCCTGGCTGGAAAGTGGCCTGGGACTCTTCTGGGGGTGCTGGAGTGTTCTGTAGCTGGGAGTAGGTACATGGGTAAAAATTCACTCTAAACTTGCTGTAATAAAAAACAGTGCAGTATTTTCATCAGCACAGAGCTTCTTTTTATTTCAGTTGAATCTGTTGTTTTTCACTTGCTTCTGACTGCATTTGATAAATGCACCTCACTGGGGCCTTGGCCTGGACAAGAGGGGCTCCCCTAGTACCCTAGTACAACTGGAGCGAAGGGACCCCTCCCCTTCCTCCCCTGAGCCTGCATGACACCCTAGGGCCAAACTACCCCCCACCCTTGTCCTAAGGTTTACTACACAGAGAAAGAAGAAAAAAACAAAGACCCCCTAAGCCCTCTGTGGAAAACTCCAGAACTGCAGACCAGGACACATGTGCACCAGGGACCCCAGTAACCTTTCTTTACCTGGAGCTTATGTGTGTGGACTGCATATCCAGCAGAGTGCATTATGGGAAAAGACGTGGGCATTAGATGCAGCTGACCTGACTCAGCTTCCTGTGCACCATGCTGTCAGTCCTGCTCTGGAAGACCCCAATGGGAGGTGCCCCAAAACTGGCTCAGCAGTTTAAACCCCTCCATCTTATGCCCTTAGCACTCGTGCTCCTCTCCTTTTGCAGGTGCCAGCCCAGTTGCTTTGTGCCTGCCATCACCCTTATAAACTTGGCAGCTGTCTCCTTACCATTGTGTGCTACGTGTGGTGTTTTCGTTCCTTGCATGTGAGAACCTAGGCGCCTGTCCCAGACCCCCCCCATCGCCATGGTAACACTGTCTTTTGGGAACAAAGGGGCTCCCCAGACCAGGCATGGGTAGGGTGATTGAGCAGCTTGTTCCCCGCCCTGCCTGGCTCGCTGGCCCGCTCACAGCCGTGTCGCTCTCCTCACAGGCGCGCTGGTTCTGGGAAGCGTACTTCCAGTCCATCAAAGCCATAGCCCTGGCCACGCTGCAGATCATCAATGACCGCATCTACCCATACGCTGCCATCTCCTACGAAGAGTGGAACGACCCTCCCGCGGTGGTGAGTGGGCTCAACTTTACAGATGAGATCAGAGAGGGCTTTTTATCCTTGGGGCCCAGTGAGGGTAGCTTAACTTTGGAAATCTACAGGAGGAGGACATACAGGAGCACCAGCTTCCCGGTTGTTTGCAATGTGTTTGGGGAGACAGCCGGTTTTTTTATTGCCGAGATAAGTGGGGAGGCAGGAGTTTCCTTAGGAATCAGATTTCCCAACAACTTCTATGGTTGTAGCGCATAGAACTCCTGACCAAGTTCTGCAGGCAACTTAATAATAAGCTTATTTTTAGGGCTCGGGAGGGATCTCTGTGGTAGGGTGCTGGCCTAGCATACTTGAGGCTGGGGGTTCAATCCTCAGCACTGCCCAAAAGAAAAACAAACACAAGCTTCTTTTTGAGTGCCTGCCTTCTGCCAGCGACTGCGCTGTTTTACATGTGTTATTCCAATTGCCATTCCCAACACCCTGCCAGGAAAGTAGTAAGTGAAAGTGACAGAAGAAAGTGGAAATGGCCACAGTCACTTGTTCTGGACCAGCTGTGTTTCCAGTGTGGCCTCCAGAACGAGGCCACAGTCCGACGCTGCCCACATGGCTACCTCCTCGCACAGAGGAGTCCCCACGCACTATGTTATTTTAAGGTTGACACTGTGAGCCTGACACTTGCTGCTTCCTGGCTGCTCTGAAATGTACCAGCCCCTGCAGGTCACAGACCTTGAGCTTCCAGATCAGAGAGCTGGACTCTTCTTCATTCTCCATCCTGATCACTTCCTGTCTCCACCCTGGGCTCGCCCTCTGTCTGGCCAGCCCTGTGTCCCCGAGCCTGGCTTTTCTAACTGGTACTGTGTGCTGCTACCTGGATAGTCTTCCTGTGGGCCTTCTTTCCTCTTTCCTTCCACACGCCTCCCCCTTCCGAACCCTCCCTTCACCTCTCCTCCTTTCCCTCCCTCCTACCCTTCCTTCCACTATCTGGAAATCCGGCGAGGATAGCACTGCTCATATCAGCCCTGTAACCCAGTGATGTCCAGGGGGCTGTGGGAACACAGGGCCACTCACTTCTCCTCACACAGACACTTCTGAAGAGGGTGCAGAAATCCACATGTGACAAAACAGCAGCAAGCATCTTTCTGTTTTATGGAGGTAACATTTCCTCCTTGAATCCATCACCAAAGGTGACCGTCCAGAATGTTTCTGTTTGTCAAGTATATAACTTAGAAACAGAAATAGGATCCTACAACTCCTGTTTCTCCACACCTTGCCCTTTTTCAGTTGAACAGTAGGTGGTAGACTCACTTGCATTTTATTCTGCATAGGTCTACTTCTGGCCTAAGGATGGCTGTATAGTGTCCCATTGTTTGGGTGAATTTTATGTGATAGCTCCATTAGTGATAGACATTTAGACTGCTTCCTTCTATTTGCTAACAGTAGACATAATAAAAGGGACATACTTTCTTACGTTTTCACATAATTGTGTGGCTGTATCTATATAATTAATTGCAACTGAGAAACTGCTTAAAGAAAACACTCTTTGATAGAAAAGTTCTTTAATAAAAAAACACATTTTGATATGGTTGATAGAAATACATTGCTGTTTAAGTTTTTGGATTGTTTTTGGTAGAGTCCTTGGTATCTTCATGCTTTCTGCAGAGTCTAGCACTTCCAGAATACATCTGTCAGGTTTCCTGTTGCTAAGACATAGAACCCAACGTCCGTGGCTTAATCAAGGGGTTTAACTTGATTCACCTTTTGTGGGGGTTCAGTCTATGGTTGACTGGCCACAAGGCAGAAACCTTATGGCAGAAGGGCATGACAGAGCAAAACTGCTTACTTCAGCAGAGCCAGGGACAGTGCCATATAGGAAGGGACCAGAGACCATATAGTCCCCAAGCTTATGCCACCACAACCTATCTAGATGCACTCAGAAGTGTGTTTTACTAATCTCCCAGGTGTTTCTGAAGCCAATCAGGTTGACTCAGTTAAAATTAACTTCCACACAGGACAACATTAAATAGGGATCTGAAAGAGAAGACCAGGTCCCATCCAGTTGAAGGAAGAAAGAATGGTAGATTTCATGCAGAAGGAATCCCTTGAAGGTGCAGATGGATAAGAGAGCCTGTGGTTTAGGAATAGCAAGGAGCTCAGTGTGACAGGAGGAGGGAGGATGGGGCCTGGTGAGGGTCAGATCACAGTGCACTTGGCATCTTACCCGAGGTATCGGAGTGTTATCTCTGGTAATAGGAAACCACTGCAGTGTCTTACACAGGGAGCAATATGATAAGATCACATTTAAGATCTACCTGTGCAACACCAGTGTGGAGAGCAGATTCTGCACGGTAGTAGGACCCAAGGGAGAGCTGATGGATGACTGGGAGGACTTGCTGTCCTAACTGGTGAGTGTGCGGGGAGCACAGGAAAATAGAGGCGTGCTGTGTAGCTTATCCAGGGAGGGAATTTAGGTGCTCAGGGTCATGGATGGGGTGGGTATTGGAACCCAGACTCACTGTACCTACAGGGCTTCCCCATTTGGCTCCAGTGTGCCTTTCTAGCTGTCTCTCCCTTCTCCTTTCAGGAAGTTCTAGCTGCTTCCTTCCTGTGCATACCCCACATCTGTCTCTCTGCCCCATTGTGACCATTGGTTCTTTCCAGCGTCCCTTTCTTCACCATCAACTCCATGTGTCGACATCTTGGCCTTGCTGGTGGCGTGCTCAGATGCCCCTTCCTCCCTGAGTCATCCTCACCTCTACACAGGAAGCTGCCTTGACCTCCTTGCAAATCCTAGAGCATGTTGTCTGTGTTTCTTTTCCTGTAAAGTTTTAGGCATCTTAAAGACATTTATGACTTGTCTTGAGATTCCTTATAATACCTATGATCATTTAATTTAGACAAGAGGCCCATGATGTATAAAAGAAGAAGACAGGGATAGGAAAAGGGAAGGATGGAGGAAGAAAGGTTGAGGGCCAAGGATTTGAGCCGTCCAAACTCACGCACATGCTGTCGTGACATCCATTATTTTATTTGACCCTTACCCTGCTGGGAAGGTAGGGAGAGTGATTCTGTCTCATCTGTAAAGTGGCCATAATGAGGCTCACAGTGCCTAGTTCTTGTCTCTGGGCATGTAAATTGGCAAGTTGTATAAACAAGTAGGAGCCCAGGTCTGCTTCCTAGGAATGGTCTCACTTTGCTTAGGGAGCTCTATGGGAGCTGTGGCGCCGCCTCTGAGCCGAAAGATTACTCCTGTTCCCAGCATGTGGTGCAAGTCTGAGCCAAGGAATATCGCGTGTTCCTGCGTGGGAGAACACAGACAGGCGTGGTGCTCCCAACCCGGCAGAAAGTGTGGGAATAGGGGGCTTCATCCTGTGCTTTCATCTCATGCACTAAGAGAGCTTTAATAAGAATAAATGGTTAGAATCTGAGTTCTCTTTTATAAGAATATAGATTAAGAGAATCTGGGAAGTTTTGCAGTTTAGAAACAGATATGCTTTGGTTCAGGACAAAATGGTCAAAGTGCTGAACCCCTCGTTAATTTGAGAACGAGCGTCGGCCTAAAAACATGAAGGTATGCGACTAGAAAACACAGACTAGAAAAGTCTGTATTTTTTCGCTCTTTTTTAAATACTCCTTTTGAGGGTACTTTGCTATCTGTCACATCACCAGGAGGTCAGTCAGGCAAGAGCCCTGATTTAAACCAGCAGGCCGCGTATTCCTGCATCCTCAGGGAAACCGACAGACAGGCGGCCTGATGGGGATGATTTATTGGTAGAGAGCTTCTCCCGCCCCTTGGAAATATGTAGCGTGCCATAGGAGACCCTCTGCGCAGACCTGCAGGGGATCCTTTCTAGATTCCACCCAATTTCCAGTACCAGACCCCGAGGTGGGAGGAGGTGCAGGTTATGACCAGCCCAAGTTCTCTGAGCCTGCTCTCCTGGGGAGCAAGAGGCAGGAGCCACAGTCCCATTTCAGCCAGATTGAGACAGCTGCACTGCCTTCGTCTAACGGAAAAGCACCTCTGCATGTGGGTGACAAGACAGTGTGGGTTGGCCTTGCTAAGTTTCTGTCACCAGAGGCCTGGCTGTCCAGTAAAAGGAGGCCAAGCGCGTTAGCCACACTGTGCCACACCCTGAGAACTTGGAGACACTTGCCCCGGTCATTTGGGTGTGCACTTCCCTGGGTTGTGTCACACTGAGGAAATTGGCCCTCGATGTCGAATGAATTGGCTCTGGGGAAGGGGTGTCTCACCAGCTTAAGGTTCTTTGTAAGGAGAAGCATGTGTATTTTTGTCTGTAATTTTCTTAGCTCTTCACCCTGGGTGCTTGAATTTTCTTTTCACCTTTTCTGTGTCTCTTCCTTTTACCTTTTAAATGCACCTAAACACTCCACGCTGACTTCCCTGCCAACTCTGTTGCCATTGCTGGCCTGGCAGAGTTCATCCTTGCATCTGGGGCTGGCTGGGCTGGCCAGGCTCACTCCTGGGTCTCTGCCAGTTGTGGGCAGGAAGACGGAGGCTGAGGCAGGTGAGTGTTAAGCTGTGAAGCTTGGGATCTTTTATGTGTCACCATCAATACTGACAGTTTTTAATAACCAAGTGTAATGCAGCTATGCAGCTTTAAAATGATGTAGAATGAGCTATTTCCTTGTTAGTTGCTGACAGTGTGACTTTATACCCTGTCTTAGCAGTCATTTTATTTACTCTGATGAACACTCAGATTTTTCTCAAGTTTGTCATTATCCTAACACTAACAATAACACTCCCAATTTTTATTTTCTGTACTTACCATATCATACCTGGAACAGAAAAGGGAGCAAAAGATGGCTGTTAATAAAAATGGGTGAGAAATTTGGGGAAATGTTGTAAAATGTGTTGTTGTACCCAGTATGAGAATTAGATGGGAAAACAAAAGCTTATTCAGTGAAATTAGCCAGAGCGGGGTCTTAGCTGCAAAGCCTCAGATAAGAACTGTGAATCTATATGGACTTCCAGGAGACTCGTTCTGTGTTGAGTGCTCGCAGATGGAAAGGGTAGTGGACTGTCCAGGTGAGAGTATTGCATAAGCACCCTTGCTTGGCAGGTGCCGACCACGAGGACTGGAATCAGAGCTGTGGGTAAAATGTGGGTTGCCTGCTACTGGGAAGTGGCTCTCAAACTTTAGTCTGCACCAGAAATGCTGTTAAAATACAGAGTGTTGCCATTCCACCCCAGATTCAGACCAGCTAGCTCTAGGCTGGGAGTCTCGAACCTACATCTGTAGCATATTCCCCAGTGTTGGGTCTTGGGTGTTGATGATGCAGATCTGGGGACCATGCTGGGTGTGGGGTTTGGTTTTTCCGTCTGTCTCCTCATGCACTGTCTGGAGAAGGCTCTCCTCCTCCCCCACAGCCAGGTCCTCTTCTTGACCCATGTAGCTGGCATCCAGAGACTGGGGCCAGCCTCCATCTAGTGCGTGAAGATCTCGCTGCTGCCGGTGTTTAGATGACCAGATGGCAGCCTCGTTCACAACGGCTGTGGTTGTACAAGCAGCTGAAAGTATCACTCAGCTGTAAATACTAACAAGCAATAAATCACTCTGCAGGCTGAGGAAGCACCAGCCCAGATGTATGCAGTAGAGCTCTTAAGTTGAAAAGATACCAGGTTAGCAATCTATTTAACTCAACTCATCACCCTGTGGCGTCCAGGTTGTGGAATGCTTCTCTGGAATTTCAGAGCCTATCCTGCCCCCCAGGAGGCCTTCTTGGCTATAATCAGACCCTTTTTCCTCTCACTGCCCAGATTCCATTTAAACACATGTGGAATTTTGAAATTTTAGCTTGAATTTTAGTTTAGGTAAGTTTAAGCTTTGTCGAGCCTGTTGTTTTAAAGGTGTCATGTTTACCCGATCATGTTTATAGAAACGATCCTGTATCCTATCTCAAATTCTAAACCCTTCCAGGAGGACTCTCTGCTCCTTGGAAGCGCACTCGGAAGCCCAAGGTGAGCGGCAGCAGTCTGGAAATGGGGGAGGCTGGGCCAGGCTGCAGGCGAAGAGCTGCAGAGCTCGGCTGATGCCCGACAGGCAGGAAATGGCACAGGCTGGCTCCCGAGCCAGGTTTGCAGGGAGAGGATGTGTGAGGAAGACGAGAGGGCAGCTATAGGGGCGTTCCGGGGTGACCTAGCTACGCAGCTCTTTCACACAAGCACCCGGAGCCCTCCCAGCAGAGCAGCTGCCGCTCCCCGTGATTGACCCCCCCATCTGTGGTACGGCCCTCGCTGGGTGGACCCACATCCTTGGTGCCGTCCACCTCCCTCACTGACTTGGGGTCCACTGTCACGAATCAAAACCCAGCTGCTGCCTTACGTCACACAGCTTGTGGGAAGGCAGGGAGTAGAATGACTGTTCAAGTTGGGGTTCTCCAGCACTCCTGATCGCTTCTCAGCCCATCTCATTCCTTTCTGTTTCAGGGGCCTTTGTAATTCTCCCTTGAGGTTCAGGGACACAATTCTGTAGCACAAGGCACCAGCAAAGTGCAGTGGTCGAGTACTGTCTCCTCACAACCTCGGGACAATGAACATTAATTCTGTCCTTTCGACGTGTCTCCCAGTTAATTAATCTATCAGTACACTTGTCTGAGAAACGAGTGATTGAAGCTACAGATTAATGAGGTTTCCGCATTGCTTTCACTGCAGGTTGATTCTTGATTTTTTTTCTCAACAACGTTTCCTAATTTTAAGTTTTAAAAAGTACTACAGTTTAACACATGTTTTCAGATCATCAGATAAGCATATAATAAAAATCAGGGCTGCTTCCCGTGAGGCAGCTGCTTTTAACTCCTTAAATTTTCTTTGTTAGGTGCCTTCAGGTTTCCCTAAAAAATGCTTACAGAGCAATCTTTAAACCTCTTACTCGGAGACATCTTTTCGCAGCCTCTGAGGGAGCCCTTCTCCTCTGTTCTCTCCCGTTTCCCGTGCAGGTGTCTCCTTCCCACGTGTCATCATTTTTCATTACAGCAGTGTTGTGTGCGTTATTAGTACTGCATAAATAATATTTCTGACTGAATCGGGTCACAAACAGTGATTAAGTTTCCTTTCTGGACAACTTTTTATTTTCCAGGAAATTAAGGGTTGCCTTTATTTTTCTTATTTTCCATGGCCCTATCACTAATTAGTTTTTTTTTAACTGAATTCTCCCCTAAATTAGTAAAATAGTCAAGCACAAGACTAAAAAGTCTTCTTTGCTTTTGCTTTTCTTGTTTTGCCTTTCGTCTTTCCTTCCTTTCACCTCTCCATAGTCCTTGCAGCTTCTGTGCTTGTTTCAAGTGATCTTGGACCACAGACCTTCTGAATTTCAGTTGCCCATGACACTGGAAATTCTCTTTTGTTCTCTCTGCTTTCTTAGATTCCTTGTTTGTGAGTTCAAACATCTCTTTTCCAGTTTATTTTTCCCAATAACTTCCCAAGAGAGGGACTATGGGAAGTCATCTTTTGTGTCTGAAAATGTATTTATGCTATTTCACATTTGATTAATAATTTTGGCTAGCATAAACTTCTGTTTGAGATGAATTTTATTCAGAACTTTGAAAATATTGCTGCCTTGTCTCCTAACCTTTCTATGTAAATGTGAATGACATTCTAATTCCTGATCTTTTATGTGATTTTTCCCCCCTCTTGGCAAATTCTGTATTTGAAAATTTTATGATGATTTTATAAGGGATCAAGTTCTTACTGTATTTTGTTATTTATTTATTTTTGCTAACTGTATTGAATTGGGTCCTTTTAAAACTGAGAATTCATATCTCTCAGTTCAAGAAAATTTCTTATTTCCTTGATTATTTTCTTCCTCTGTCTTCTTTTTCTTCTTATGGAACTTCTGTTACCTAGACCATGGATGGGCTAGATAGCTAGGTCCTTATTTTTTTATTTTACCATCTTCTAAGCTTTGTTTTAATTTCTCAAGCATTTCTTCAAATTTATCTTCTATCCTTTCTTTTTAAAATTTTTTTCAGTTTTAATATTCAGGGGTTTTAAAAAGCTGTATCTGAGCAGTCCCTTCTTTATAGCTTATGATTGTTTTCAGAATCCAATATGTTCTCTCTCTGAAGATACTGCTTATGGGGTTTTCATGTTTATTTTTATTTTTCTTCAGATCCTCCCATGGTTTGTTTCCTTTGCGCTCCCTTTGCAATTCATCTGCCGTCCCTGGTGTTGGGAGCCTTTTTTGCAGATCCTGGGGATTCCCAGCTTCTGACCCTGCTCTAGAGTCAGAGGCTGAGCCGGGGCGCCCTGTGCCTGGCCCAGCCTGGCCCCCCATGGCCTGTACTTGGTGGGGAGGCCGGCCCTGTCATTCATCCTGTGGGTTGTTCCCTCAGCCTGGGTCCTGGTCCAGAGAGCCATCTTTATGCCTTTGGGTGGGTGACTGGGCTGCAGGTTTTTTGGCAGATAAATGGGGGAGGAGACTATTCTTACCCTTCACTTTTCAGGTTATTACTTGATCTCCGTGAATTAGGTTAGGAATGGTGGTGCGTCCCTCTGCTTCCTGAGCATCTGGAATCTCTCTAACCCTTTTTCCTTGCCACATAGTGTGTTCTTCTGTCTGTATTTTTTTAAACAGACCTAAATATTCTGTCTGTATTTTTTTAAACAGACCTAAAAATCTCTGTCTCTCTCACTCTGTCTCTCCTCCTGCCTTGCTCCCTCTCCAGCCCACTCCCCGTTTGTGGGATTTCCTGACCCTTCTGGAAGTTACACGTGTGACCTGGCCTCACTCCTAAGCCCTGCTCACGCAGAGTCACGAGACAGTTACCCAAACGATCAGCAGGGGGGGGGGCATTTTTTGATGCAGTATTATTATATCCTGCAGACCTTACTGAGATTTGCTCAGTTACCCTAATAATGTCCAATATAGCAAAAGAAAATCCCAGACATGTTGGCATTCGTTTGTGACATCTCTTTAGCCTCCTAAACAATTTCTTGGGATTTTTCCCCCATCTTGCACAGTGTCGCTAGTTTTGAAGAGAGTGTGTCAGCCTTTTTATAAGCCATCTCTTGATCTGGGTTTATCTGATGTTTTTGGCTGATTAAATGTAAAATTATGTATTTTTGACAGAATTATCACAGAAGTAGTGTGTTCCCAGTGTATCATATTGGAGGACACATAATGACAATTTGTGCCTTTACTGGTGGTGATAACTCAGATCGTAGGTTTTTCCAGTGTCAGGTTACTATTTTCTTCTTTTACTGTGTGTCTTGTGGGAACCTACTCTGTGACCATGTAAATATCTTATTACTCTTTAAGAGTGTCTTACAGCCTAGCATCTGTAAGGTCTGATCCCCACCATCACAAAAAACAAAACAAAGCCCCGTACTCTTCAAACTATTCTTGCCTGAATCAGTTGTTAAAATGATCGCCAAGTGCAATTTTCTTCTCCACTGCTCTCCATGTTGGAGAGTAATTTTTCTTCTTTAACCTGAAGATCATGTCTTTTATTCATTTGGGTTATTTTTCAATCATTTTCTCTATACATTTTACATCTGTGTAATTCTCACTGATCTTTCCCTCTGGAATACTGTTAAACTGTTTAAACTTTTTTTTTTTTTTTCATTTTCTCCTTACCTTTTATCTCCCAGTTTGGTTTTGTCCCTCAGACTTTCCACATTCTCATCTCTCCCTGCTGCACGCTGTGTAAGTGTCTACATCTATTTTCCCATTTTCCTTACCTGTGGTTAATATGTTTTTACCCATCTGTGGTGATTTAAATTTCAGTGGTTGTTTTTAGAAGTTCTGTTTCATCATTCTTCAAATCTGTTTGCCCGGCCTTTTTTTCCTATGCTTTTAATTCCTTCTTTTATATCTTTACTTACTTGAGATATTTATGTTCTATTTTCTGGTTATCCAGTTTTCTCAATTCCTTGTAAGGTCTGATCCAGCCGTGCGTCTACTGCCTGTTTTTTTGTTGTATTGTTTCCCGATAGGTTTTATAATTTTGGAATGTGAGTTCATCCTCCCCAAGGCTTTCTGTGGGAATCTCTGTAGCATGGAATAAGAGGATACTTTCTAGAGGGTTATTTGTTCGCTCCTGGTATTCTGCTTTTTCTGGGCATTCCAGAAAAATCAGATAAAATCACTTTGTACCACTGATTCTTCACTTGATGTTTCCATGGGCCACAGATAGAGTCCTTTAAAACCCAAGCCTCCATGAGGGCGAACCTTTGTTCAGAGTTCCCAGGGGAGAGACTCCTCACCCCATTGCCATGCCAGCCTGGGGTTCAGCAAGATAAATGAGTTGCACTGCTTCCCTGTACTGATGAGTGGCTTTTCCTGCGCCCCACTTCCGCCATTGCATGGACCTGCAAGGCTTCGTGTCCACATCTCACTTCCTGCTCTCTCACTTCCAGGCCCCAAAGCCAAGTCCCTTTCTGTCCAGGAGCACAGAAACCAGAGCCCTGCATCCCTGAGCAAGAGTGGTGAGAACCTCTGCTCTGCCCTGCGGCCCCGGCCCGCTAGTTGTAATTTTCTCTTTTCGTTTGGTCCCTCGCAACTTACCCTCAGCTGTGAATTTAAAAGGATTTTTGTTATAGTTCATCCTGTAGTTTTATGTAGTTTATAGCAAGAACATTTTGAGAAGGGAGACTCTGTCACTGCATCAAGACTGATGCAGTTCCTTGCCTGTTCTTTTTGCCTTTGTAGGTTTAGGCCTTTTTTTTTTTTTTTTTGGAAGAGGCAGGGATAAAACAGTAGACAAAACATAGGTCTTGACCAGGGATTTAGCTCAGTGGCTTAAGCCCCTGCCTGGCAAGAGTGAGGTCATGAGTTTGATACCCGGTACCAGAACAAAACAAAACAAACCAAAACCTAGGTCTCATTGGAATTCCAGAAAAATTAAGAGTCAAGAAATAACCACATTGTAGAGATTGTTTTTCCCACTGTGCTGACTTTAATGATGGTGTTATACTCTTTATCAGCTTAAAACTCTACCAAACTTTGGTTCTCTGGCTCAAACCGTGTTGGATGCCACAAGCTGTAACTGAATCATTCCCCAGAGTTCCTGTTTTCCAAAGCAGTGCAGTCTCTCCTTATGTCATCGCCAACATCTCAGGAAGCCAATGGGCTGCTGACACAGGTTTTCATGCTAGGGCCCGAGAATTGACCGCTCTTTCAAACTGCCGGTGTTTCAATCGTAGGATAACAAGATGAAATTGTAAGTTTGTTTTACTTGTCACAAACAGTGGTGGCTTAAGCCGTCGTAGACACTTTGCCTTTGGATTATACACCAGACCTGTTTGAATCAACTCAGTGTTTTCATGGAGGCATTTCTTTCAGATGTATTTATGAAATAACAAATGCAGGGGTAACGACTGCATGTTTGAAGACCACGTTCTAAAAATAATCCCAATCTTTTGCACCATCAAACAGCTGAACTGTTATTTTCAATATATCAAATTGTAGACCAATAAAATCAATGTATATTATCTCTGCCAGTATCTCAAGCAATCATACCATAGATATATTTAGTGAAATTTATTACTTGCAGACTGATAGAACTCATGAATTATTAAAAGGATCAACATATGGAACACTCTCTTTCCTCATTCCAAATTCTTTTAATATGGCTTGTGTTGAGCTGTTTAACTGGCTTCTGTCCATCCCACTGATGGATACCACAGCCAGATGAGGGCTCTTATAAATGATTGCCTTCCTTTCCAACCCAGAGGAGGATGAAATGTCAACTTTTTCCTCTACTACCTGAAAAGCAATCAGCGGCCACCCTTTCTGCTTGTCTTGACAGTAGTTTGGCATTGGCGAAGAAGGGTAGGCATCTAGCCAAATGTGAATTTCAGTGCTATATAAAGAAAAAGTTGAAGTAGCTAAAACTCAGTTAATAACAGGCATTTTCAAGAGGCATTCAGATGGGTTTAACCTGTGAGCCTTGGTAAGCTAACTGTAGCCCAGATGTTAAAACTGCAAGTTTTAATCCCCTCTTTCCCAGTGATGATCTGAGTTCCTTGAAGTGATTTACTGACTCTCTCTACAACATTTTGCTCATCTGGAGGACTGAGTTTAGGGATGACGATCATAATAACTCCAGGAGAATAGTGTAACGGTAACTGATTACTAATTGGCATCAAGGCCTTTGAAAAGGACATTTTGGAGTCAAATGTGAGTTCATGGTGGTTTATTAGCTTGACCTTCTACAGGTTTCTCTCTCTGAAATCTGTTATTCTTAGCTATGAAACAGGACTAGTACTTACTTTAAGGGATTATCATGAAAAACTGAGGGTATAAATTAGGAGGAAGAGGCTGGGTGTGGTGGCTCACTCCTGTAATCCCAGCACTCGGGAGGCTGAGGCAGGAGGATCATTGTGAATTCGAGACCAGCCTGGGCTACAAAGTGAGCCTGAACTGCATGGTGAGACCCTGTCTCAAAAAGAAAAAAAAAAAAAGTTAGGAGGAAGAATTTTGTAAACGTAAGGTGGTAAGGTGTTGTTAATGGGAAAACCAGCACAGCCATCCTTGATTGTTGGGGTGTTGGCTGCTGGGCCCCCACAGATACCAAAATAAATCAGCGCTAAACTCCCTTATATAAAATGGCATTAAAAGTAGATGCACATCTTAAAGTCCTTATATTAGGACAGATCCAGTGTAAGTAGCTGTTACACCGTATTGTTTAAGGGATAATGACAAGAAGTCTGTACATCCTCAGCACAGTTTTTTCCAAGTGTTTTTGATCCACAGTTGGTTGAGTCTTTGGCTGCAGAACCTACAGATACAGAGAGCCAGCAGCTGTGTGATGCTTTATCCTATGAGAACGAACTTAGGATTGAGTGGGGCTCTGGAGAAGAACATGGAAATTTGTGTATTTTCTGTCATCTAGCCCTTACCACCCTGTTAGCTCCTTAGACCTACTGTGTTCCTTCCGAGGCTCACCTCCTTATCACCTCACATTTAAATGAGAATGGAGATCTGAAGGAGCCTCGGAGCTTGTTTAATGTGGAAATTCTCAATGTGTCATTTCTTCTGCTGTGATTTAATGCCAAATTTCCACAGTAATTGTTTTCATCTTGCATACACACTTAGCCTCCCTAAATAAACAGGGAATACAGTGGCACATGATTAGATTGACAGTGTTAGCATAGAAAGACTCTGTCCCTAGCTTTGTGATGGGTTACATGTGCTAAGTGCCCTTCCCAGCCGAAAAAACGAAACCACTGAATGAAGTATTGGAAAGCCATTTGAACCTGTTCCCAAGCTGGCATGAAAGTGAGGCGCGTGCTAAGCCCTGAAACAAAGCGAAGCTGGGGTCCTGGGAGGGAGCGGAAGCAGCAGCAGGGTTTTTCCATAGAGTGCTTTTCGAAGAGCTTCCTTTTATCCCATCCTGTGGGAAGGAGGCAAGGGACACAGGCACAGGGGGCAGGGGGTCCTCCCAAGAGCTTCTGCTTGTGGCTTTGTGAAAGAGCAAAGAAATATCTGGATTGGTCTGGTGCTGAGCTGCAGCCACAAGCCACCCCATGTGGGTTGTGGCCAGAGTTCCTACAAGTGTAATCCAGATAATCCTGAGAAGAGAATTTGGGGGAGCGTGGCCCTGAGTTGCTGGGAACTTCAGTCCAGGTCTCAAATACTTCTTACAAATTCAGTAAGGAAATGAGTAGCTCATAGTTGCAAAGGACAAAGCCGTAAAGAAATAGGGCAGCGTCCTGAGCGAGAACCTGCAGAAGCAGGCTGTAAGGACTTCGGGCCATCAGATCGGATTATTAGAATCCAAGCAGTTGTTCAGAATGTGTCCCAAAGAGAAAGTGTGTGAAATGAGGTGGAGAACAAAGGGGTAAGGTTTAGTGTATGTCTGAGCAGAGGTGCAGCGGAAGCGAGGGAGGAGGTAGGAGTTTGTTTGCAAAGGGTGATAGCTAACAACTTTTCAGAATTGCTGAATGACACCAGGCCTCAAACCTGGGAAGACCAACCAGCCACAAGCAAGATAAGTAAAAATAAAAATGTCACCAGGCAATGAAACAGCAGTGCCTCTAAGAAACACAGAAATCTTAGCATCTACAGGGAAAATGTAGGGGCTATCGTAGAAGTGCGTGGCCTGCCTTTATGGCCCCACGCTCATCCCCATGGCTCAGCATCCTTAGCTGTTGGAGAGTCAGTCACTGACATTCAATCCGCCCAAATGTCGGATGCCCCCCAACCACCCCTACCATCTAGAAAACTCGCTCGTGAACTGATTCTTGTAAACAGGCGGCAGGATTCCAAGTCGATAACTTACTTAGCAGGGTCTTTAGACTTCTGACCTTTGATTCTCTTCATCTTCCATGAGCCAGTCTCGTGTGTAATCTGGGAGACTGGGCCTTCAGCGTTAGAAACCCTTCGTTATTATTGGAGGGTAAACTGAATTAAACACATGTGGCAACAGGTAGACTTCAGACCTGTCCCCAACACATTTGTCTCTTGAGCTAAGATGCTGTTTGAAGATGCCCTTAGGTCCGAAACTTTCCAGTTTCCCAGTCCGCACAGCCTGGCGCGATGGGGCTGTAAAGATTTAATGGTTAAGGCAGCGCCAGGCTACATTTACTGATTGCCCCTTTCAAATCTCCCAGTAACCATTAACATAAATATCATCTCACCATTTTGGACAAGGGACACCACCCTTCTGCACTTTAGTAATATGATGCTAATGCTTAACCCTTTTGTTGCTTTGTCTGCTTCAAAGGCCTTGGCCTGTATGCACTGATAGGAGTCTCTTTGAACCTAGGGGAGAAATGAAAGGGTTAACGCCTTTTGGTCTTGCCCTTTGACCACTTCAGGATGGGAGGCATGATGAAATACTTTTCGGAGTCTTCTGTGGAAACACATCATGCATAATTGGAGCAAAAAAGAATAAATCAAAGCTTTTTTCCCCTTTTAGTCTGGTAATTCATAATTGAAACCATATTGAGGTAAGGGTTGATAACTTCAAAACAACCAAGAAAACTGCCCTTTCGATCAAGGTAGGAATAGGTAGGGCTGCTCATTACCCAGGGCTCAAAGCTTCTGTGTACCAGGCCTGTCCTCCTCTCTTCCTTTCTCCGCCGACTTCTTGCTTTCCTGCTCAGGCACACCACCTCCATTTAAATCAGATGTAGGTTGACTCAAATGTCCGCTGAAGTCTCTTACTTTCATGTGACATTATCCACAGTGACATAGAAAGACCCCGATACAGTGAGGGAGAGTGAGTGCGTTTTGAGCCATCCTGCGCTGCAGCCTGGTTTCTTGTGGGTTCAGGTTTGGTTTGGGTTAGGTCAAAGAGGGCTGGAGTTGGTCATGAGACGTAGTTTTCATCACTCTTGCTTTTACAATCACCACATCACTCCAGAATGGCCAGCAAAGGCCATTCGCTCACCAGCTTCCTCTGTTTTCTGTGGGGCTTACCTGGGCCAGCGTGGCTGTGGTTAGGCTCCAACGGGGCACTTGTGACCTTTCAGCTGTAAGAGTGCAAACCAGGATTGCAGAAGGGCCCAAAGCTTCCTTTGTGTGGGAACAGCCAAGGGCACAACTGCTTGCCTGAATTTGAGTCTCCAGAAGGAAAACCTTTCATGAGTGGTCATTGACTTTCAGGTTGTCTGTCCCAAGGACTTTCTTCCAGGGCCACAGTTCCTGTGCTCTACAGTAAGAGCCTATACACTAGGGCTTTTCAGGGTACACCATGGAGGGAGCCACCCTACAGCCAGGATGAGACTTGACCGTTGTCTTGGCCACCATGGATTTCTTCTACACGACTGCAGTGTAGCAATTATAGGATTTCTTATTGAGGTTTCCATAATGAATATCTGTTGTAGTAATGAGAAATAGGGTTTGGGGGTGAGGGCGGGCAAGAGGTGAACACACCATTTTGGCCAAATGCCAGTGCTTTGTTGGACTAACACACTTCTTCCCGTGTCCCCTCCCACCTTTGACAGAGTGGTTTCCAGGAGTACATTTGGGAATTGCATTGACACCAGGGTTCCCAGGGTGCGGCTGTGATAGACCGGCTCTGCCTGGTTCCCAGGCCTCTGTTGCTGGATGCCTACTTTCATGCCCTAGCTCGCTATGGTGGAGACTTAATCAGGCAGCAAGGTTAATTGCCAGCGTTGTTTGCCTTGGAGTCTTGAGTAAATTATGGAGGTTTAAATTTGCCTGATTTCCTGCAGAAAGTGGGGTCAAGAGGTCCCAGACTGTAGACACTCTCTATGGCCAGCCAGCAGGGGGTCGGCCCTGAAGGGCATTTCAGAGGTGACTAAATGCCATTTCTGAAATGCCCCTCTCTGGTGGCTTTTTCTCTGGGGGTTGGTTTGTTGACCTTGCCCCAGTGAAGCCGCGGGTCTGTGAGTGTGTGCACCCCAACTACAGCTGCCTTTCCCCACCCCATCCCGGAGCTCCGCAGGCAAATGGGATCGCCTCTGAGGTGGGGGAGAGTCGTGGGTGCAGTTTCCTGCTCGCACCTTTAGCGCTCTTCCAGGCTGACAGCGCATGGTCAGGAAACACAGGCTAAATGAAATAACACTAGTAGAAATGATTACAGAATTGCCAAACCAGTATTTTAGCAGATTGGGAAAATACAGATTGGGAAGAACAGGAGGAATTTTGTGTTCACTTTAAACCATCACTCGTGACACTGCGTGTTGAGCCCTCTGCTAGATATTTCTGCACATAATCTTATTTGACCATCTTATGCAATGAGATGTCACAGTCCCCATTTTACAGATGATGAAACTGGTGACCAGTAAATGGCAGGGCCCAGATTCCAGGCCTTGGTTAAACTCCCCGTAAAATCTTACACTTCTGCAGAGTACTTAGCACAGTGTAAGTACCGCAAAAATGAAATAGCTAAGTTGGAGACCATTTCAAACCTGATCACACATTTGCGTGTCCACCAGTTATTTGTGTCTGGAAGCTGAGGACAGGTAGAATGTGCCGTGGGTCATTTGACTGAAACTTACTCAGTTTTCAGCCCATTTTGTTTGTTTGTGTATTTGTTTGTTTTGAACCGCAGGAGGCATTACGCTTGGTGCTGGGTGTTATGTTGCCCGCTTGCCCTGCCCCATCATGGACCTTTCAGGCCAGGTAAAATGCAGCAAATAGGAAAGAAAAGAAAAAGAGAAGAAAGTGCATAGAGAGCTGGTTCCCCGTACGAGATCAGCTACCAGCTGCCATCTCTCTGGTGCCTGTGCGTGACAGCTGGACTGTGTGCTGGGCTCGGTAACTACCTAGAAAGGCAGTAGTAGTAGGACTTTACAGATAGAGAACCTGGGGTTCAAGAGGGGTGAAGTGCTTCTCCCAGGTCACCTGGCTGACTGGTATGTGAAGGAGCCAGGCTTCAGATTAAAGACCCTGGGTGCCCAAAGGAACCAGCCGCATACACGCCACCTCACTTTTGGAGTCACCCACATCAACCCCAGCAGTGCGTCCCACTGCAAAGAACCGAGCCTGATCTCCGGAGCTTCCTGTGTTACCTCTGAATCTGCGCTGGTGAGAAATGCTGGCCATACACGGGTCTTTACCTGCCACCTCTCCCAGTGCTGCCTGTGCCAGCTCAAGCCCTGCTTGGGGTGTGGATGGGTAGTGTGGAAGAGGGGACACTGAGAAAGCAACCGTCCACTTCCCAGCATGTCATTTCCTCCCAGTCCTCCCCGTGCCCTGACCATCCACTTCCCATGTGGAGCTGGCACGTGGGATGCACCCGGATCTGTCCTTTTGCCAGAGCCATGGTGCCTGCTGCTTGATGGCACCTTGACGTCAGAGTGAGGTGCTTTTCAGGGCACCTCAGTTCAAACTCCGGGCCATCTAAGCCGTGCTTGTCTCCAGAAACCTTCTTGGCTTTCCAGTGCCATCAAGGCAGGCAGCTGTGCTGGTTCTCCTGCTTCTCCCCGTGAACAGACCTCATTTTGTTGGAGTTTAGTAGTTTTTCCTTCTGTGTCAATGGAGTATTTACCTTTCTAAATTCATGTGCTCCTTTTGTCTCAGTGTTATACATTTGGTGCATTTCTGTCTCATGTGCTTGCTGAAATCATAGCGTTTGAGCGGGTTCTTGCTTTTTGGCTCACCTGTGATAAGAAGGATAGAGAATTCTCCGGGTTTTTGTCTTAGAGAAGAGCTAGAAGTAGTATGCTCAGTGTAAGTACGGTGTGCGGTGTCCACACTCCCCCCTACAGAGCCTGCTAAGTGATACTCACCATGGACTCCGTGAGTCTGTCTGAAGGAGAGCGTGGAGGGGCTGGGAACTGCCCGTGTGATTCTGGGCTGCATCCCAGTTCCTCCACTTAGGAGCTGTAGAGCGTTGGATACTGTTCGCTGGTTCTGATCTTCTAGTTCCTTCACTTCTAAAACAAAAGCAATGACCAGATCTATCCTGGGGCTTGTAGCGAGTCTTCACTGAGACACTAATGAAAGTGCAGTGCCTGGCACTCAGTAAATCTTAGCCATTTCAGGATCACACATTAAATTATTTGACACGCTTAAGAAATCTCTTTTTTTTGTTTGTTTCCTGTTCATTTAAAATGGTGTTTTTCACCTGGACTTTTTAAGGAGTGGGGAGGTAGGTGGGAGGTCATAATGGCAGGTAGACCCTGACCTCTCTCTTGCAGACTGTGACATAAGCAAAGGGTTACTTAGTGACTTCACTTTCTATAAAAGTCAAGAAGCGAAGAGAGTAAGACTCGAGGAATAAAACTCAGAATTATTCCCAGAACTATAATAAGATGCTAGCGTACAAATACTAAAATCTAGCACCTTCCTTAGACAACAGTTCTGGATCAGGCTGTGACGTCCCAGAAACGGAAGTCAGCACTGCAAAGACACAAAACCTTTCCTGTTGGGTCTCCTGCTTGTGAAAACTATTTAGGAGGCCATTTGGGCTTTAATATCTGGTTAATTAGGACTTCAGGATCCAAGTCGGGCTCCCCGAGCTCCTGCCCCCGGAGCATTCCATGTGTTTGCACACGTTTCCTGTCCTGCACTTCTACATCTGGCAGGCAACTGTTGTCGTGGACGTGGTGACGGGTGTCCATCAGCGGCGTGATGAGATTGATAGGGGACCTGGGGAATTGGAGTGGGAAGCGGCAGGCGGCCAGAGTTCCAGCGCTGCCTTTCACATTCTCCTCTCAGCAAGATGGAGTTCAGTCCTGTGTTTAAACGTGCTGATGTACCAGTGTAAGAACTAGTGCCACTCAGCTGTACACTTCCAAACGGTCAAGCGGAAATTTTGTTTAAAACTTGATTTATATCCCAAAGCCATCATATTCTTTAAATGAATGATTGTGATATATGAATTGTATCTCAATAAAGTTATTAAAAGTATAAGAACATTATGTAATCTTTTCCTGTTGTCAGTACAAAGAAGCTTGTTTACATTGCTACACTTAAATAATGTAACATGTTAATGGTAGGAAAGAGACAGAATTTCATTATTCTTTAAACTTTATTTTGAACAAATTTCAAACCTACAGAGAAGTTTCAAGAATTGCACCGTGAACTCATTCAGACTCAGTGCGCAGATTCACACATGGCAAGAATTTCCTTTGTTCCCTGCATGCAAAGGTGCTGACTTTTGATATGATGGTGGATTCTGTTTCATTAATTTTTTTTTTTTGCTGTTTTTATCCTTGTCTCTCTTCTTTTTTTATGTTCACTGTACTAGCCATTTATTGGTCCCTTGTGAACTGAAAGTTCATGGCCCTTGCATCTTCTGTACTTAGAATGTGTTTTACTTCTTTGATTCATTTTGTCCAGATTTTGTATGTACTTTTTCTGGAACCTCCTATTAAATGGATGTTGGACTGCCTGGATTTTCTCTTCTTTTCTGCCTGCTTTTGTTTGGTTGGTTGTTTAATCTCTTTGTTTACCAGTCTGAAATATTTTATCATCTTTATCTTAGAGTCCTGTACTAAAATAAATAAATAGTCATATTTTTAACACCCAAAGGTTCTTTATGTTCTTTGACAGATCATTTTAAGTAAAAATAGAAATTTATTCTTTTTTTTTTTTTTTTTTTTGGTCTTTTGAGACAGGGTCTCACTGTGCAGTTCAGGCTGGCCTTGGACCCCCCCTTGTAGCCCAGGCTGGCCTCGAACTCATAGCAATCCTCTTGCCTCAGGCTTCCAAGTGCTGTGATTACAGGCATGTGTTACCGCACCCATCTAGCAATTTATTCCTGTTTCATGGGTGAAAACTCTTTATCTCTCTGAGGATGTAATTTATTACTTGAATTTCCTTTGCCCTCTCCCATTGTCTCTGTTTCTTCCGAGTTCCTCTTTTCTTTGTTCCTTGCTTTCTGTTGTTTCTACTGAAGATGCTCTGGAAATGGCTATGATTCCAGACTCTTTTCATGATTAATAGGGAGCCATTAAAAGCTGATCACAGGTTCTTTTTGCCCGAGGCCGCCTGTTGCCCGGAGGGTGTCCCTGGGAGAAGGGGCCCGCTGCCAGGCTGGTCACATGGCCACCAGTGGCTTGGGAACTGGTGGGGGAACAAGGCTGCGGGCTCCTTGTTCAACATGAAGACCCTTGAGCACGGGAGGATTCTGGTTGAGGTAAATGTGCCGAGATGTGGGGTTCAAGTCTCCTGGACTTGCATGATGGGCCCGAGCTCATTGCTCACCAGAGGGGCCGCTGCGTACACTTACAAGTTCACTGTCAGGCCTGAGGAAGAAAGGGTTGCCATTTTCTGTATCAGTGGGGTGTGATGGGAAGAGGCAGGCGCGTCTCCGCAGCTGACACCTGCTATGTGTTAAGGGACCTGGGGAATGTTGATAAAGGAGGCATTTTCTTGATCGATGAAAAAAAAAAAAACTCAGTTGTGGTCATCAAGCCCTGCTGGGAGGCTGAGCAGCATATTACGTAGCATGCAGGTTCACGTGTTACGTAATGCTTAATAAAAATAAAATGAAAAAGAAAGACATATTTTTAGCCTGTCTCCCCTCTGCTGTGCCAGTGTCACTGTGTCTGAAGCTTCAGCTTCCTCAGGGAATAAACTCTTCCCTTTTCCATCTCCAGTAGGAAAAGTACTTTTCTGCGTCTCTAACTGCTCCTGATATGGAATTTGAAAGCTGTCTGTACTTCCAGTGCCTGTCTTACCTGGCCAGGCCTGGTGAGTTTAGCCCCACCCTCCGTGGGGTGCCCACCAGCTGCCCCCCGACAGGCCCCTGTTCACCCACGTGGCCTTCCGAAGCTCTTTCGTTCTGTCAGCAGCTACTGTCTCTTCTCCTACTTCTGTGCCACTGGGGTTACTGTTATTATTATTATTATTTTTTTTTTTTTATGTTCATCAGCCGCCCTGTCTGAGGTTTGAGGGAGGGAGCAGAGCGTGCCTGTCTCTGATCTCAAGTTTAACCTGATGTTTCTTCTTAGTTGCAAAAGTTCTCAGCTGTGTTCTTGATGGTATCAGAGCCAAAGCTCCCTAAAGGGAGTTTGTACAAACTTTTAAGAAAGGAAGACTTGGGTCGGTTGCTTAGCTCCCCGGCCTGGCCGTAGCCAGGTGTCCTGATGATGTTTGGTTCTGCTCCGCCCTGCGCTGACTTGTCCTCCTCTGTCCTCTTGCAGAAGTGGAGCAGGGTGAACAACCCGCTCTTCCTCCCGCTCATCCCGCCACAGTCGCAAGGCTTTACTGCCATCGTCCTCACCTACGACCGAGTGGAGAGCCTCTTCCGGGTCATCACCGAGGTATCCAAGGTGCCCAGTCTGTCCAAGCTGCTGGTCGTCTGGAATAATCAGAATAAAAACCCTCCAGAAGGTAAGGAGAGTGCGGAAAGGCTGCATGGGGGGTGCCTGGCTTGGACTGGGGTACAGCTCTCTGCTGGCCACGTGACTTGGCACCCCCCCCCCCCATTATTCCCATCTTCTGTTTGAGATGAAGTCTCTTGCTTTGTCAGCAGCAGCGTGTTCCTGCACAGCCTGGGCCAAGTTCTCTGTCATGGCATCCGTGCTTGAGGGTGGCCCACTTACTCCCCGCCCTGGCATCCTCTGCAGCCACAAGTTCCTGAGGGCTTAGGAATTAGAGGATCAAAGGCTCCCAGCCTTGGGAAAGCGGCCCCCGCTTCCCTCAGCCGTGCAACTGACCTGTTTACATGAAAGCTCAGTTTAAAAGGCATTAGTTTTCTCCTTGCTTATCTCTACTCTGATACCGGGCTCTCCTTCAAGAAGAAAAAAACCCTAAAAAGGGTGGCCTCACTTGTGCCTGGGAAAGGACCAGCAGAGCACCCCTGGCAGGGGAGTCAGCACTCAAGCAAGCTCCTCTCAGGCTGCCACGAGTTCCTCCTGTATCACCCTGTCCCCCTGCCTTGGCCACCCCTGCAAGCGACTGGCTGGCAGCTAGGGTTGGCGGCCTATTTGGTTCATTGGATTTGTTTTTAATTCGGGACCCATAGGGTACGTTCCACCTGCATTTAGTTTCTCATTCAGTCTGTCTATTACTGATCCTAATCCCGGGGACTTCAAAGCTCCTGCCATTTATAGCCTATTAAAGCCAGGAAGTTTCTGATGGATTAGAGCGAGGAATGAGTTTGAAGTTTGTAATGTGTACCACCGTCACCGATAAGGCTTAGTTTATTGCCTGACAGTAGTATCTGTGCTTTTTATGGCTGGTGCTTTTAATTGATTATGTGAAGCCAGGTAGTCGGCCGGCAGACTCCCAGGAGTGGCTCCCTTCCTCGAGGCTGGGGGAGCGCCACAGTCTGTCTCTCCTAGGCAAACCGGACTTGGCTCAAGGAGACTCTTCCATGCCTTCTGAGACACTGCGAAACTCCCTGGGATCTCTGTGCTCTGAAAGCACGAGTACACTTTCCACTTGGGTTTGGAGAGCTGCACTTTGCGTGAGTAAGAGGGCTATTTAAAACGCAAGTCCTATATTACGCCCCGAAGCACAACGGGTTTTTTTTCTTAAGAGCTTTCTGTGCTGACTTTACACTGTATGGGGCCAGTTCTCTGGATTTTTTTATCCCGCTTGTTCAGTTTTTAATAAAGGAGAAGGAAAGGGGAAGAGAGAAGGGAAGTGTTGGTGTCACCTAAGTTAGGGAGGACAATGCCCGGGAGGCCGAGATGCTGCACAGAGGAGGAAGTCAGTGGGCTCTGCCACCCGGGGCCCATCCACAGCGATCCCCTTGCCTCGGCAAAGTGAGTGCCAGCCCTGCCTACCTGATTCGCCCCTTTGCCTGTGGTGCATTTTAAGAAGGAAGACCGTGCAGCCCTCGTGGGTCCGGGAGGCCCTGTACGCAGACTCACATTCCCGCAATGGCAGCCAGCGCGGGGACAGCCGCCAGCCCCTCTGTGGGTGGTGGAAAGGCAGAGAGCAGGTTCTGTGCGGAGCCGTGGAGGTGCCGGTGCCTCCAACTAGACCGTTGCACGGTGCACACACACAGGATGATCGCTGTGTACCCTGTAATGCACGCAAGCATCACCTGTTAATCAAAAATACAACTGAAAAGCTGGGTGTGGTGGTGCACACCTGTAATCCCAACACTCAGGAGGCTGAGGCAGGAGGATTGCTGAGAGTTTATAGCCAGCCTAGGCTACATAGTGAGTTCAAGCACAGCGTGAACTACATAGCAAGACCCTGCGTCAAAAAACAAACAAAATTACAAAAAAAAAAAAAAAACACTAATAAAGTACAAAGGAGTCCTCCCTTTAAACCTTAGGCGCTTTAAGCATAAGATGAACTATTTGTTGTGAGCTTGACTCACTTTTGGGGGCAGAGATGACAAAGGAGAAATCTTTCCCTTCCTTCTGGTCCACACTCTGCAACAATGTAACTAAAGCCCGAAGCACCAGCCCAGGGTTGGGAGGCCGGTGTCAAGTTTTATTTTTGGTCCACCCTGCTCCAATGCAGTGGTTACTTTCGCGTGACCAAGAGTTTGGTTTCTTTTTCAGATACCTTGGCTCTGGGGAGGAAGGAGTGCTCTTAGCTGATGAGGCCCTAATTTTGACACATGTTGTGATGGGCTAGCTTGTTTTCAACAGTGGTTTTTAGGTCAGGGCCCTGGCTCTGGCGAGGTGGCTGTTTGGGTAGAACATGAACCGTGTTTAATCTTCTGCGGGCTGTTTGTTTAGTTGGTAAACGGGGCTGTCAGCTCCGCTCCGCCAGCCAACGCATCTGATTTTTCATGGACAGCATTAGTAACATACATATTAAAAACAAAATAGTGCCGGCCTAAGGCTTTGAAATACTAGAGGCGAAAGTAATGTTTTTTACTTTCTCTACATTTACTAAAATAAATACTGTGGTTACCACGTCTGCTGCTGGGAGAGTCAGCATAGGCCGCCATCTGCCTCCTCCTGCTTTTTTTTTTTTTTTTTTAATTTTCCAACCCAACCAAATACATTTTTATTTCTATTACAGTTAAGTCTAAATTGCCAGGTTTGAAGTTTTAGTAAATACTGAGCTTAGGCAGTAGAAATTTCCAGCACAGTCTTGTCCCGTTAGTTTTAAGCTTTGTCCATAAAAAGCCAGGCTGTTGCTGGCCCCTCCCCCCAGCTTCTCAGCTTCCAGACTTGATGGGACTAGAGGTCATGTGCCCTTGCCCTGGATTCTTGAGCTGTCCATTTTGGCTAATCCAGCCTTCAGTTTGAACTGATTTCATTTTTAAATTTGAATCCCGTCAGGGGCCTCCCAGCCGCCGGTTGTGACATCATAGTCCCTGGTGGGGCAGGACAGGGGTGTCTGAGCATGACAGAGGGTCAGCACACAAGGCCGGCAGTCACTTTGCATTGAGCTGGATACGGAGACGCTGGGAAACTGGGATCACGAGGCTCAGGTCCACACCGTACAGCGTGGCACCCCGGGTTCCCTCAGGGCGGTCTAATCGTTAACTCCGGTGGATAATAGTGCTCAGCAGGCAGGGTATTCCATAGAACCCTCGCCAGGTGGCTCAGAAATTCCCTTTGCTCACAGTGCCCTTGGATCCGACATGGAGAACACTGTTCATCAATGTACTTTTAAAAAAAGAAGAAGGAGGAAGGTTAAGGAATGGGTGGGGGACGAGGAGAGGAGGCGGAGGAAGAGGAGGAGAATCATCATCATCGTCGTCATGGTCATCGTGGGCATCATCCTGCTTGACACAGTTGTTTTTCTTGTTTGAACTGGACTAAAGCTCATGCTGTGAAGCAATCAGGTCACCTGTTTTTGTTCAGCTGTTTTTTCATTTGTTTTCATAAATTCGGTCACATCCTAGTTTTCAGGTTAGTTTTTTCTGTGTGTGTGACTAGAAGGTGATGTTTCTGTTTTGCCCGCTGCAGAGTCCCAGGTTGAGACCCTAACTACAGGGGTCGTGTGCTGTCCTGTTTAGAACGTAAAAGGGGTGAGTGAAGCAGAGACCTCATCTAGCTTTACGACAGAACGGAGCCCAGAGATTTCTGGCTTTGACACTCTTTCCCTTGTCTTCCCCATAACCTTCCGTGTAGACTGCGGCAGCTCTCAGTAGGGAAGGGAGTCCAGGGGTCCTCACAAGAATCTGTCTGTGAGGATCACAGCGCAGCGAGATGGTTAGAGACCTTGCATTCCTGCCCTCTCTATCCTGGGAACCGGACGGGATGGCTGAGTGCCTCGCACACATTATCTCTGGTCCTTATGGCAGCCCCGTGAGGAAGCTGTTACTAGCCTTACTTTAGAAAAATGAGGGCCAGGGATGTACTTAGTGACACAGCGCCTGCCTGGCAAGCACAAGGTCCTGAGTTCGATTCCCAGTACAAAAAAAAAAAAGACAAGAGAAAAATGATACTCAGGTAAGTAATTTGTCTAAATCACAAAGTTGCAAATGGCCAAGACAGAAACAAACGCAGGTCTCTGTGGCTCCAAAGCTCAGGCCCTTTGCACAGGGCTCACAGCTTTTATTTCAGTTACAACCCATTTAGCTGTAGGAAATTTCCCCATTTTGTTACCTGATTCGGGATGCTGTAGCGCCAGACCTTGGTCAGGGGACTCAGCGACAGAAAAGTCAGTTTATTCTTTTCAAATGCTGATGGAAAGAAACATCTTTTGTTTTTCATGTACATTCTTGGTTCTTACCTTACAGCTCCCTTCTCCCGCTACTAACTCAATCCCCATTTCTTAATTGTAAGAAACTTTTCCAGACTTGCATGCATCTGGAACGGTGCAGAGAAACAGCTGGACTTCTGCTTGGAGTCCTGTGTTGTGATTGTGATGGTCGATGTACAACTGACCCTGGAGATGGAGGCCACTTTTTGTCAAAGTGACATTGGTGACCCAGACCTAACTTAGACCAGGGAAAGTCATCGTATTTCTGAGACAGCTGTGACTCATCCTCTGTCTCCTCCTGGGCCCCCTTGGCCTTGATCACTCTCTAAACCATCCCTCCAGAGACCCCCACAGGGACGTACCAGCTCTTTATGGGCATCGTCCCCAGGGATGCTCCGGCTTCCTGTAGGTGACAAGGGTGGAGGGCTGTGCAGCAAGCTGCTGTCCCCACTCCCATGTGGAAGTCCGGGATACTGGTAATGTAGGAACGGGTTTCAGCTTAGCCAAAGCAGCCAACATGCTTTTGGACTGAGCGTGGAAAGGAAATCATTTGTAACCTCATGGGATTAGTGTGGCAAAAGTTCCATGTCCTTTAGTTTCTTCGTGAGACGGTCTCAGCTCCATGGCAGGGATTGATTGCGCTGATGTAGAAGTGGGCACGGCAGGTGTGGGCTGGAGCCGTATCACTGGACTGTCGGGGACATGCCCCTCTGCCAGCACTCCTTAAGGTTCCTAAAAAACCCTTTGCATCTGTGAATAGCACTGGCTTTCATGGGAAGCACAGTTGATATTTAGTTTGTTTTGGTTTTTCGTTTTTTGAGACAGGATCTTGCCATGCAGTTCAGGCTGGTCTTGAACTCACTATGTAGGCCAGTCCGGCCTCAAACTCAAAGCAGTTCTCCAAGTGCTTGGATGACAGGCACGCACCACCATTCCCAGCTACAGCTGACATTTAGTGCACGCCTTCAGTGTGCCAGGCACCGTGGAGATGGGGTCTCCATTCCATGTCTGTGGTGGAAAGTGGCCGATGTGTTCAAGGTCACGTAGCTGGTGAGCCGTGGTGCCCAGGCTGCCCTGTAGCTGGTGAACAGTGGTGCCCAGGCTGCCCCACACTGTGCTTACCGTGCTGTGTTACTGTTTCCTGCAATCCTGGGCCCACGGAGCCATCCTGTTTAGCTCTCAGCCCTTGTCAAGTTGAAATCTGACCAAAGTTAGCGCATTTCAAGTAAAAGGGCACATTGTGCTGCTGAAGGCATTTTATCCTGTCTTCAGACAGATTATACCAGCAGGAAATTCTTAACTAGTTTTTCTGGAACTTTCTCCAGACATCGATTATGGTTCTAACTCTGGGGGCCATAGAGAAGAATTCCCTTTTCATCCTTAGTGATATCCCTTGTGTAATAGGGTTTGGTGAGAAGGCGGAAACCGCACCGCAATTGCAACAGGAAAAATGTAATATAAAAAAAATCATTAACCTATAACAGGGTTTGTCTGCTAATAGAGAGAACGCTAAAGATTGCTAGAGTAAACTGAGGAGAACCACAGTGTCCCGCCCCCCAGCCCCAGCCTCCCCCTGGCCTGAGATTCAGCCTCTGTAGGAGAGGGCAGGGCCATGGCTCCCTGGCTGCTGAAGCATGTCAGGAAGCAGCCGCCCATCGGGTGCCCACAGGATTGAACAGGAAGCTCACCGGGCTAGGAAGACAGCAGGGCTGCAGTGGAGCTCACCCAGGGGTGCCTCTTATACTTGCTAGGGGCTTGTACCCCTGCTTGGTGGCCAGTGCTGCAGGCACAGGGAGTATACCAGGCCCACCAGAACCAGCCAGAACAGCCCCCTGCAGTCCTCCAGTGCCCTCTGCTGACAGAGTTCTCCACTGTGTGCCAGCCGGCAGGGAGAGACCAGTGGGCCCTGGGCACAGACGGGCAACAGACTGAATGCGATGCTGTAAGGCAGGAGATTGCTGACCAACACCCTTGGTTTCTGTAGGAATGCTGGGTTCTGGGTCTGCACTGTCCCCAAAGCTCCTTCCGAACTATCCATTGGCTTTGTTTGTTCTTTTAGATTGAGGTGCCCAGATCTGTACATGGAGCCCTGCACAGCTTTTCTCAGAGTGCGATGTGGGCACACAAAGTGTCCCTGAGCTCCTTCCAGGTGCCCCGGGAGGTTGCAGTTGTTTCCATGGTGATACTGAGGCATGAGTTCTGCTCCCATCTTTGATTCTCTTGTAAGGGAGCAGTGGAGTTTCCCAGAGGGCACGTGGGACAGGATGAAACCATCGGTCTCCAGCTAAGGAATGTGCGCTCATGCTGGAAAATTTCCTCAGGTTTAATTCTGAACACACTCCTAGTGGCCTTGCTGGGAAACCAGCTAGAGCCTCAGTGCAGCCTGCCTGGAACCACCCCAGGGGTGTAAATTAAACTACTTTAGGATTCTTAGATTTTTAAGGACATGAAGGGATTCTGAGAGCAAAAAAGTCTAAGGACCCCTGGTCTAATAGGTAGGGCTATCACCTGCTTCATTTTAGGTACTATACTTAATCATGTTTGATAAGGATCTGGGAACCATGGGTATATGGCAGGGATTTTATTTCTCCAAAGCAAGGAACAATACGGATGATTACAGCAAAAATTACTGAACCTTCATAGTCTTATTCCAGGCCTAGAGAAATAGAATTGAGATCTTTAGGCCTCAGTGGATGGTACAGGTCATATTTGGCCTTTGCTCCCCAACAGACATAGGTTCCAATACTAGCCTTGGCATTTATTAGCTGTGCCTCACTGAGCCAGTTACTTGGCTTCTCTGAGCATCATGAATACAGCTTTATATATGAATTCTGCCCCATTGGGTTGTTGGGAGGGTTAAATGGCGCCTTATCTATAAAGGACCCATGTGGAGTAACACAGCTCCCCTTCTCAGCCTGTTTGTTCCCTGAGAACTAGGCTTGCTCGGATCTAATAGATGATGATGTGAAACTCAGGTCTGCAGTCTCCCACTGTGGGCCGTGTTCATATCAAAGGTCCTACGGATATGGAGCGAGTGAGTGAAACTAGGATTACTCTTAGCAGTTAAAAGGCAGTGGCAGGAAGGATGATTTTTATTTTCAGTCCAGGGCTCAGCCCTCTCCCAGACACACTTCCCTTCAAATGGACTGTTACTGTTTCAGGCTGTCTGCCCCAGGTAGGTAGAACATGGTGGCTGTCTTCCCTAGAAGCAGTGCATGACAGGGTCACATCATAAATATGCGCCTGTTGGATTGTCTACCTGCATCAGTAAGATGCCTTGCTTTGCCTTTGTGCCCTCAAGACCCACAAAATATAGATCTCTTCTCAATTTCATAATTGAGATCTTGAAATCAGTATGATACCCGGCTCCCCTGGTCACACCTGACGCATGTTACATGACGAGCAAGAACACTGAAGTCAGCAACATCGGGACTGTACAGATTATTAACTTCGGGCTGTGCTAAATGCAGCCTTTTAAAGTAAAGGACCTGTGGTCGAATCGTTCCAATTATTTCAAAGTAGAACAAGGGAAAGAAACATAAGGCAAGTTGTGGGTTGGTGTTTCTTCAGTATCCTAGAAAATCCCACATAATTGGGCCTAGAAATTTGATATTTACTCTGTAAATTGGTCATGATGAGAATCCAAACCTAGTGAGTCAGGAGGAGGGCACGAAGTGCTTGGTTAGGAAAGCAGTACTCGTCCAGAGAAACCTGCCGCTAGGAGTGGGTGAGCGGCCTCACTGGCTGTGGCAGGGCTGGAGGGCCCTGGAGGGGAGGCAGGTGACTGACTCTGACTGGCCTGCCTCTGGGTCACCACGTGGAAGTGCGTGGCAGAGGACTTGGCAGAGGTGGCAGAGACTGAGACTGCAGTCATCCACACTCACTGTTCCTGTGGTCATGAGCTCTGTCAAGCTGTCTCAGTCACTTTCCCATTGCAAGGACAAAACACCAACAGATACTCACAGTTGAAAGAAGCAGAGATAGAGTTAACTCACAGTTTCCAGGGGGTTCAGTCCATGGTTGGCCGACTCAGGGCAAAATGGCGTGGTAGAAGGGCCTGGCAGAAGAAAGCTACTCACCCCGTGGCAGCCAGGAAGCAGAGAAGGGGTGGGGAAGAACCTGCAACAGGAATAGAGCCTTCCAGGTCCCCATCCCCAGTGACCCGACTCCAGCCACGCTCCACCTCTCAACGGCTCAGTCAACCCCAAACTCACCCACGGACAAGCGTAGCACCCCCTATCCGTCACCATCCACACGCCTGAGCTATGGGGACATCATAGATCTAAACCTCATACAAGTCATTTTGCTCTTCTGCCTCTCAGTTGTGATTTGAAGCCAGTTTGTTTATTCTAATAAGGACAATATTGAAGAATTAGTAGTGTTGTGAGGATTCAGAGGCTAGAAATATGTACATATATCTATATTATGATAAAAATGCATCTGTCACCATCTCCCCTTGGAGTTATATCTCTGGCTGTGCCGAAAGCCACAGTCAAAGCTGATCCACTTCACCTGCCGTAGGCACTCTCAAAGTTTAATCACACTGACTTTTGGCAAGTAGTCAATCAATACCTTGTTCTGGTTTTCTTCCAGATTCTCTGTGGCCCAAAATCCGGGTTCCATTAAAAGTTGTGAGGACCGCTGAAAACAAGCTAAGCAACCGTTTCTTCCCTTATGATGAAATCGAGACTGAGGCTGTGCTGGCCATCGACGACGACATCATTATGCTGACCTCCGACGAGCTGCAGTTTGGCTACGAGGTGAGGAGGTTTAAACTGTGAACCTAAGGGCTGACTGTCTACTGCTGTGATTGCTGGTCTTTCTTGAAAAAGGGCATCATATTTCATTCCCCAAAGTCCACATCCTGAAACTCTCCCAGCAGAGTTCAAAAGCTGAGCATGAGAGCTTGGATTGGGAAGCTGTCCCTTAACAACCCCAGGGAAACCCTGTCCCCAAACAGCAAGCATGAGGAGGTCCCAAGAGGAGTCCCAGGGGACAGTTTCTAAAGCACATATGTATTTAAGCGGTTGGTCCTTTAGCAGCAGACCCTTGATTTGGGCAGCTGGGCTCCTGAACAGTAAAAGTGACATCAGTGATCCCAATGCCAGCCACGCTGGGGGACAGGGTACGGGGCCTGCTGCTGGCCAGCTCCCTGGGTCTAAGTGGCGAGGCTGCCCGCTGTCTTCAGGGAGAAGCGTTTTCTATCACCGCTCCTTCAGTGTGGCTGATGGATTAGGCCGGGTTCAGGGGTTAAGTATGGAGACCAGGAAAGGTCTTCCCAGGGGAAAGTGCCGAGCCCAGGCCGGGGGAGAGGCAGCAGGAGCCAACTCGGCCTGTCAGGGAGGATATTGCACTTGAGGCAGGACAGCGACAGCAAAGGCCTGCACCGCAGAAGGGGACGACAGTGGTATCAGCCCCAAGCACTGGGGGTGCATAAATCACTTAGCCACAGCTGGCAAGGGGGAGTGATGAGATTTATCCCCCGTGTCCAGCCAGCCTTTCAGAGGAGGGAGCGACTGTTTTCTTTCCTTGATTGAAATTTGTTGAATTACGAGTTCTTAAGAAATCATGAAATGTTATTAAATGAAGCTGTACTTGGTACACGTATTTATCGAAGAAATTTATTTTGAGACCCTGAAATCAAAACTTAGATTTTAAGGAGAAGAAACGGGAAACCACCCCCACCAAAAATTAAGTATTTAAGATTTCCCTGTTTTATTCTGTTTTTAAGTATAGCTCCAGCTGAGTGTAAAAGAAATTGTTCTGAAAGAGATTGATGTGTGATACCCTGGTCAGTTCTCTACTGCCAGTGAAAGGCATCAGCATAGCTAATAAAACATGCATTCGTCTTTTGGGATTTATTTTCATTCGTCAGAGATGACTTTTACACCATTTCTTGTTGGGTGTCGGATGACATTTGGTAGACCAGTATTCCCTTTAAGACGACAATGAGAAAAGCAAACTGCCGGTTTATTTCTCCAGCCAAGTCATGAGAAAAGACAGGGTTTTCCCACCTACATCTTCTCCCCCTGTTGTATACAGTGGCTTCAGACGCTACCCGTGTGTTGGTTTTTTGTGGCAAAAGGGAAATGGAAAAGAGGATATTCAGAATGATGTGGCCATGGTGATAGAGTGCCCCCTCTTCCACATTTCCAGTCATTCTATAGGATGTCTATAACAAAAAGGTAGACAAGTCATCGCTGTCCTCTGATGGCTTGGGTTCCATCCCGTGCCAGCACTGAAGAGTCCCTGCAAGTTTGAGGGCTGAGGCCAGGAGGCTGGCTCCTCCATCTCCCACCGAGGGAATTTCTAGAGGGAGCCTTTTACAACCAGCTGCTCTGCGTGTGGCTCCAGTCCTGCCTGAGTCCCCAGTGCTTACACACAGTACTTCTGGCCTATGCACAACAAAGAACTACTATGACACTTGTGTTGTTTTCCTCATTCTGTGCTCACACTAAAGAAGCTTAGGTAAGCTGCCTGAAACTACAAAAAGTCCAAGAAACACTGTGTCTTAGTGACTTTTCTCTCATGGCAAAGACAAAATACCTGACACCCAAAGTTAAAGGAGGAAAGGTTTAGTTAGCTCACAGTTTATGGAGGTTTCAGTCTATAATCGGCTGGCTCCAAGACAGAGTGACACATAGCAGAGGGGCCACAGTTCATGGTCAGAAGATACTAAAAGCAACAAGAGCAAAAGGGAGAAGCCAGCGTCTCTCTGCCCCTGATCCAGCCATCGCCCAGGCTCATTCCCAGCACCCTCAATCCCAGCATTGCACTAGGAATCAGCCACCTCCAAAAGAAGCCTCCCTCTTTCCATGACTGAATAAGGCTTTGGGGGGACAACCAGATACAAACCATAACACATTGCTACTTAAACCCAAGTTTGTTTGACACCACACTGTCTTCCCTGATGATTTCACCCTGCGTGGTGCCTGTCAGAGCCACCGGTCCTCAGCACCAGCATTCAGAGCCATCAGCATATTGTTGTCCATCACCAAATTATTTTGATGCAAATAGATTTTCAGGAACCCCTACCCCTGTTGCTTGTTAGGGTCCTTGTATCATTTTTTCTTGCATGCTAATGAGTATTATGGTTAGATGAGGGAGAGCTCCGTGCCCAAATATTTTTCTCCATCACCAACCAGTACATAACCATGAGCATGGTATTCATTCTTCCTGGGTGTTAGTTTGTTCTTGGCAAGGATGGTGTCCATGTCTAAGGCTGTCATGAGTATTGGAATAAGAATGCAGAGTCCCTACCCATGAGAAGTGCAGATAGAGAACTCTTGCTGGGAAGTGGATAAAGAGTTTTATCTGTAATAACCAAAAATTGGAGGGGAAAAGAAACCAGTATCTATCAACAGTTCAGTGGCTAAACACAGGGTGGTACATCCCTGTGGTTATGTGCTTGGCCAGTGTAACTCCTACTGCTGTACTTTCGGGACAACAACCCTTCATTATTCTATGCAGGATTCTACTGTGATCCATGAGAGACACTGTCCTACCATTATACAGAGGGAGGGTTCTCTCCTGGAGAGGGCACCCCCTTTAGTGCTGATTCAGAAGGCAGAAGGCAAGGGTGCTCCTATCTCCTGTTTTTATGCCAAAGCCTAGGATGAATGTTCTGGAGGAACCAGAGGATTGGCTAAGTGAGTAAATAAATCACTTATTAAAAATTGGCATCCTAAGGGGGTTATCCTGGAGCCCAGACCCACTTCTTTGGGGTGCTTATCATAGTCCCTTGGGATTGTATACTTCATTATTCCTGAGTCCTTCCACACTCACTTGGAGCCTCCAGTCTCAGGTAGGTCCAGAGCACTCTGCACTTCATTGTAAGCAAATAATTACTTGTGACTGTGTGGTTTCGTGTCCGGTTTCCCTTCTAAGATGTCAGCACCAAAGGGTAGTCACCACGGCTGCCTCTCTTACTGCCTCTGTCCTCTGCGTTTTCCCCATGCACTTGCATTCCGCAGATACTCAGTAATATCTGACAAATGAAGTGTCTGCCTTACCAGCCAGCCTGTCAAGAGTTGAGTAGGTAAACACACAGGAGCAGAGCTCTGCAGGGGAACACAACTGAGCAAGAAGCAGCGATGAGCCATTGCTGCACCTGGCAATGCGAGTGTTTTATGCTGAGTTGTGAAGCGAGGAAACGGATACGTTCATTCTCTTAACTGGGTGGTGTATTTACTGATACATGTGAAAACATCAGATTATACACTTCAAGTACAAATGTACTTATTCTATTCTAACTATATTACCAAAAAGCTATAAAAAGGGGCCATATTTATATACTTGGAGTAGAAGAAAAATGAAATACTTCAACAGCTTAACAAAATGTATGCCACGTATGTCCAGTGGAACCTGCAAGAGGCTGCCGAGAGAAACTGAAGACTAAAAGAGAAATTCCATGGATGGAAGGATGGACCATGCTTACGGGTGCCAAGGCTCACAGTCGTGAAGGGGTCAGTCCCCTCAAATTGTTCTGCAGATTCAGAGCAAGCCCTATCAGAATCCCAGATGGCCTTCCTTGTTGTTACTGAAATTGACAAGCAGGTTCTAGAATTGAAACACAGCAGTCCTGAGAAAAGCAAAGCACAACACAGTAAGGTATGCACACCTGTAATCCCTGCACTCTGGGAAACTGAGGCAGGACAATCACAAGTTCAAGCACAGCCCAGGCAACATAGCAACTTAACAACCAGACCTTGTTTCAAAAAAAAATAAAGCCAAGGCAATTTTGATAAAGAAAAGAGTTTCAGGACTTCTACTATTCTAACACTTACTGTAAAGCTATACAATCAATACACTGGTATGGGTCAGTGAAAAGGATGAAGAGGCCAAAATAGACCACCCATATATGGTCAGTTAATTTCCAGCAAAGGAGCCGAGTCAGGTCAGTAGACAAGACAGTCCTTTTACTGAATGGTGCTGCAACATTTATAGCCATATTTTTTTTTAATTTATCACATTAACCCTATAGTCTGTATGAAAACTCAACTCAAAATGGATTCTAGTTCCAAATGTCAGAGCTAAAATTATAAAACTTCTCGAAGAAAAACCTTAGAATACTAGAATTGGGCAGTGATCCTTAAATAGGAGACAAATTGTATGCCATAAAAGAAAAAAATGGCTAAATTGGACTTTATCAAAGTTCACACCACTTGAGAAGACAACACTTCTGGGAAAATGAAAGGATAAGTCATAGATTGGGGGACATATTTACAGAACATGAATGTGATACAGGACTTGTATCCGTAATATATGAAGAGCCTTCACAACTCCGTAATGTGCCGAAGAAGATACAGAACAATAAAAGCAAAGAGAAACAGGTGGACTGTGTGGAATTAAAAGGCTTTGCACAGCAAAGGGGACAGAGACAGACAACCCACAGATTAGAAGTACATATTTACTAGTCATACGACAGATAAGAAGCTCATGTCCAAAATATATGAAGAACTCAAGATTACATAGTAATAAGAGGACAAGTAATCCCAGCGGGAGTGGGCAAAGGACATCAAAAGACAGTTCTCAAAAAGCTGACAGATACGTGAAAATGTGCTGGACCTCACTAAACTTTGGGGAAATGCAGATTGAAACCACAATGAGAGAGCACCTGACAGCTCTTAGAACAGCTTCTGTCAAAAGATTGGTGAGGCTGCGGAGAAAGGCCCTTATACTCTGTTGAAATGTAAATCACGCAGCCATTTCAGAAAATGATATGGAGACTGTCAAAGAGAACCAGAACAGAGTTCCCATGTGACCCAGCAATTCCACTTGTGGGTATATACCCAAAGGAAATGAAGAGTGTACGGATTTAAAACAAAAAATCTGTAGTCCCCACGTTCATTGCAAAGTTATTCACAAGAACCAAGATAGGCAATCAGTAGACATGTTCTTCATAGGTAAATCGATAAAGGAAATGGGTCTTCATACACAATGGGATACTAGTCAGCCTTTCAAAGTAACAGAATCCTGTATTGGAACAACATGGATGAATCTAGAGGATGTTATGATAAGTGACAAACACAGAAAGGTAATGTTTTCTAGGTAAAATGGTGTGTGTGGCCTCCGAATTCAAACCCATGGAAGTAAAGTGCAGAGTGAATTACCAGATGCTAGAGACAGGTAGCAGGGAAGGGGCAAAGGATGGTTGAAAGTACATTTCAGTGGGCCAGGAGGAAGAAGTCTTGGTGATCTATCATGCAACAAAGCGACTACAATTGATAATAAATTGCACTTGCATGCGTGTGTGTATTTGGTTTTGGGGTTCTTGTTTTCTAGTGGGGAGAGGTTGTTTTTTAATTTTATTTTGAAGGTAGTAGAAATACAACTGAACAAGGCAGAACAAAGCCAATTGAGACAGTGCAATGAATTTGGTACAGAACTTCACAGCAGGTTACTGGGAAAACAGCAATAGGTACCATAGTATATCTCGTTATCTTCACAATGGTTGTTCTTTCAATCAGGTATAGCAAAATCAAACGAAATACAGAACATTATAAAATGAATCAAAAGAGAATAATGAAAAGAGTAAAGCAATTAATCATAATGAATCAAAACTGAAAACAGTTGCTTTCAAAGAGAAGATAGAGGAGACCCCCCGCCCCATATTTGCTATATTGCATACAGTCATCCTGCCAAGAGAAGCTCAGACCTCTGTCTTCAGTTGCTAACAGGAGGGGGTTGGGATGTTGGATTCCAAGCTAACGACAGAGGAAGGCACTCGCCAAGAGGGCGGGCGAATTGCTTCTTTGTGCAGCCTCCTCTGGGGGTTGTTTTTTTTTTTTTTTTGAAACAGGGTCTTACTATGTCTGTTAGTCTAGGCTGGCCTTGAATTCACTGTATAGTCCAAGCTGCCATTAAACCTGGCGATCCTCTTGCCTCAGCTTCCCAATGTATAGTTTTAAATTGCTAAAAGAGAAGATTTTAAATGTTCTCACCATAAAAAAACTAGTATATGAGGTGGTACATCTGTTAATTAGCCTGATCTCCTCTTCCACCGTGAGTACGTGTATTGAAGCATCACACTGTACCACATAAAAACGTAGTTTGTCAGTAGAAAAAGTTTTTAAAAACCTTAAAATGAATGGGATCAAACACAGGAAAAGAGTGTATGGAGTAAAAATTATTGCATGAAACATTCAAAAAGGTACAAAATAACATGAAAAAGTCCTTAGCATCATAGTGATTAGAACAATTATAAAATAGAACTGTGCATTTCCACTACCTGCCCACTAGAATGGCTGAGAGTCTAAAGACTGATGATACCTAGTGGTGGTAAGGCTGCAGAGCTGCTCAAACTCTGAAAATGTGAACCAGTACAACTGGTACGTCTGATAACACACATTTTTCATATGACCCAGCTCCAATAGCAGTAAAACTATGTGTCTGCACAAAGACTGGTACTCAAGTGTTTGTAGCTTTACTCTAAAATCCCCAAACTAAAATCATTAGCTGGTAAAAATGCATACACAAACACGGTGAAATACTGCTGAGCAATGACCAGAAGTAAATACCGACACATGCAACGCACATTATATTATACTAGGTGAACGTGCAAATGTGAAAGACTACTTCTGGTGTGAGTCCATGGATATGACATTCTAGGGCATAAAAGCTATATTGCCAAGGCTAGGGGATGAGATTGACAGAAAAAAGGGCAAAAAGGAGTTCAGGGGCTAAAAATGTTCTGTATTATAATTGTGGTAGTGGTTATGTATAACTTTATACACATGTCAACATTCATCGAAAAGCACACTTTAAATTGCTGATTTTTCCAACTGTAAACCATATTGCCAAACTAAACAGATTCTTGTGACATGTAGCTTACAGCAGTGCTTAGGGGAAATTTATAGCACCGAAAGGCTTACATAAGAGAAAAGAAAGGTCCATGGGCCTGTAGCACACACCCATAATCGCAGGCACTTGGGAGGCTGACACAGGAAGACCTAGAGTGCAGGGCCGCTGGCCACCATGGTGAGACCCTGCCTCCAAACAACAGTGACAGAAATCAAATAGAAAAAAAGAAAGTCTAAAGTCATTGACCAGAAGTTCCTTCTCTTTTAAGAAGCTGAAGGAAAAAAGGAGTAAATTAAAGAATTCAATAGAAAGAAGGAAATAATAAATCAGTAGTGTAGAGAACAGACCAACAGACAAAATTAACAACCAAGAATTGCTCTTTGAAACAATTAACTAATTGGATGAACTTTTACCTTGACCACTCAAAAAGAAAACCCAGATGATCATTAACAGAAATAAAGAGGGACTAAAGGAAGGTTGTTACTACGGTCTTACAGGCAATAAAAGAATATTATGAAAAATTATGTGAAATGAAAGGATTCATTAAAATTACTACTTTCAAAAAAAAAATCAACCAGGGTGTGTAACCAGTGCTCCATTACAGAAATTGAAGTTGTTATTAATAGCTTCCCATCGAGAAACGACTACAGGCCCAGATGGTTTTACTGGTGATTTAATGAGGATAAAGTAGTAGCTTCAGTTTGGAAAGCAACTTAGAAATAATTAGAGGTAAAGCCAACCTATAAGCTTTTTTGGAGCTCTTAAATGACTCGTGTAGTATCATCACCCAGTTAGTAAGTGGCTCTGATAGTGCCAGAGCTCATTTTAGTGCTGTTTTCACACTACCAAGCCATCTGCAGAGACTTAACTATGTAACTGTTCCAATTTTTGCTTCCGTACCATTCATACTCATTCGGGGAGCATAAAAACACCCAAGCATTTTCTTTCAGGTTCTTATATTCACAAAGAAGTGCTTATGTCATTGAGGAAATCATACTACTTGTTTCAACAAAAGGAATTGGTGTGTAAAATCTCTCACGCATGAGAGCTAAAAGTGTAAAGATAACTCCAGGGGGTGTCCATGGCTTCTATGACAGGAGGAAGAGATGAAGAAAGGGAAGAGATCGGAATTGTTAGGACCTAGAAGCTTGGAGCAGAGGCCTCCATATTGAGGGACCACCTGATGCCTCTTGCTGGTCCTTCTGAAGGTTAAGGTGAGGCTGGGGATGCTGAGGCAGAGGGGAGAACCACCTGCTGCCTCTGGGTGAGCATCACATTGGCTGGAAAATCCAGCAAAACAGGAAGTAGGGCGTACTCCATTGTGGTCTCCAGTCTCACTAGTGCCCCCTATTGGCGGAAACGCTAGGAAGCCCCGTGGCAAAGATGACTAATTTGCTGTTTCAGCCCCAGCCCTGAAAAGCAGACTTTAGAAGTCAGTTGGGGTCTGCAAGGCCACAGCTGAATAACTAGCAGCGTCTCCAGCTCCGGCTGCTCAACTTCTGCACAAAACTAAGCTTCCGTTCGGCAACACTGCTTCCATTAAGAGGATGCAGCTGTCCTTACACATGTGCAGCCTCTCCTCAGGGTCGTAATATCAGTCTCTGGATGATTGTTAACTCCTTCTTTAACCGAGTCACAATTCAACTGGGATATTTCTGTAATTTAAAAGTAAATGATAGACTTCCTGTTCCGCCTAAGATTGAGTAAACACATTTTACCCTGTCCCTGCTAATTACAACTAAAAGCCCTGGATAAAGCACAGAAAGGAACTAACAGAAGATTCTGGAAGGTGGGCAAAGAAGACAGACTGGCAGGGCCTGAGGGATTACCCAGTGGTGAGTTTTCCTAGGGTTTCTTGTTCTGGGGAGGTATTTTTTCCCAGCCAGCCTTCATGCTAGAGAAGACCTGGATGCCCACACACACAGATGAAAACAAGAACAAAACTCGCCAAGTGTGGTGGCTCACACCTGTAATCCCAGCACTCAGGAGGCCAAGGCAGGAGGATTGCTATGAGTTCGAGGCCAGCCTGGGCTACATAGTGAGTTCAAGACCAACCTGGACTGCATGCCGAGACTCTGTCTCAAACCAAACCAAACCACTCAAGAAGGACCCACTTTCCCTAGGCAGAGGCAGCCGCTGTGGTCCAGGCAGACTCCAACGAAGCAGCCACGGACTGCCCTGCCAGCCTGAGCCACACCATGGCAGGTGTTGGCAGATCCCTGCAGCTGTTCCTGCGCTGTACCCACAGGGGACAAGAACAAAGGCATGCTCCTCCCTGACCCACCATCCACTGCGAGACCATGGACTGGGGCCTCACCAGCCACGAATCCTGTCACCCACCCCTTGCCTGGAGCAAGCGTGGGCAAGCCCTTCCCACCTAGAGTGAAGGGCAGATCCAGGAGGAGGGGCCAGGAAAAGGATTCTCTAATCTGTGTCCGAAGTCCTGGACAAACTCCACCTCCCCGCTCGCAACAGCCCATGCAGGGAACTGACCAGAGCCAATACAGACGCTGCTTTGAGAAATAAGCTTTGGTATAGGACACTGCCCAGGTTTCCACATTGCCTCTGGGTAGCACAGAGATTGGGCAGGCTAGAATAGCACTGTGAGGGCTTTGAAAACTAAATTGACATTCCATCCACAGCCCACGAAAATGGTCCGGGACCTGCATTCTGAACCTGAACTGCCTGCTAAAGTAGAAAACTGAAGTAGGAGCCAGCATCTCATAGCAGCACTTAGAATGTGACAGCATTTCTTATTAGACAAAGACCAGGAAAACTGTGACTCTAATAAGAAAAGAGAACTCTCAGATACCAACACCAAGATGATAAAGACTTTGACATTTCCGAGGATTTTAAAGAAGCTTTCAAAAAAAGATGCCCTTATAAGCAGTTATGAGCACCGTTGAAACAAGTGGGAAGATGGGAAATCTCAGTAAAGAAACAAGACATGATAAACCAATAGGAATTATCTAATATGGACAATGTGGCAGAAATAGACTGAGATATACACTACATAGAGCCTTGAGTTTATGGGACAACACTAGTGTCATCAGAGTTTCAGAAGGAAAAGGAAAATGGGTCTAAAAATTTTAATAACTGACTGAAAACAACTCCAAATTCGGCAAAAGATACAGACAGATGAGCACGTCATAACTGGTCACAGAATAAAATTTTTATAATTATATGAACTGAATAAATTGTAGTAGCAAATCGTAATTGTTTCAAATAGTAACTGAGAAGGAAGAGGGGAAAAAACCAGTCTATTATCTACATATACACACAGAAAGAAAAGAAAATCTGCAGGCCCAGCAGCCTGGCCAGAGAACTCAGCTGATTTGTAATTTTCAGCACCCTTTCCATTTCCCCTTGATTCTCATGCGCACCCTGCAGGTCACTGTTGCCTCTGTTGCTTAGGGCTCCACTGCTACTTAGGCTCTCTGTTTCTTCTTGTGTCAGTTTCGCTAGGTTGTGTTTTTCAGGGAATCACTTCATTCTGCCTAAAAATGGACTAGTAGAAAAACACTCAATGCACTCTTCTTATTGCTTAAACTTAGAGGATTTAAAATAGTACACTACTGCCCATTCCTGATATTGGTAGTTTTTGTTTTCTCTCTTTCTCTTGCTGAGCTTGTTAGAAGTTTATTAGAGTCACAATTCTTGTCAAGGAACCCACTTATGATTTTGCTGGTTTTTCTCTTGTGTATTTGCTTTGAATTTAATTACCTTGCTTGACTGCGTTCATTCTCACTTCTGTGAATTTAAGTTGCCATTATGTTTGTAGCTTTTTACATCATTGCTTTTAAAATTTATTTTCTGGGATATGCATTGAAATTTCTCTTTAACTGCTGCTTCGCTTTAAGTGCATTCTCAAGTTGTGATGTGTCATAATTCTGTTATCTTTCAGTACACAATATTTTGTAATTTTCATTATATGAGTATCTTGGACTCAGTCATATAATATTACATTGTTTATTTTTATCAAAATTTTAGGTTATCTTTTTATTGGTTTCTGGTTTGATTCAACTGTCATAAAAATATACTCTATATGATTTTATTATGTTTAAATTTACTGAGACTGTATGGGCCACTAAAATGTCTATTTTGGTAAGTGTTCTGAATGCACTTAAAAAGGGGCTCATTCTGTGCTTGTGGATTTAACATTCTTGACTAAGTCTGAACTAGGGGGGGCCTAGTTAACCCAGTACTTTTAATTTGAACATAATCAAAATATCTCCCTGCTTGTTCTGTGAAATTAGCATCCCCATTTCTATTCTTGTACAGTTTTTATCAATCTGTAATAGTTAAATTCATTGACTTAGTTTAAATAAAAAGTGCTTCAAACACAGTATCTGTAGTGTGAAAACCAAAGGGAAAACATGCAGCAGGCATATTTCTTATTGTTGCTCTAAAGAAATTTTAGAGAAGAGAGGGAATAATGTTCCCATTTGGGAAATTTTTGATAAAGGAGAAGCCAGCAGCCCTCTGATCCACAGTCTCCCTGAAGAAAGAACAGACCCAAACACTTTCTGGAACATCTCTGGGTATAATCATTCTAAGAGATCAGACAGATGTGTCCGTCCAGGCAGATGTGTCAGCTGCAGTGGGGGTGGAAAAGTCCAAAGGGCTACCCTGAGCGGCAGAAGCCCTGGCTGTCCCGTGCAACGGATCGCATGCCTGAGGATCCAGCAGTGTGCTAGGAGCTGAAAGAAGGATGCAGAGGTCACTGTCGTGAAGGAGACCAGAGCAGAGCACGGTGAGCCACAGCCTGCCTTGTGCAGGATCCTGGTGGCGCCTCTGCCGAGGTACAGCAGAGTTCTGCACGTTGCTCACAAATGTGAAGGCGCTGTCAGGCAGTGCCGTGCTGGGGCCAGGAGGAATGATTTACGGACACCATTTGAAAGCAGCATGCTCTGTAGTGTAGAGCAGAGGCCAGCTACCAGCTCGCACACTTCCCAAAGCTTTGAGAAGGAAATTTGGGCCTGATGTAACAGGAAATCGATGTAAGATAAAGGGTAGGAAGATGATCTTCCTGGAACACTAGCTTGAAAATGGATCACGAACTCTCAAATCCCTTTCCAAGAGAAGTTATTAGAGCTCAGCGATGCCTTGTCCCGCCTTGGTGAATCCTAGCACAAGAAAATGATGTTAACTCTGATACTGGGCACCCAGACATGGCTGCTGCCACCATGAGTGACCACCCCAGGTGTCCACAGATGGGATGCAAGGTTCAGATCTCTGCACATCATGTGCCTGTCACCTGTTCCCGTCACCCGGTACCGAAAGCTCTATTTGGAAGAGACACAGGGTCAGAATGTGAGGGACTTCAGAGATCATCCTGTCACTTGATACTTTATTGCTGAGGACAAGCAATTAAGTTACTTCTTTAAGGTGTTAGATGTACATCGATCATAACCCTCAGAGGTCACCCTTGGGACTGGCACACACACTCATTTGGACCCAGTGCTATGTATTATTATTTATTTACTTGGAAGAAAACTCCGGGGTTGCTTGAGCGTTCCAGTGGGGTCGTATTCCCTGTTGGAAAGCAGAGGCCTTGGGAAGTGTTCCATCGCGCTCAGCCCTGAAGTCAGGAGCTAGGAATGATCCTCTCTGGCCCTGCGTGTTTCTGACTTGTTTGACAAGCTCTAGCGAGCTACCAGATGTGGAAATTCTTTTCAGCCTGGGATAATTTATTTATCTGTTTATGTATTTTACCAGGAAAGTATCTATTGAGTTCTTGATACTCATTTGCAAGAGACTCCTAGGGGAACAGTAGCAGTGTATAATGTTACTCGAATGTTTGATTTTTTTTTTTCCAAGTCTGTCTGCTTTTATTTCAGACCTAAAAGAGCTGGGAAATAAAAAGCGACTTATTCCTGCTCCCCTCCCCCTGCCTCTGAGAGACAGTTTAAAACATGTGGTAGAAAATGAGCCGTGGAGACTTGGCTGAATGCAGAAACCTGTGAATTTATTTTTCCTTTCATACTTTGATCCACATTTCCAACCATAAAAAGTTATTAGCACTTAAGTGTTGGACATTTTTCACCTGAGAAATGTGAAATGCCCTGGGCTAATAATACTGGTGATAAAGTCAGGAGCAACAGAACTAGTGCTCTGTCTTTTACAGCCCGGGGTCCCATAGGTGGGGGAGGTTGATGAGAACTCTTGGGTGCTAATCACTTGTGAGAGTTTACTTATATTATGTAGTTCACAGCTGCCCAGGTAAGGGTGAGTCAATATCCCCAAAGAATCATGGGAAGACAGCAGAGTAACCTAGGATTCCGCCTGTTACGCCATCTTGGTGTGGGATTTCCCACCTTGGTGGTAGGAAGCACCCAGAGGAAAGGCATCGAAGTGAGAATGAGTTTGGTGTGTGTGGTCGAGCCGGGATGGCAAGCAGATGGCGGGGCTGGCGCGGTGAGGTCCGCGCTGGTTAGCAGCAGCAGCTCAGGAGTCAGGGAGCAGAGGGCCAGCTGATGGGGGGCTCTGAGGCTCCATGCGAGTTCTGCATGGAGCTGGGTGGTCAGAGCCGTAGCTCGTGGGCTGCACTCCTGATGGAGACTGAGAGCGGGGACACCAACTCGGTGGTGGTAGAGGAAAATCCATAGATTTAGTGTTTGATGGATTTGACGTATGATGAGGATCCTTGGCTAATTGGAGAATGCCAGAGCTGAGACTCTAGAACATTCACTTTTTAAACAGAAGTAGTAAAATTTATATCTGTCTGGATCCATATCTAGGGAGAGCAGGAGAGAAGACATAGTCTGTGATTCTAAATGCTTTTCGTCTTCTTATTAGAAGTGATGCAAATACCTTTTTCCAGACTTAGTTTGCATAATGGTCTTTAAAAGTGGATAGAGAGCTGATAAGAGGAAGCACTGTCGAGTCCATTCATCCCCAGCCTTCTGCCAAGGCGGGTGCCCCAAATCGTGACTCTGGAGGCAATAAATATAAAATGAGTCTCAGAATCAATTCACACCCTTGTGGTTATGGTCCTTCGGAGAGGGAATTAACTGCTCATCTCCCTGCACTTAACAGGTTTCCAGCAGCTGTAATTTGTATGTCTCACTGCTGGGCAGCTCTGATTTGAATATCTTGGATTTCTGCCAAATTGAACCACCAGTGGTACATGCGTGACTGTTCTATTGGGTGGCACGGGACAGTCCCATCAGCTAGTACAAGCTGCCTGACAGCAGTCATATGTGTACCACTGGTGGTTCAGGCTGATGGGAATGTGTTAAACCCTGAGCTGAAATCTAGAAATGTGCCCAGGCTAGTTGAGGATGTGCCAGTCTCTGCAGGAAGGTTTCTCTTCATGGTACCTGGAGCCACCTAGCTCATTGATGGCGAACCTTTTACAGCTTTCATTGGTAACAAAGAGCTACGTGTGCAGCGTGCGTGCCACAGGTTCACCACCAACAACTGAGCCTATCTTTCCACCGGCTCTGGTGCCAGCTCACCTTTGAGTTTATCCAGGTCCTGAGGCTCACGGTTCTTCCGCAGCTGTGACTAATGGAAAGGAACCCTAAAGAAGGAACACACCTACAGCAGGGGGATGATCTAGTCATCGGAGGTTCTCAGTCTTCACTGAGAACAATCTTCAGATTTCCTGGCCTTGACCTCATGGCCAGCTCAGATCTTTGAGCCTCTGCTGTCCATCCTTGAAGAGACTGGATAGGTTGGGAATTCAACCACAACCCCCTCATCCTTAGTTGATGGACTATATGCCTGAACACGAGCTTCATCTAGAATCAGCCCAGGGGGCTGCAGGTGTGCTGGGTGCCCGTGTCTTCGGCACATGCAGCAGCATCCAACCTGGCCAGACTGTTCCAGATCTGCTCTGTGCCAGGCCTGACAATAAAGCTTTATTTACAGTTTGGCTGGAACCATTTTGCCAAAGGCGAGCTTTGGGGAAACTCTCAGGCAATGTCATGTGCACAGACACATTGTAGCGTCTAATGGAGCTGATGGCTGCACGCTCTCTTTAGGCTATTGTGTCCATCTGAGTGAGTGACACATCTCCTGAGTTCCTTTCCTGAGTCTAGAACTCTAGGACAGTACTGAGAAGGACATCTGTCTGCCAGTTACCTCCAATTGTCTTAAGTACCTACAAGCCCCCCTGCAGAGAGAATTGTCCTTAGAGGAGAGGTACGGGAGGGCTCTTTCTGTGAGCATTCCCACCTGCAGGCGGTCAGCTGGAAGACTGTGGTCAGAGCATTGTCCCCTGGGCCCTCTGCACATGGCTTAGGTTCCCTGTGTGCAGCCCGTGGGACTGTCCGATCCACACAGCACATCCTGTCTCCAGCTTGCACTCATTTACACCCCGAGTCTCACGGGACGGAGGGAAAACAGCTCATGTGCACATGGGCAGCAAGCACTGCTGAAAGAGGATCCCAGTCCCTGGCAGAAGTCGTGGAGGTGCTGAGAGACCCGCGCTGCAGGCTGACCTCTCAGAGCCGCCGAAGTACCCGGTCCCCGCCAGAGGACAAGTCAAACAAATATTACAGCAAGGAAATCGAATATGTATGCCGAACATTGAAACAACATCTGACCATTTGAAAAAAGCACCCAGTTGGGAATTACAGTGGAGTGGCACTTTTTTCTTCCCTACTGAGCAAATTAAAACAGCAAGTTCAGAATTTGTTTACATAGCCATTAATGAAACCTCAAGTGGGGCACTGACGGCTGGCTGTTGCGAAGAAGAGGACGCATGCTTCTGCCACTGTCTTCTTCCCCGAGGAAGGGGGCTCCTGCCCCTAGACTCCTGTCCTGGTGAGGCAGGTGCGTTTCCCTGGGTGCTGGGTAGAGTGCATTCCCGGCCTCTCCACCGCCAGCCTCAGCACCCTTCCTGGCTTTGTGCCTCTGCCTCAAGAGCTAGTGCTCATTACAGGGTCGATTTAGCAAGGCAGCACTTTGTTTAATGTCTTAAACACACGCGCCTAGCCCCAACGAACAGATCTCTGCAGCAACAGTGCAATCCTGAGGAAATACATAGTCTGCAGGGTTACTATTCCTAAAGCCGCTTGTTGTCTCCTAGGGCCTGATTACTGGGGAGCTCTGACTGCTCCAGGAATTCAGAGCTTCAGGATTTGGCTTGTGATTTCGGGATGTGGGGAATTTATCTTCATGCGCTGCATATCTGGCCTGATTATGATAGAGATAGAGATGCTTTGCGAAGGTACATGGGCAGGGGGTGGCACGGAGCCAAGGGAGACAAACTGGAACTGCCCGGCTCCACAAGAGGGCAAGGCCCGTGGCTTTCAGAGCAGAGTGGCTTCGTTGTCTCAAATGAGGACCCCCACTTCTCCTGCAAGATGGCACGGTTGCCCCCTAGTCCCGAGGCTGAGACAGCGGTTGGTGACTGTTCTTGCATGAGACATGATGATTCTCTATTTGGGGAGAATAAAAAGAAAGAAAACTTGTCAAAGTACAGAGCCGTGTTTGACCTCAGAACCATCACAGCCGTGAAATGAGTCTCCAGGAAGCAAGATGAACCAGTCAGCATGATATTTACAGCTCACCTCTCAGATCATATTTATTTCTTGGTGCTTGGGAATTGGTGCCCAGGGCTCACATTAATCATGATTGCAGTATATTTGCTACTGTCTGTTGGCTGCTTTAGATCAAGACTTGGCAACCCTTAAAAGCAGCCCAACTTTGGGTTGGGCTAAAAAGATTTGAAAGGTTGGGCAGAGGTCACAATCCCATGTTGACACTCTTCTCCTGGGGAAGGAAGGAAGAAGCCAACTTTTCACAACTAGGGCCGCTGTTTACATCTGCAGCAGCTATCTAGAGCTTAAGTGAAAAACTCTGCCTGCCTCTGGGCTTTCATGTAGCGATTGTGTCTCCCTTGTGAGCCAGGATGTTTGGTACATAGTAGATGCACAGTAAATACTCTCTTAATGATTTTTAAGGTTTGTACAATTCATTTATTTATACCTAAACTTTCTGTGAATAGCATTACAAGGAATTGTTCAAAATAAAAATGATTTCATATTCTGTTTTCATGGCCAACGTTTTAAAAAAAAACTGAAAATAGCAAATGCTGATGATGCAGAGAAGCTGGATCACTCCTAGATTGCTGGTTTCTGCTCTGGAAAGCAGTTTCTCAATCATTTCTTAAAACTGAGCACACAGCTGTCATGTGACCCAGCTGGTGCAGTCCAGGGTCATCTTCCCGGAGGACGCCAGCAGATGCGCACAGCAAAACCTGTGCACGAACGTCTGCAGCAGCTTGACTTGCAACCCCCCCAAAACCAACAGTCATCCCAGATGTCTTCCAGCAGGTGAACGGTTACACTAACCACACGCGGCACACACGTATCGTGGAATGCACGTGGCGGTACAAAAGCACAGACTTGCCGTACGCCCGGCAGCGCAGGGGACGCTCGGGGAATCACGCTGAATGAGAACAGCCATTCTCAGAAGTCTGATTCTGTTTCTGTAACCTCTTTGCAATGACTCAGAAATGGAGAGCCGAAGACTGGTTGCCAGGGCTTGGGGTGGTGACTGGGACTTAAAAGATCAGTGAGAGACCCTTGTATTACTCAGATGCTCTGTACCTTGGGGAGATCAAGGGGCCAGGTCGGCCCCTGGGAGAAACTGAGCTAGGGGCCACAGCCTCATTGTTGTATTTTGTACAACTGCACATGAATCTCAAAGTAAGCAATGGGCGGATACAATGGGTGTGCAATAAGCATCTGAGACTCAAATACTTAAAGGAATTAACAAAAGAAGAACCGTCAAGACTCTGCATCCCTCAGTGATAACTTGAACTTGCAGTTGGGTTCTCTTCCTAGATCTTGGTATCAGGATTAATATTTTCAGTCAAATTGGAACATACCTAAGACCGCTGTTCGTTCTTTCTTTCTTCTTAATTTCTTTTGTTTTTGTTCCAAAGACTGAACCCAAAGGTGCCAAGCTGCATCCCCATTCATTTTTATGTTTTTGTTTTGAGGCAGGGTCTTGCCAGTTTGCTTGCTCAAGCCTAGAACTTGCCATCCTCCCAAGTGGCTGGGATGCAGGCTGGATTATTATTATTATTTGTTTTATTCTGTGGAAAACATTGTTACCCACGACAGTTTGAGCTTTTTATTCTAGTTTTCTCTCTTTTTTTTTTTATAAGCCATCTCAAATCATTGGTAATAGCTGGAATATAAATAAATAAGTAACTTGAATAATCACTCTGCCACTTGATTCTCCAGGAAGAGGTCCTGGGCTTCGACACCCACATGGGGTACTGGGACAAATTTAACTCAGGACGTAACTGTTCCAGAGCCCCACTCATGCTTGGGAGTCAGTCAGGACCACTGAGCTTGTGGTCAGTACCTTTTCTTCCTTCTGCGTGAGGAGGGAACAGAGGAGTCTGGCCGGTTTGCGGTGGCATCCCTGACCCCAGTGACAGTCTGCACCAGGCACTGCTGGTAGTGGGAGCATTCATCCCCTCCCTCCTGGACAGAGCTGGTAGCTTTGGGCTCCCGGCATTGATGTGGAGCCTCACCCAGATCAACTGGACATTTCCAAAGCTCAGTCATTGTTCTCTGTAATCAGATCAAGGCTCTGTTTATTCTCCCTCTGTGAGAGTTAGAAAACAGCCTTGTGGCTCCCCACCATGCTTCATCCGCTGAACTAAGCAGTCTCCCAAGACCAGACTTAGAGACAGTGCACCCCACCCTGGAGCTGAAGTTCTGGAGATAAAAGCTGTGTCATGTACAGGGAGACTTCAGGGACACAGAGTGAGCAAAACCATTGCCTGACCCCGGCCCACCTCCCATCCCGTGTCGTGTACCTCACTCCCTCTTTACTGTCTCCCGAGAGATTCATCGCCCGTGAAAGGAGAAGATGGGTTTAATCTTTTCCCCAGCTACGTCTTCCCCACATTTCCTTCTCTGCCCCCGAGCCTCACTGGTTACGAGGTTCCAGTCAGCCTCAGATGTGGAATCTCACTCACTTGCTACATGCAGCTCTTAGGAGCTCCCTCTCCTAATGGGGTGAGTATGTGCCCCCCTTTTCCTGCTGAATGGGAACCACATTCGTGAAGAGCCTCCAGCTTCTAGAGGATGAGGGTGGTGCGCGTGAAGGGCTCTGCCATGTTACCTCTCCTCTGCTGCCCTGCTGCTTCCAGCCCACTCGCTAGGTGAGCGCTGTGACTTCGCCATACCCACCACTACCGCTGCGTGTGACCTTAGCTTCTTGGTTCATTCCGGCTTCTGGGAGATGAGGGGCTTATTTGAGTCAGAACAGCAGGCAATCATAGGACTTCATGAACTGAGAACTGGGCTGGGCACCAGGACCAGTTTAGGCTCAACCTAGCAGTGCACCTTGGGACGGCCGTTTTCTCATCTGTGCAGAGAGGGAAGTGGACCAAATGATGTCCACCTTCTAGGTGATCTCTAGGAGGTAGTGTGGACAGGGTGCCCGCAGCAGAGAGCACGTGGTCATTTCTCCTCTGGCCAGCAGACACAAGGATGAGACAGGTGACTCAGAGCCACCTCCTCACTAGTCTTCCCAGCAGTGATCACCGACAGATACATCATGGCACACACCCCTGTCACCTGTGGCCATGCCCACTGTCCCTTGGCTGAAGGGAAAGGAGTAGATATCGTGCACCCAGCACCAAGGCCTTCCCTCCAGGCAAGCTAGGGAATAAGAGACTGCCACCAGGACTCTAGAAGCCTCACATGAGGCTCCCTGGTTCCTCTGCTTGTCTGGTTTTACACAGAAGCCCGCCTTGTCTTTTGAAGAAGGGATTCCAGGCAGACTGCAGTGACTGGACAGGTCAGTCTTCAAACATGATGCACAGGTGCCGGTCAGTTATGACTTCTGGGTCCCCCTGCTCTAGCTGTGTACTATAGCATCTGTGTCCCAGGCTTTTTGCAAGGTACCTCCTTGATAAAAACTGCCCACTAACAGGGTAAAACACAGGCAGAAAACAGAGACAGCCGGTCCCTCCATTCCACTTGATCTCAGGCTGTTCCAACTCTAAAAGGTGAGCTGTGTTCCCAAAGGGATGGGAGTGCATCTTGTAACAGGGTTGCTGTGGAGGCCAGCAGCTGTCCCTGCCCATCTGGGCACCATGCGGGATGAAGCTGGAAGGGAGGAAGAGCTGCTTGTCCGGAGATGGTCACACACTGGGCTTCTAGACCCTTGGCTTTGCTGACCAGGGATAGGATGGGGCTGGAGCTGGTCCATGGGAGTTGGGTCCCACTTGGTTGATTAAAGAGAGACAGAAATCTGGGGGCAGCTGCGAGGAAATAAACGAAACTAGGGTGCTGTGGGATCCCTGGATCTGTAGCTCCCCGGTCTCCCTTGCCGATGCCTGGCCCCTCTCTCGGTTCACAAGTCCTGGTCCTTGCACCTCCCTCCTGCCCACGAGCGGCCTCCCTAAGGAACCGTGGCCATGAGCGGGTGGCGACTTAGGCAGCCACTTCAGAGTGTCCTCCTGGTGCTGACCCGTTGTTTCAGGGCCGCATGGCCAGATGGGCACCACCTGTGCTGCACCTTCCTGGCTCCCAGCCTGCTTCCTGCAGCTGCCTGCGGTTAGCACACGCCCTGCGCTCCAAGCCAGCCTCACAGCCGCCTCTTTTCAGGAACACTTAGGGGTACCCATGTGTGCGTGGCATTTAACAGATGAGCAGGCCGGGCTGTGGCACAGCTGGCGGCTTAGTTCCTTGAGAACAATTCATTGAGGAGGAAGATACAAGAGTTTAGCCCCTAAAAGCACATTAGACATCACGGAATCCAAGCCCTCCTTTTGCAGATGGTGAAATGAAAGCAGCCACTTTGCACAGACCAGCTGTGCAGCTCATCGTGGGTGTGCCTCGCCGGGGGCTCGGTGTACTTTCTGTAGGAGAGTCTCACTTGCCTGGAGGGCTTTCAAACCAAGATGGAAATTCATCGTTTGATCCTGTGGTAATGGCAAGGCACAAAAGAACTCCAAAGGCTTTGGGGTTTTTTTTGTTTACTTTTTGAGACAGAGTCTTGTTAGGTGTTTCAAACTTACTATGTGGCTCAGGCTGGTCTCGAACTCATGACAGTTACCCTGCTTCAGCCTCCTGAGTGCTGGGATTACAGGTGTGAGGCACCAAACCTGGCTTGTTTTTAATTTTAGAAAAAAAAAAAAAAGACAAAAAAACTTACAAAGTGGCCAAGTAGGCACACCTGGGAGTCCAGAGAGGGGCTTATGCTTCTGATCAGTTAGAGGTGTTTGGGACCAAGAGTGCGGAAATTAGAATGGAAAGAGAAGCTGGAGAGTATTCCAGGGTTACAGTCCACATTTGAACAGCAGCATGGCGCGGCCCACAGACAAACGCTGTCACATTGTTGCCCGGGCCCTAAGCAAGGCAAAGAGCCTCTCCTAAGAGACAGGCCTCTGTCCACAATGATGTATGTGATTAAAAATAAATGCTGACGTGGAACCCGGAGGACTTTGCAGCTCTGTGCTTTGGACCGACCGTCGAAGCACGTTCCACCCAGCGCTGCAGAGCACGGTGTGGAGTTTCAGATGCCCACACTGCAGCTTGCACAGGCATCTGGCGGGACCGCAAGAGCTGACCCCAGGGCAGCTCTCCGGGGTAGGAAGAAAGAAGCTGCGCCGGAGTGGGGGGCAGGGAGCTGTGAGGAGGGGCGGGCGCCCTGGCTGGGAAAATGCTTTACTGTATACATAATGGACTTGGTTCTACACTGGGGCCGGATTAGAGCGGGCCTTCCCCTTCCCCTTCACTCCGTTTTGATCCTGCAGTTGGCTGCAGAGTTATAGATGAAGTGGCCAGGATGGTATCTTGATTGTATCCAGCTGCCTGGAATAAGTCAAGGGCAGAGAGGCCCCGCAGGAGAACGGCGCTCGCTGAAGGGTCCAAGGAATCCGAGACCCAGGGCACCTCTGATGCCTGAAGCGCTGTGCGCTCCGGGTGCACCTCGTGTCACCACAGTGTCCTCCTGGAGAGGAGTCTGCCAGGCGACTTCCACTGACAAAGCCCCTCACTGAAATCTTACAAGCACTTGACCCTAAAACGGAGCCAATGATGCCAATAATAATAATATGATGGTGGTGGTGGCTGCAGATTTGTAAAGAAGGGAATGAGAAAAGCACCCGTGTATGTTGGCAGAAGCAATAGCACGCTGGGAGCCACCTCCCGGTGCCCACTGCTTTCTTCTGCCATGTGTCCCAGGGGTGTCACCTGTGGGCCTGGGCCTTCAGAAGGCCCCTCAAGGCCACCGCAGTGAGCCAAGGGGGCGTGGTGCCCACGCACTGGGCACTGTGAGCGCGTGGTGCTGAGGGAGGAGCCAGCACACTGCTCCGGGCTCTATAAAATGTAATAGTATCATATTATTTTAATCTGTTGGAATACAAACCCCAGAGCGGGGGGAACTCAGCAGCAGCTCACTCGGCTGAGGAAATGTCTGACATGGATTCATTTGTCTGCAGCTACTTGGGCGGTGCCTGCGGCCGATTAACTCCGTGGGTTACAGCCCGGTCGGTATCTGCGGGGCCGAGAGCCCCGATAGGTGAGCCAGGCTCCCGAGGAGGGAAGCTCTGCCCAGAGCTCCAGGCCACCGCGCCCCGGGCCCAGGTTTGGCGTCCCCTAAAATCATACATGGTGTCACAAGGGGGGCTGGGCAGGGACCTGCAGGTGTCCTGTGCTGCTGCAAGCGCGTGTGATCCCTGAGCCGCCGGGCGCTGTCGTGAGTGCGCGCTGACCATCCGCCCTGCAGCAGGCTCCTCCTGTCCTGGGCTGAGGAGGGCGCCGCTCCAGCGGGGTGGAAGGAGACATCGCCTAAGACCTTCTGCCTCTGGCTCTCAGCCCTTGTCTGTTCGGCAAGTGTGCGGAGGGTGGGGGTGGGGTTGTTCTTTGTGCTTGAGACACCGTGGTGAATGGCATGGACTCTGCCCTGGTCCAGAGGGAAATAGGTCAAGATAAGTACATCACAGAGAGCCGACTGATCACAAAAATGCGAAGCTTTGTTGAAGCAGAGCAAGGGGTAGAAGGGATGTGATAAGAGAAGGGGGTGGAGGCACATTTGCCTGTGATAAGAAGGTCCCAGACTTCTCAAGACAGGTGACATAGAAGCTGATGAGACCAGCCTGGTGCAGAGCTGAGGGAGCATATGCAAAGGGACTGGTCTTGGCATGGTCATGGAGCAGAGAGGCCACTGGAGTGTGGGAGAGAAGCTAGAGAAGCACTGAGGTTGGGCCCATGTGACCACAAAGGAGTCTGCAGATTGCCCTGAGTGATGGGAAGCCAGCCAGTTTTTGGTTTTGAGAGTGGGACATTTCTTTTAAGATTTTTGGAGAGATAGTACAGGTTGAGTGGTGTCTCCTCATAAAGGGTGTGTTGAAGTCTGGATCTTCAGGCCCTCAGTATGTAATTTTTTCAAAATAGGGACTCTTCAGAGATAACCGAGTTAAAACGAAGCCATCAACATGAGCCCTAACCCGACGTGATCCGTGTCCTTATAGATAGGGGCACTGGGACACACAGGCAGGCTCATGCTGAGGGAAGTGACTGTGCACTGCTGCAGGGTTGGAACTGAACATCTGCAAGTCGGGGACAGCCACAGATGGACGGGGACAGCCAGGCACAGGAGCCTGGGCGGATCTTTCCCTGCAGGTAGCAACAGGGGTGTGGACCTAGTGACACCTGGCCTTGGGCTCTGGTGCCTGAGACAAGCTTCTGTTGTTCTGAGCACCCTGCTCTGGTTGTTGGTTACAACACACTAGAGAAATAGGAAAGATTAGCTGGCTGCCAGCGCCCTGGCCATGCCCTGGGGACTGGTGGTGATGTGACCCCCCAGGACCCAGCAGCAGTGCTCTGCGGTGTGACCCTGGTGATTCGTTCCCATAGGTAACTACTCAGCAGAAATCACTGTGGGTAAAACCAGGGAGAGCCCACTGGTTGGACCAGCCTGTGCAGAATACTGGGTGTCCTTTAGGAATAACCCTTACAAAGAGGCCGTGCGCTGAGGGTTGGAAGGACAGGGGTGGCAGCAAACACCATTGAAGGCTGGCCCTGGATGCTGAGTCAGGTGGTGGTAGAGAAGGTAAGAAGTGGTCACAACCAGAGCCAGTGGGACATGGTGGACAGAGAACTGGGACAGGGTGGACAGAGAACAAGGACAGGCAGGGACAGTAGAGGCCCCAACAGGTGGCTGCAGATTCCCTAGCACAGAGGCATGGGATGGGGGGTATCAGGGCCAGGGGCTGCGGAGTTCTGTGTTGGATGCAGTGGGCTTGAGACACCTGTTCTTTGTCCAGGTGGGGATAGTAAGAGGTTGGCTATCCCAGGAGCATTCAGGGCTGGACGTCCATCAGAGGTCCTCAGATTACGGATGGCTTCTAGGATGATTGCAACTAGATGCCTCTGAGGGGCTTGGAGAAGTGAAGTGGGTCTAAGCTGGACCCCTTGTGAGACCCACTGCTCAAGCCTGGTGGCAGTTGGGGACTGAGAAGGGACCCAGGGACAGCCAGCAGAAGGTCAGTGCACAGTCACAGTAGGGGCTTCTGCCCCTCTAAAAGTTAAGCTCCATTTTGTGGAAGTCCATGGGAAGGTCTGAGAAGGGCTTCTTCACCCGTGAACGAACCACATTTTGTTTGCCTGAGAACTATTCCAAACGTAGAAGCCAAGTACTGTCATGGAACGCAGTATGGCACAGAATACAGAAACAAAAAAATCCTCTACAGTGCAGTGTAGGCTTTGACTGGGTTATAAAAACAAGTGTGTACTCAGGGAAAATGGATACTTTTTTTTTTTTTTTTTAAGAAGAAGAAGAAGAAACGGACGTGGCTGGGGATTTAGCTCAGCAGCATAAGTGTCTGCCTGGCAAGCGCAGGGTTGTGAGTTCAATCCCCAGTACCAAAAAAATAGGAATGGAGACTCCTTGTAAATTTTCAGAATGAGCAGTTTAATACACACCAGGCAGCTGAGTTGCAGGGTTCCATTTGTCCTTCATTTGCATCTTCATTAAGAATGAAAACATGCTTCATTAATCATTCGCCCAACATGACATGACATGCTACGCCACCATAGTACTTAAAATTACCAAGTACCAAGCACACACAGGAAACCAGACTTGGAGGAAATCAGACTTGGTGTCTGTCTGCACACATTGGGAGAGGAGCCATTGGATGGCCTCAGAAGCCTGCTGGTGGCCACACTGTCCCTCCTTGTCATCTGGCCTGGGGCTGACTGTGGCTGTTCTGTCTCCAGGTCTGGCGGGAATTTCCTGATCGGCTGGTGGGCTACCCGGGCCGCCTGCATCTCTGGGACCACGAGATGAATAAGTGGAAGTACGAGTCTGAGTGGACTAATGAGGTGTCCATGGTGCTCACGGGAGCGGCTTTTTACCACAAGGTAGGAGGTGCAGCCTGGGCCACAGAACCCAGGGGACACAAGTGCCATCAGGCCTTGTTGCTGCTGGGTGCAGAAAGGCCTTCCGCCCCGAGGGCTTGGAGAAACCATGCAGCGCAATACAGTGAGTACCCGATTTACAAATGATGGCGCTGTAAACTGCCGCAGGTGTCCTCTAAAAGATTCACAGGTGCAGGCAACCCATTGGGAGCCTTCCTATCTCTCAGGAGCTAGTCCTATTCCCTATTCTCCTGTTTCTTTTCACCAATAAATTTCCCTACTCTTAAAATAAAAAAAGACTCACAGGTGTACTGTGTAAAACTCACACATTATGAACAAATCCATTTTACAAACGTTCTCCCGAAACAGAACTCCTTCGTCAGGTGGGGACTTACTGTATCCCTTTAGAAATAAATGGATCCGTTTCCTCATTACAAATGCAATACATGCTTAGAGTAGGAAGTATGAAAATTCATGTCACTCGTAAATCCTGTCACTTAGAGGTAACCATTACAGTGGCACCTTAGTTCCCAGACTTAACTTGTTCTACAATTTTGGAAAAGACAGCCACATGTGTGTGTGAGAGAGAAAGGTGACTACAGCCATGTGTGTCACCCTGTGCTGAGTTTGCAAACAAAAATGAAATTTTGCCCAATCTTCTGTTTGGGAATGAAATTGTTTGCAGACAAAAGCATTTGTGAATCTGGGTACCACTACAATGTCCATAGGTACTGTTTTTAAGCTTGCCTTTTATTTATTTGTTCTTGTACACACAGAGACCATTCTAAATATTCTTACTAGTCTGCTCTGTTACTCCTTTTCTTATGTTACTAAGTTTCATAAACAAGTACTTCTTGGCATAGTTGGTATCATACCATGAATCATTCTCCATAAATCATGTGAAACTGTTTATCATTGGGTATTTAAATTTCCAGTTTTTTCTATTTTAGATAATGCTTAATATCTAATGCTCAATCATTAACATCCACTTTCTGTTTATACTCATGATTATTAGGGCAGATTCCTGCAAGGAGAATTATATCAAAGGGAACCTACATTTTGGGCTTTTTAAAGAGCGATAATGTGATAGCTTCAGTATTATTTGTGCCTGTTCACACTCCCACGAGCACAAGATAAAACTGTCCTACTATACCCCTCTCTTGCATAAAATCTGTTTAAAACTTAACCTTAGCTATTTGGATAAAAGTGAATCTTATTGCTTTAATTTTTACATGGTTACATGGGAGGTTAAAATTCCTTTTGTGTATTTCTTAGCCTTTTGTACTTCTCTTCTGAGAACCATCACTTTATGGGTTTGACTTTATCAGGCAGGGATTAGAGACCAACCTGTATGCATTTGATTTCAAAATATTCAGTTCACCAATAGGACGCCCCCTAGGGGTATATAAATATGGTTTAACTAAACAAGTAGCATGAGGAGCTGATGTCAGAAGAAAGATCTGTTCAACTCTATTGCAGTTAATTTAGTTTAGCTATTTTATATCTATTGTTTCTTGTTAGCACAACACTGCTGTGCTCATATATTTTAGAGCCGGGGAGGGTCTAGAAACAGGTGTTATTGTTAGTAAAACAAACAAATAAGAAGCCCTAATAAGTATAATTCTTTGGATTTATGTGTGCGTACTATTGATTATTGTGTAGGTATTTATTTATTTTTGACCCATTAATTCTACACTGTCTCACACATGTGGGCTATTGTAGTTTCAGATATGTCTCATTTCTCTTCCCCACGAAAAATCACACATTTCCCTGCAGAGCAATGCTCATGTCACAGATGCTGGGCCACTTGACCAACACGCTTGTGTTGGGCTTGTGTTGATCTAGCTTTGCGATTAATCTTGCACGAGAAAGCCTGATCTCATGCCACGACTGGGTTGTTCCAGTGTGTCAGCCAAAAGGAAGTGCTATTTGCATGTTTCTTGTGACTCCCCTGACAGTATTTTAACTACCTGTACACCTACAAAATGCCGGGGGATATCAAGAACTGGGTGGACGCGCATATGAACTGTGAAGACATTGCTATGAACTTCCTGGTAGCTAATGTCACAGGGAAAGCTGTCATCAAGGTAAGAGGCTCTGCCACTCTGTCTCTTGGCTCTCCGATCCTGAAGAATAGAGTTCATTCTTACAGCTACAAATGAAAAGTTGAACTGAGTGCACAGATCCTTGTATAATTATGCAACTCTAGTTGTCCTAAACCTTGTTTCAAACTACCAGTTTCTGAAAGTACCTTTCCCATGGTATATTAAAAGCTGAGACTCCTTAGAGATCTTGTAGGGGTGGGATAGTCTTTAGACCTGAAAAATGTCTGTTTATCCTTGAAATTCAGACTTTGCTCCAATAAAACCCCTAGCTATGAGGAGGAAGCACTCCTCTCCACGGGGAGCAGCGTCCTGACCTCTTTCCTCCTGGTTAGAATTCCAGGTAGGAAAATGGGCAGTTCCAGCTTCTACTTGGCACTTGCTTAGGGAGCTTATGCTGGAAGCAAGGACGAATTCCCACTGTTTCCTCATCAGCCAACAAAGTGACCTGGAAAGAGGGAAAAGCACTGTCTCATGCCAGTCCCTCCCCTGTCCCTCAGTTCTCCTTTCGCTGCTTATCGTCCTCACTAGGTTAGAATAGCAGTCTTCCCTGAGTTCACTAGGAGCGCTAGGAGTTTAAGATTTGGGAAGGTGGGGTGGGGGGGAGTCCCAGAGAGAGATCACGGGGCGAAAGAAGGTTGCATTCTTTTTCCTAATTAGACAGAATTGCCGAGTACGCTGGCATCTTCTAGAGCAGGGTGCCGCTCGCAGCTTCTGCCCTTAGCAGAAAGGAGGAGAAAGCACGCCCTGTTGGAACTAAGGTTATGGTGAAAGTTATGGGAAGCTGTATTTCATCGCCCTTATGGCTGCACGAACAAATGGTGTTTATACAAGGACCTTGGCAGTGAGAAAACAGTCATTAAACAGGAATTAAGGAGCTTGTCATCGCCACTTCTTTCCAGTTACAGAAGGCAAAAGCCTCCAAGCCTCTTTTATTGGGCCCCTGTGAGTTCCACTGTTGGCCGGGCCAGCCCAAATCAAGCAGGAGAGTAGTGAGGTTTGTGTGCCTGCGTGTGTCGGTGTGCTTGCAAATGCTCGCAGCATCTGCGCGCCCAGCACAGACGCATGTGGCGTGGTGGCACAAGTGTGATTTTATAGTCCTTGGTACTGACCACCGGGTCTCTCTGGCCCTCTGGCAGGTGACCCCAAGGAAGAAATTCAAGTGTCCAGAGTGCACGGCCATCGACGGTCTTTCGCTGGACCAGACACACATGGTGGAGAGGTGAGTTTGCCTCCCAGACTCTACCCCAGCCTCCACTCCCCTCTGCCTGCCCCGGCTGGTTTGTGGGACTTCGGTGGAGATATAAGGGTAACAGCTGGTAGCCCATAGTCACCTCCTTTTGCACTGTGAGAATGAGGTGGTTAGTTCAAGCCCAGGTCACCCAAAGAATTCATTTGGAATGCTACTCACGCTGCAAGGATCTTAAAAATATCGCTGGCCATAAGCTCCAGAAGCCAGATTCTCCTGAGGGACTGAGCAGTTAACTAACTACAGTCACCTCAGTGGAAGCGAGTTTTTTCCAAGGAAATACCAGGTGGTTTCGCAGGCCAGTGTCTCCATGTTATAGTAGAAGCCCGGATGAGAAAGAACAAAGCCAAACCCACCAGAGACAAATTACCTTTACTGATGCTACTCAAACCCCTCCCAGGAAGCGAATCAAAGGCTGGTTTATTTTTTTGGTGGGGTGGGGGGCACTCAGCAATAGTCCTTTTCAGTTCATTTCCTTCAATTACTCAGTGAGCACACTTTCGTATGGAGTGTGACTCGGGCCTCGTAAGGCAGTGTGAAAGGAGTAAGACAGCCACGTCTTTCCCCAAGACCATGAGAATCCTGAGCTAAACCTAATCGCTCCCACTTGAATGCCAGGCTTCAAAGTGCCTGACTGGAGCCTAATTCTTCCAAAGGCAGCTCCTTATGGAGACAGCAGGTCGTGACAGCCCAGGAGCACTGCTACCCAGGGGCTACAGCGTCCTCTGAGAATCTTACAGTAGCCTAGAATGAGATGTCAGAACTGTTCATAGCTCTCATGTACGTCTGCTGCAGAATTCATTGCTGAAGTCTCTACACCGTAATAAAATCCTGCAGGCTTTGAGGATTTTGTAACCAAAATGTTTTGCTCTTGGCTTTGGATTCTTCTGCACCACTTCACTTTTTCCAGCAATCTTTCTCTCTTTTATATGGAACTCTCTTACCCCTAAAAATGACCATTTGCAACTGTTGATACGCAGTAACATTATTGTGGTTTTGGAACTACTTGTCAATGATGATCATGAGTATGGCACAGTTGAAGGGCAGTGACATGAACAGTCATAGCTTATTTGGAAGAGACTCATTGTGGTTCCAGTGGAGTGCATACAATTGGTATTTAAACCTCCCCTGTTCTCTGTTTGGGGAGAATTCAGAGGATGAAGCCAAGCAGTTATTGGGTTGAACTGAAATGGTGGCAGAGGAAGGAAGTGAAGTGAGAAACGTGACCTGGTGGTGGTCTCAAGTTCCTTGCTGAGGCACATGACGGTTTCCTAGTACAGCTGAGATGGTAGCAGATGGCAGGAGGCATCTCGTACAGCTGAGATGGTAGCAGATGGCAGTGAGCGGGCATTGAGTTAGAGATCATTATTGTGCAGCACCAGACAGAGATGCTCAGGGAGGAATGGACGCGTCTTCCTCTTCAGAAGAGAGCTTTGAAAACAGAAGCACCCTCGCCGGAAGGCTTTCGTCAGCGTTGTAATACCAACACCATGCTTCATCCAAAGCTAATTCTCATGAGTGCCTCAAGAGGCTCCAAGTGCTACTTTTTGTATGTAAAAAGAGGAAAGAAAAGAAGCATCTCATCAGATTCATTATTCAAAATAGCCTTGTAAAAACAATGACTTTGCAATCCCCAGCATCCCCACGGGTACTACTCTGGGCAAACAGGAGGTTCTGGGCAGAGATGCCACATATTCAGAGGGGCCTGACCAGCAAGTTCAAGGCTGACTTGGTGGCACTAAAAAATTCAATTTGCCTAAAATATAGGATTCTGGCTGGTGAGGGTCATACTTGGAATTCCCAGTTAAGGAGCTTGGACTTTTTCCTTCAGGCTCTGATGAGCCCTTGAGGGAGTTTGAACTGGGGACTGACTTGGTCAGAGAATTGCTCTGAGATTGGACATAGAGCTTGGGATGAAATGGGAAATGAAGAACCTGGAGGACGACCAGTTTAGATTTGAACTAAGTGAAATGTTGAAAGGAAGCAACGCATTAAATTAAGAAATTTTTACTTTCTCCCAGAGGGAGATGTACCAGCACTTAAGTGTCTGACTAGATAGATGTGAGGAGGTTACCGAAAAGAGGTCAACAGACACGCCTTCAGTATTGAGTGAAGAGAGCTGGCAGTGCCCCGGGCAGTGTGAATGATCTACTTAGGAAGGGAGGGAGGGCAGTGCTCAGTTACAGGAGAGGAGGAGTTGGGCTAACGTGAACAGTGAGGAGACTGGAGACAAATCGGAGACAGGAAGGCGTGTGACACTGAGCTCGCCCTCCACACGGCGCTGCAGAGACAGCAGCAGTTTGCAGTATGAAGCTGAACTTTAGAAAGAAGTTTAGAACAAAGAGATAGGGAAAGTCGTGTGCTCGGAGTCAACAGTTGACTAAAGAAAAGCCAAGGGCGGAATCTGGATCATGCCTTAGAGTTAGGAGACAGAGTAACTGAAAACAGAAGCAGCCACTGGAAAAGCCAGCAAGAACCAGGGTATGTGGAGCCAGGAACAAGGAGGCACCTTAGAAAAGCAACTCTGAGAGTGACGAGGTCATAGGGTTCTTGGGTAAGGGGCGGTGCTGAGGAAGAGGAGTTGGCGAGTGTAAAGTGCTCCTTTGAGAGGTCTAATGGGGAGCCGAATTAGCAGCTATGAGCAAAACTATTGGGATTAAAGATTGAGGCACTGAATTATTAAATAAGGCGCTTAGGTTGGGTGGGATAAAGATATGATGTAAGCCACCGAGGGGAGCCTCAGAGATAGAGTTTCCACTGTAGAGCTGTTCACTGGCTTTATTTCGTAATGGTTCCCTTTACAGAATACACGTTTTCACAAAGCAGTGGAAGCAGTTAACCACTTTCCCAGCATTTGACCTTGTATTGGGTTTTGTGGTTCGATGCATTTATTTATTCCTATTTTATTTGGGAGTCTGGGATTAGAATTCTCAGTTGAGTAAGAGAATAGCTTTTACTACCAGCGTCTGTTTCCACCATCTACTAGTTCTTAAGAACCAGAAGAATTTATAGCTATTCATTTTGACCATTATCCTCACCAAGGTCAGGGTGATATGACAGGCAGACAGCTTCGATTTAAGAAAACAGTGTTTCAGTGCAGGCCCATCTGGCAGTGAGGTTATGAATTTCTCACTTAGTATCTGACCTAAGGAAATTGGCTCTGACGGTCAGCTGTTTCAGCCGCTGAAATAGGGGAATTAGTATCTCAAGACCGAGTTGTCCACTCATGGGTTCAAAAACTATCTGGTGCTGTAGCAAGCAGGGTCTTGTGTGCTGGGCACAAACGTGTAAGACTCATGAACTCTGGGCATGCATCCTGGCAGTGTGAGTTTCCGCCCAGTTTCCCAGTGTTTGTCCTGGAGGCTCCTGGTCACCTTTGGTAATGGCATGTGTCTGGAAGGAAAATGAAACCCGCGGGCTTCTCTTCCCCGGACGCTTCCAGCACAGCAGAGGCAGGTGTTGGCAGCACCCGGCGAGTGTGCGCTTGATTGGAAAAGCAGCAGGAGAGAAGTGCTGACAGGGGAGCCGGACCCCAGCAGAACAGCTAGGGCGGCCACCAGCAGCCAGCAGGCTCTGCCCACCCTCGCTGCTCCTGATGGGTCCCCCATGTGAGAAGAAAACAGGACACACCGCCAGCCAGCTGGGTGGAGGAAGGGCCTGCACCATGCGGAGCACAGCGACTATGCCACTCTGCCAGCACCTGGACTAACTGCTCTGCTCCGCCAGCAGAACTCGTCAGAGCTGGGTTACCGCGGGGGTGGGGGGCTGTCAGCAAGCCAGGCTGGCCTGAGCTGGGCCCGTGGCGTCTTACCTGCAGCCCGTGTCCCGCCAGCTGGTCTGGCCACAGACCTAGGACCCTTTAATTGGTACCCACTGGTACCTGGGCTTTGCTGGCCAAAGTCTGTGAGCACCGCAGCTGGAAATGAGAATGCGTGCCTGCTTCCAACCCTGTCAGAGTTAAAGCCTCAGAGAGATGCCGCTTGGTCTGTCACCACTGCGAGCCAAAACCTGAAGCGGGGAGAGCTGTTGCTCAGGGCGGGGACCAGGTTCTGTGAGAATTCTTTGACTTTCACCAGTTGCCCTCCATGGGGAACCTCAGACCATGCCCAGTCTCCCAAGTGCCAGCAGGAGGGGAGCTCATTCCTGGTGATGCTAAGTCCAGTGTCGACTGCCAGGGCAAGGCTAGGTTTGAAGCCCATGTCCACCCTTCCTAGCTCGGGGGCCTTGGCATGTTACTTAACCTTCCTGGACCTTGTTTTCTTAGCCTGTAACGTGAGGCTAATATAAAGCCAGTGGGACGGGGGAGGAATTCTTAGAACAATCACGTGTAAATTATCTGGCACAGAATAGAGACCAACAGCTTCCAGCCCCTACCACCGAACCCTAGAATTATGTTCATAAATAAATTTGGGGCTGTTTGCCCAGCACATGCAAAGCCCTAGGTTCCATCTCCAGCATTGAAAAAAAAAATTTTTTTTTCCCCTCATTAAGACTTTAGCCTCAGGAGCCAGGATGCCTGGGTTTGGTTCTGTCTTTTCTGGGATTTTTTAAAATTTACCTTTGTACATGTTGCTTAGCCTCTCTATGCCTCAGTCTTCCACACGCAAAGCCTGAGTGCGGGCTCAGTTCAGGAATTCATGCTGCTGGTGGACTCGATAATGCTGTTAGCTAAAGCTCCAAATGAGGTGGTAACAGATAATGGTCATCTTCTTTATTAACTGATTTCTTCCCAAGGCCCAGAGGTCTTGTCTAAAAACCTGTTGATTATAGTAACTTGAAAGCAGCCTACAGCTCTGAGGACCAGAAAGACCTGAGGTCGCACTCAGACCTGGCGCCTTTCCAGCTGTCCTCATGCACCTCTCAGGTGTCTGGGCCTCACTGCGGAGGCGCTGACCTCTCTGAAATCCATCCCCCAGGTCTCCTGCACTTCAAAGGCTTTTCCCAGGGTCATTCCCCTGCCCGTTGACGCTGATGTCCTCCTTACCCAGCTGTCACACTAGGTCGACCTGATGACGCTGAGCCATCACAGTGAACACCCTGGCCCCTCACCCTGAGGGCCCGCTCTCGTCTCTGGGGTGTGGGCTGAGTGGATCTGAGATCTGATCAGTCCCCCTCTGTAGCACCAGTCCCCGTGCTGGTGTCGCTGATGGTGTACTGCAAGCTCTACTGCAGGGGTGAGCAAAACCACGCAGGCCTCCCTACAGGGGTAAACTGAGGCAAACTCGGTGCTGCCATTCCCACTGCAGGCTGGCAAATGGATGAGGGCTCCGGCCCAGCATCTTCTTTTGTCTTCTGTAGCCCTGCGGTGCTGAGCCTGGGACCTGGTGGCCTGCCCTTTCCCCGCCTGTGCTCCCACTGGTAGAGAGGGGGTTAAGGATTGTTGGCAGCTAATCCAACTTGGCCTGAGGCCTGCGGGTGCTGAGCTGGAGGAATGACTGGAATTCCAGGGGGAAGGGCAGCTTCTGCCTTTGGGCAGCCTGGAAGGGCACCTCTTGCTCTCTGTCCCCCAACTGGGTCTCCCTGCACCTCAGCCTTGTCTCAAGCCCAGCTGCTTGGTGGCTAACGTGATGGATTTTGTGTGAGTTCTGTCAGCTTTCCAATGTTTTGGTTTTGTCCCCCCTCCCTGCCTGTCCCTGGTCCTGCACGCCCACTCCCCGCCCAGGTCTGAGTGCATCAACAAGTTTGCTTCAGTCTTCGGGACGATGCCGCTCAAGGTGGTGGAGCACCGAGCAGACCCCGTGCTGTACAAAGACGACTTCCCTGAGAAGCTCAAGAGTTTCCCCAACATCGGCAGCTTGTGACGCGTGCCACACAGGGGTCCGCGTGGGCGCTGGCAGCAAGAGGCCAGGGCCCCCAGTGCTCGCCATGGGATGGTGGTGGAAGGTTGACAGACCTGGTGCCCACAAGTACCCATCTGAGCCGTCCTCCAGAAGGATGCGGAGCCCCCGAGGCATGTAGCTCCACGGTGGGCTCCCCGGGTCACCAAGCAGAAGGAAGCCACTGCAGCACCCTGTCAGTCACCCTGTCCTCCCTCTCCTTTCCCATCACCAGGTGGAAGAGCAGTCAGGCTGGAAGCTGGTGCAGCCCCAGCGCCTCTCCAGGTCCGATCTCTGCCTTAGGGCCATGGCACTGGGTGCCTGGCAGTCAGTCCCTCAACCACTCCTCCGGGGTGGCATTTTGATAATGATTAAAATTATTTTTTACTCCTTTTTTCTGCTGTGCTTTAAACTGATTTTTGGGGAGTCCAAGGAGCTACCCTTCTCTGTGTATTTAACTGCACTTTCTGGCCTTGAGACAGTCTGGGCAGACATAGCTGGGAGGAGTATCTGCTCCCATGTGTGCTGAGCAGAGGTCCCAAATCATAACCATCCCTTCTCAAAGTGGACGACTGCGGACTGCCCAAGGGAATCCGTGTGATTCCTGATCAGGTCCACTCACCGTTTTATAGGGGTTCTGGGGAAAACAGAGACTTTAATAGCCATGCACCGAGTTGCCCTAGCGGGTACCATATTATCAAAGTTTAGGAGCTATGACCCCCCCACAGGGGAGGCCAAAATTTCCCTCATTCTTTTGGTATAAACGTAACATTAGCCAGAGAGGCTCTGGCTAACGTTAAACGCTGCTATAACAACCACTTTGCAACAGTTGCCGGTATATTTAAATCATTAAATTTCAGCATTTAGTAATACTGCACATGTGTGAATTATACCTCTTTAAGCCCAGTTGATGAACAAATCTACTCTGGCAAATGTTAAATGTTATGGATCCGAAACAGATTTATCTGGCTCTAATATTAAGATTAGCCACAGTTTGGGCTTTAGCCATAACATATGTCCCCAGAAACACAAAATACGTAACAATTTGCTTAGAATATGGATATAATTAGGGAAACCCAGTTGTTGTGCCAGTTGAAGTCACTCGCGCGCTACCATTGTTCTGTCGAGCAGCGTGGAGGGGCACGGGACCCACACCATGGTCAACAGGAGTCACTGCGCCCGTGACCCACAGTGCAGGAGCCGGAGAAGAGTTGGGGACATAGCAGCAGCATTGAATGCAGAGCTCATGGTGGTTTCATCTCATTTCCTGTCACGGAGCCATGGACCCCCAGGCAGCAGCTGCTGGAAGAGACAGCAGCGTGGCCTGGGTCGCCCACACTGCAGATTCAGAGTTGGCCCCAGAGAATACCCACTTGTCAGCCAGCCATGGGGGAGGAAAGACGCTTGGGCCTCATTTCCATTGCCAGGGGCATGATCAGATAGAAAGCCAGAGGAAGGGATTTCTGTCATCACCCAGGTCCCACAGCTACAAAGTCAGCGAATGCCTCTAACTTTCTAGGGGGTCGCTAACGTGTATCCAAGATGTGGGGCACACATGGGGTGGGGAGCTTCCCATTGAAATCCCACAGAAACCAGACGCTGGGCCAACAGTGAGTGTGGGTCCATGTGATATTGCTGTCAGCCTGGCCTCTCGTCCTGTATGGCCTTCCCAGGTCTCCCTGGATGTTCAGGACGTTGAATCTTTATTTACAGGACCTCACTATTTCCAGAAATATTCAGAGTTAGACCTTGTAACATTGCACCAAGTAATGCATACGGTAGGCGAATTACACCCCGGGCACTGGGGCGCAGAGATTCTGTCTTTGAAGGGACAGGCAATACAGTCACAGTTGAGGTGCAGGACAGGCTCATTGCAGATGATCTGGATTCAGGGATCCTGAGGACAAGGCACTGTGTCCCCTTGTGAGCAGCTTCGGTCTCCCTCACACCCATGCCCATGAGCTGGGTCAGGACCATCTGTCCCCAGGTACACCACAGAGCCTGGCTGCAGGGGCAGAACAATGCCACTAATTAAAATGTCATGTCCAGGCCTACAGCAGACAGCAGCTGGTTCTAGATTAAGAAATGTTTTTAAAGAAATCATGTCCTACTGGCCTATAGGGGAGACAGACCAGCCCTGGCCCAAATGTGTACACCAAGCCACTGTCTTCTCTCCCTGGGACCTTTCTGGGATGGGCCCGCCTGCACAGTCATGTTTGGAAATATGTTTTTTTGGTTTTTTGGTGGGTTTTTTTTTTTTGAGGTGGGTCTGAATAACATTAAAAGATTATTATTCATTGTCACTAACCAATGGAGACAACATAAATGTCTATCAATGTATGAGTGAATAAAGAAAATGTGGTATAAACATTAGATGGTTTAATGTTCTTATCTAATTGATTTTACCATGTCTCAAACATGTTTAGACCCAAACCACCTTGTCTGGGAAATTTAGCGAAATACCAGTTGTTCTCACATGCTTGGTTCTTTGCCCCCCAGGAATGCTCTTAGGTTCCCCTCTCTTTACACCATCGCCAGGTTCAACAATCTGGCCATTCCAGGTTCTCTGCCAAAGCCTCATCTTCTGCCACTGGGCTTTGAACTCTCTGGGTTTAGTTGCCGGGTTCTCTGCTGCCCTCGGGTGAAGTGACCTCCCTCGGTCTATGTGGGCAGGGCTGGGTGTTGAAGAGGCTGAAGGAGTTGCCAGTGACCCTACAACTCCACTGTCACTGTCACGTACCGAGCAGCAAGGAAGCAAGAGATCCTTTGTGCTGGTAGCACGTTCTGCCAAGTGATTCCAGGTCAACACGCACGAACCCTTGCTGGCTCCAGCCAAGGCAGAATCAGGCATAGATGAAGTCCAGAGACCAGATTGGGTTCCGGTACGGCTCTTCCTGACTCTGCAGTCCAGGGATCTGGGGATCTCCATCTGCTCGTGCCGAGTCTTTGCTTCAGGGACAGTGGCATTTTTGCCTGTCTCTTTTCTCCTGCCCAGTACAAGAGAAGCCACAGCATCTGCTCCCCAAGAGTCCCAGGCCGAGGCTGAGAATGTAGAGTTAGCTTCCGACCTCTTCCAACCATGTCCCAAGAGGGGCTCTGGCAGGCGTGCTGAGCAGCTGGCAGTCAAGCTCCCTCCCTCCAGGACTTGGGGAGCAATGAGCTTTCCACAGCAGCGCCTGGAGGCACAGGAGACCTTTGGGGCTGTTCCCATCCAGCTCAGCCAGAGCTCTGTCCAAGCCCTGAGATGCCCATTTTCTACTAGGGGTAGCATTTGGCCCCATTGTGTAAACCGTGTATGGTCCAAGTATCTGGAACTGGGTTAGCCAAGCTGCTCTTCTGTAGGGCAAAGACTGGACCTGTTCCCAGTTTCAGACTGTCTCCTCTCTGCTTACAACGGGAGCTGTGAGTCTCCCTGAAGACTGGGGGGACCTTCTCCCTCTGCCACCTCCAAGGATGGATGCCCAGGCACCCCATGCTTTGGTTGTGTGGCTCCAGGTCCTAAGGAAGGCGCATGGGTCCTGCGGGCAGCATAGCATGCAATATCTTAATTTCCAGCTCACCATGGTTAGCAGCAGAAATACAATGGAGGTGAGTTTGGCTCCCTGCCCCTCTTTCCTTTTGAGACACAGTTGAGTCACCTGCATGGGAGCAGCTTTGTCCTTTCTTCTGCTGTGGACCACATGGCCCCCTGGTTGCAGGTCTTTGCACTCCACCAAAGGCGCCACCATGAAGCGCCATAGTGTCTACCTCCTCGAGGAGCAGGGCATGGGGCCACCCACGGAGCCCTGAGGTGTAGACCAGAGCCACCAGCCAGGCCTTGCCATTGTGCCAAGCCTTCCCTTTGCAGCACATCTACTCGGGCTTGTGTTTATCATCAGCTCTTGCACCCGAGGATAAACTCAAGGAGTCTGGCTTTCTGTGGAGCACAGCTGGAAAACACGCTTGCCATCCAGGAGCGGCAGGAGAGCATCTCGTCCACATGTGCTCTCCGCCAGGCCCAGGCTGCGCGCTGGCCCCGGACACATGCAGCTGGTGGACACCCGGCTTAGGTCTCGGGGAACTCAGGTCCTCCTGAGGGGTGGACTTTTCCCAAGGCTGAGTGAGGACTATACAAGCTCCCCTCCCCCAGCAGATGGAGGATGCGGGGAGGGTCTCTGTCTGCTTGTCCCTGTCGCACCTTCCCTGAGCGTGAGTTGGCCCTTCCTGGACCTGCAGGAAGCCCATTCCTGTGCCTTATTTTCATCAGCCAGAAACTAGAGACAGTGAGAGCACCAGACCCGGCTGGAGGGAAGGAACGACGTCTGAGATCTCCTCCTCTCTCTCTGCCAGGCCTCTAACGAGACCGTACCTGGCGACACTGGCAGCCAGCCCTCCGCTGGCCCCTACTGCTGCTTACCCTGTTAGCAGAGAGCCCGGGGTCTGGATCCTGTCGCCCCGTCAGGGTGGATTACCAAACGAGCAGTTCTTTTGCCCCAGTCCCTTTCCTATGCTATAAATAAGCCCTGTGTTTATTTTCTTATGTTATTGAAATGAGCACTTGTGATTGGGGCCTCCTTGGCCAAGTCTAGAGAGCGTCCATCCGGTGCCTGCTGAGGGCCCCGCGTGGCAGGCTGCTGTCTGGAGCTATTTGGAATCCTCGCCCTGCATTTTGGATGTGGCTTAATTTCAATAGAGGAGGCCATATGCAGCCCCGTATCTGCTGATTTTCAGGTTTCAGCTTTCTGCCAGCCTCGCTGCCTGCTTAGAAGTAAAGTTGTGTTTCTCATTACAGGGATAACAGCCACAATTGAGGTAATTAACGAAAATTGTGTCTTGGTGGCCGCAGCTCCTATAGGATTTCCAATAGTCTTTCTCTAGTGGATCCTGAGAAGCTCACCTTCCTGTCCTCGCTTCTGCCTCCCCTGGGCCAAGTACCCATCCTTGTCTTCTGGATGCAAGCCCAGTAATGCTGCTCTTCACAATCTTGTTCTTGTCACGTTGGGTTCCGTATCCTGACAACGTGGGAGAGTAAGGATTTCCTTAACTCTGTCTTCTCCGGTGCATGCAGGAGGTGAGAATTTCCCCCTCTCTGCCTCTTCTGATTGCCAGGTATACGCTGGTGCTTCTTGAGTGGTCATGAGACTGAATATCCATTAATAACTCTGCGCTCTTTTAGTTTCATGTCATCTGCACTGTCTCAGTAGAGACAGACCGTGTTGGGATAGAAAGCTGCTTCCCTTCTGCCTGGCAGCTCCATGGAAATCTGGGAACTAAGAAATGTCCCAAGAAGAGACTTCTTTCGGAGTGACTTCCAGCTTCTTCAGGCTTTCACAGCACACAAGACATAAGTGGGACACAGCCCTCCCTATCTGTAACAATCCAGGCTACAGTTCATGATCTGCTTCTCAGGACAAATGAGTCTGGGAAATCGCTCAGTAGAGAAATCTTCTTGGACACAACCCGAACCCAAAGTCTATTATGGAAGAAAATTGCATCGAACAATAGGATTTAATTCGTATTATAGGAAAAAGACCACGAGAAAATAAATGTTTATTTGCATTTATAATCTATTAACTACTAAAGATTATTTTGCTTTAAAAATTTAAGAATCTGATGTGATGAGTCCATTGAATCCACAAGTGTTTACTGAGGCTGCAAGATGCTTTTGGTGTGCAAATGCTGCCTTGAGCAGGTACTTACAGTCATCAAGCCTGCACGAGAAGAAAGACAACTGAGAAGAGAAAATGAGTATAATTTCCAGTGTCAGAAAGTGATAGGAAGACAGTAGAGCCAAAGAGTATAGTCAGGCTTGAAGAAGAATTTTAGACAGGTCGGCCAGGCTTGATCTCTTAAGTATATCTCTGTAGGCTGAGCCCTGAGATGCCAGACTGAGTGAAGAGCTTGAGTGAGACCTCAGATGGGAAAAAGCTCAGCTTAAGAACAGTGCAGACCCCGTGTAGCTTCCGTGGAGGGCTGTGGAGAGCCAGGCAGAAGAGGAACCTAGAGAGGCAAGCCAGAGACAAATCGTGTTAGGGTCATGGGGGCCCAAAGGATCCCAGATTCTTACAAGTGTGATGGGAAGACTCTGGAAGGTTCTAAGCAGGGGAACAGCATAACTGAATGGCATTTTGTTAGAGATTAGGGAGCAAGAGTGAAAAAAAGGAAACCAGAATGCTATTTTAAGGAGCCCATCTTAAAAGGTGGCCCCAGAAGTGAAAGGTCATCTTGAGTGTAGTTTATTGGATTTACTGATGAACCTAGGAGATGAAAAAAGTAGAGTGTGCACAGATAATGCTTTGGCCCTAGTTAACCAAGTGATATTATTAGCTGAAATATGGGAGACCACGGAGGGTGAGGGAAGGAAAAATCAAAGCTGCACCTCATTATATTGTGTTGTCTCATTAAGGGGGAATGTCCTTTAAGCAGCTGGATACCTGGTGCTCAGGGGAAAAGCTGGGACTGACAATATAAATGGGGTTTAAAGCCATAGGACTAGATGGGATTACTCAGAGGATCAGAGCAGGTAGAGAAAAGGACCACAGCACACTCCATCATTTACAGATGGAGAAGAAAAGGAAGAAGTACAAAGAAAACTAGTGAGTTGCCAGTGAATTAGGAAGCAAAATAGGAAAGCGTCCAAAAGAGACTGTGATAAATTAAAACGCATACTGTAAACTCTGGGGCAACCACTAACAATATTGTTAAGAAACATAGTTGATAAGAAGTGCTGGAGATGGAATGCCTAAAAAAATATACTCGGCTTAGAACAAGAAAGGAGAAGGAAGAGGATGCAAAGGAGAAATGGGACAAATGAAACACACAGCAAGCTAGTAGACTTAAATCCATATTATCAATAATTTCATTAAATATAAATGTCCTAAATACTATAACTGATTGGCAGAGTATCAGGGTGCGCTGTGGTTTAAATTTGTTTCTCAGATGTCCATGTGCTAAACCTTAATTCTCAATGCAGCAGCGTTGGAGTTGGGTTTATTGAAGGTGTTTAGGTCCTGAGACTCCACCCCACCCTCGTGAATGGATTAATGCTGGTCTCCCAGGAGTGGAGTCCTCATAAGGGTGGGTCTTTATGAAAGTGAGCTAGGCTTCCTTGGCTGTTTCCTTTGCCTTGTTATGAAGCAGCAAACCAAGCAAATGCCAGCGCCTTTGGATTTCCCAGACTACAGGAGTATGAGCTAAATAAACTTCTATTCTTTATAAATTATCCTTTCTGTGGTATTTGTTATAGCCACAAAAAAAAACAACAGATTTAGACTAAATTAAATAAGAACAATTTCACACTACCAGGAAAATAAGACACATTTAATTTTTTTTAAAGATTGGAAAAGATACTCTGTAAATATTAATCATAAAAAAGAAAATTGACTATATTTCTAGAGAGAACGCAAAACAGCTCTCCATTAAAACTCACCAAAAATACAAGAGTCAATTCTTGATTGCATCAACATATGCATTGAATAACAGTGTTTTAAAATATACAAAGCAAATAATAAGAGTCAAAAAATTTCTAATTGCATGTGGAGTCCCTCAGCTCCACAGAAAAAGCTGACAGATAAAGCTAAAAGAAAAAATTAAAAGATAAATGACCTGGGTAACACTATCAATCATTTTCACATGAAAGTGTATAAGAATACCTGGGTAAAATATGTACAGATCTATAGCTTGAAATACCTCAATTAGAAGAGAAGGAAGATCTAAAATGATTGTAGCTTCTACCTTAAGAAACCAGAAGAAAAAGAGCCAGTTAAACCCAAAGTAAGTTAAAAAGAAAAAGCAGAAATTAATGAGACAGAAAATGGAAAACAGTGGACAAAAATAAATTAATTCAAAACTGGTTCTTTAAAAAGGTCAGTACATACTCAAATGATCAGAAACCAAAAAGGAGACATCAGTGCAGATTTTAACCAAATTAAGAGTAACACTCTGCTCTGGTCCAAATATTTGGGTTCTTCCAAATGTCCTGTGTTGAAACCTATTCCCCAGTGCAGTGGGGCACTGAGGACACGAGTAAGCCATTGGGTCAGAACCCTTATGGATAGGATTGGTGCCCTTATAAAAGAGGCCCAAGACAACTCATCTGTCCCTTCCAGCATGTTGAGGACACAGCCGGAAGGAACCAGTGATCAGGAACAGACTCTCATCAGATTCCAAATCTTGGGCCTCTCAGAGCTCGGAGTTCCCAGCCTCTAGAACTGAGAAATGAATTTGTGTTATTTATACATTTCTTAGTGTAACGTATTTTGTTATAGCAGAACATATAAATCTAGAAATACAAACAGCTTCACCCCAGTACATCCCGCAGCTTAGATAGACACAATCCATGAAAAACACAAGCTGATCAAGCTGCCTGAAGAAGTAGAAAACCTGAATTACCCTGTGTCTGCTAAAGAAATCACAGTTTAAAAGTTCCTGCAGTGAGCTCTGCAAATCCTCATGGTTCCATGGGCAAATTCTATCAAACAAGGAAGACACAGTGTGAACGTTACACACTCTTCTCAGAAAATAGAAGGGATAGAAGTGCATTCCGACTCATTTGAAGTGGCCATTATCACCCTGATACTGAAACCAGACAGAAACATTACCAGAAAACCACAAACTAAAAGCCTTCCTGAACACAGACACAAATCTTTAACAAAAAGACTCGCAGACGGAGCCCAGCAGTATATGAAGGGGGACACATGGCTAAAGAACACAAAGTGGCCCTAACATTTGAGATTCAATATAATTTACAGTGGAATAAAATGGGTGATTATCTCAATGCATGTAGAAAAAACATTTGACAAAAGCCAACACCGATTCATTGTCACATATATAAAATATATATATCCACACAAAGACTACACTGCTGCTCACAGGTGCTTTCTTCACAATTTGCAAAAACTGGAAATAAATGTTCCAACAACTGATGGATCGGGAGACGAACTGTGGCACATCCATACAGTGGAATACAAGCTGGCATAAAAATAATGAACTCCAGAAACACAACACGGCTGGGTCCCAACGCAGAGGAGCAGCAGCCACATGCGAATGGACACGAATCCTATGCATGAAGTTTCAGAACAGGCAAAACTAATCTGCAGTGACAGAAAGCAGAGCAGTCATTACCGAGGCTGAGGGACAGCTGGGCCAGGGCACAAGGGTTGACTGCCAGGTACATTGTCCAACGTCATCCAATTCTGCACTTAAAATCGGTACATTTTATGCACCAGTAGAATACACCTCAGTGTAGCTAATTAAAAGCTACCTTGTCATCCTGCACTGTTCCTTGTGGACCACTGTCCCTTCTCTCCTAACCTGGATGGCTGCTTTGGGCTCCCAAGTCACCTATGCCTCGACTTGCAGCCCCAGCCCAGTTTTCTGTTGTGTTCTTGGTGTGGAATTCAGGCTTCCGGCTGATGGCTATGAAACACTTTGCCATGGGAGAGATAAGGCAGGCAGCTAGTAGTGAACTGGGATGTGCTAGAGAAAGCTCTGTCTGCGGGGTGCGGGGCTGCGTGCCACAGGTGACTGGAGCAGTTTCCCTGCTGCAGAAGACAGGGAGGCGCCTGCATGGCTCTGGGAAGGAGGGGAGATTGGCCCTGGGCCTTGGAGAGTTAGAACCCAAGGAAACAAGACGGGAGAGTATGCTGGGTATCCGAGCTCAGCAGGGGCCCCGGGTACCAGGTGGCTGGGTAGGCGCCTAGGGCTATAGCAGCCAGGGTTCTCCAGCGAGACGGGCAACAGCACAGCTAGCCATCTGGGAGAGGGAGTCACTAGGAGACGGTGAGCGGGGAGACCCTGAGACGCTGCAGCGTGATGCAGTCCAAGTCCATAGCCTCAGAAACAGGGAAGCCAGGGGTGAGACAGCTTGAGGCCAAAGGGGTCCCCACTGCGCCAGTGCAGTGACACCCGGTGAAGCAGCCCGTGGCAGCCTGCCTGTGGCTACCTGGATGAAGCGGAAGTTGACCCCTTCAGTCCTCCCCGTCTCCAGAACACTGGACGACTTCTGTCTGCACAACTCCTCCTGCATTCACCTGTTTCCCCTTAGGCTTCACCACCATTTGGGAGATTAGCAAACTGTTGTCACCATTTCACAGGTGAAAAGAAACTGGAATGAAAGAATTTTAGTGGTTTGAGGTTAACAGCTACAAATTGCGAAGTTGGTTCTTAAGCCCAGGTCTCCTATCCCTGTCGGATCACCATGCAGCTTCCTGGCTCGTATACCTTCCTGCATCTCCCTCTCCCTCTCCCTCTCCCTCTCTCCACCCCCAAAACTATGGTGAGGTTTGGCTCTACTGCCACAGAAAAACGGTATGCATTGTCCCCTCTCGGGTCAACTCAACATAATACCTAACACGTATAATTTAGAGGTGGAGACATGGGCTCCTAAAGTCACCCCGTGGTGGGCCAGCTGCAAGACAGAAACAGAAAGGCAGAGAGTGCTGGGGCCCATGAGAGGAGGGAGGAGCCAGGGACAAGGCCACACCCTTCCAGCTCTAACCCTAACCCTAACCCTAACCCTACCCTAACCCTAACCCTAACCCTAGCCTACCCTAACCCTAACCCTACCCTAACCCTAGACCTGCCATAACCCTAACCCTAACCCTACCCAAAGCCTAACCCTAATCCTAACCCTACCCTAACCGTAACCATAACCCAACCCTAACCCTAACCCTAACCCTAACCCTACCCTAACCCTAACCCTAACCCTACCCTAACCCTACCCTAACCCTAACAGCATATTCAGCTATGAGCTTGTCAAAGGGTGAATCTACTGATGAGTGGGCTGCCCCGTGAGCCAGTCACCTTCTGCACGAATGAGGCTTTTGCTTTAGGCTTTAGACCTAAACCATAGCAGGCAGCCCTTTTCTCTCAGTGAGCCAGGAATTACAGAAAGACATGGTGCGCAGCGGTCACGGGGACGGTGGTTGTGCTGTAGCATAAAGCAGCCGTGTGGCAGACATGGCAAGGGCCATGCACTGAGGACCCCGTCCTGGTGGGGGTGCAGGAGGTCCAGGCAGCCCTACTTGCATATGTGCCCCCCAACACCTTAACACATGGTGTGCATGTGCGCATAGCCTGAAACTGCTCGAGGGGGGCTGCCCTTCCTCAAGGCTGTTGGTCTGCGTTGAACTAAAAAAAAAAAAATCTGCTCGGAATCACTCAGGATTCCTGGGAACATTTCTGCTCTCACACCCATAGTCCTCGGTTGCTAGTTGGTGTCTTTCTTACTGTGAGCAGAGGCTGTTTGCAGTCAACCCTGTTTGGAGGAGCTGACTCTTTGCAGGGGACCTACTGTTCCATAGCTGCTGAGCATGCGAATCTGGACCAAGGAAGCAGAGGCACCCGCCCCTCTCCCTGCCCGCTACTTGAGGATTCCACAGTCACACAGGCCAGCCAGTTCGCAGAGCTGGAGGTTGTCAGGCTCTGAGGGTGAGACCAGGGACAGACCGAGACTGAGCAACTGGTGACAAGCAGAGGACAGCGGCGGGGTCTGCCTGGTCAGGAAGGAAGCTACTGTGCCCTGCCCCCCAGGCAAAGGTTGAGAGTTGTGGGTTCAGGGGTACAAGGGTGGTCTGGGGTGACTGAAGGCAGAGAGATCTGAGCTCAAAGCTAAGTGCAGAAGCTCCAGAGTGAGTGGCCTGGGACACAGGGTCTCTTACACCATCTTGGGTGCTGGCCTTGGGCTGGCCCAAAGCCAAGGACACTAAGGAGAGAGTCCAGGCCTCCTGTCCCGGCCATAGCTCATCACAGATGCACAGGAACCTCGGAGGGACACAGCGGGCAGTGGCCAAGGTCGGCAGAGGTCTCCTGGTGCCCTTGGGCACTCAGGAAAGTGGGGAGGGTTTATAGGTTACACCTGTGGTGTCATGTGACACTTTGGAGGCTCAGGCAGATGGCAGGAGGGCTGGGTGGGGGCAGGGTGGGTGTGGAGTTGGCAGGGGCTTCACTAGGGTGGGTGGCATCATCTAGTGGAAACCCATGGGGTCAGCTGGTGGAGGAGGTGGGGGCAGAGTGAGTAGAGGACACAGCGCGGCCAGTGGTGGGCACAAGCCAAAGGTTCAGATGGCTCAGGCACCGCGAGCCACGTGGGGTGGCTGACCTAGAGCTGACAGGCAGAGGAAGCCCTGGTGCCTCATCCTGCCTACACCACCGCCGGCCCCTAGGGTCCCCCAGTTTCTTCGGCTCCTTATTCAACCAAGAACGGAAAACGTGTATCTCCTAGAGTGGGTGCAGACTCCTCCTCCGTTTCCTTTTCCTTATTGTGTGCTCTGGAGAGAACGCTACCCTGAGTATCTGAGGGACTTGAGCACCCTTGCAGTTGGGTAGCCACTGGGGTCCTGGCACCTGTCTCCATGGATACCGAGAGACGCAGGTCCTAGAGGCCGCCTGCCTCAGTCCACAGCCACCTTCCTGTCAGGCCAGTCTCTGGAGCAGTGGCACCCTTCTAGACCTGGGATGTGGGGATCCCAGCTCCCAAGGGCAGGCAGGGACCCAGGGCCTTATCCATTTTTGCTCCCTATCCTGTAACTCGGCAGTGACTTGGTGTGACAGTCCAAGTGCTACCATGACACAGAGTCCTAATATGTGACCAGCTGCCTTTTTTTTTTTTTCTCCTTCTAGCACTGGGGATGGAACCCAGGGCTTTTACACTCATCTGCATGTCCAGGCTTTTTATTTTTTTTATTTTAGACATGCTCAAAATAAGTTGCTAAATTGACCAGGCTGAGCTTGAACTTAGGATCTTCCTGCCTCAGCCTCCTAGCCATTACACCTGGCTACAGCTGTCACTTTTTAAAACAAGTTAGGTATACACTGACAGTGATCTAACTTGCCACAGGTCCTGAATCTGAGTGCAGGCCAGGGGTGTTTCTGCTACCTAAAGAGCAGGAAATGAGTGGGAAGGAGCTGCCCATCAGACGCGCAGTTCAGCTCAGTCCCTGTCCTTCATGTCATGCGTGTGCATCTTGCATTTAACCCTCCCCACACTGGAACATGTGGTAGGGACAGGGCTCGTCCCACCCCGAGGGAGTGGGGCACCTGGATGACAATGACGAAGGCCTCTTCCTGAGTCACCTTGATGCAGAACCTGGGTGGAGACAAGGTCTCACTGTGTAAACCAGACTGGCCTTGAACTCACCTCCTCACTCTCCCACTTCCAGAACAAGCCCTGTGGCATCGAGGACATGGAGAGCTGCTTGTGGAGCCCGCCAGGCACAGTGTGTACCCAGCACTGTCTCCACAGAGCCAGGCACGAAGCTGCCAGGTGGCCCTGCCCGGTGCCCAGGAGGGAGGCTGGCCGTGGGCCCCACCCCCACCCCGCCCCACCCCCAGGCCATCCCAGACCCCCCGGGCCATGCTCCCCTCTTTGTGCAGGAACATCAGCTGCCACCTGTTGTTAATCTAGCCTGTAATCCACTCTGCACTGTGTCAGCAGTTCAAAAGGGCACTGTTAGTATTTTTTGCCGACTTCAATTAACGTGAGATTTCAGAGGCCCCTCTGATCACGTTTCATCTGTCATAAGTCAGGAACAAAACAGACAGATTCCAGTTGAGAGGAGGAAGGAGAAGGAGTTTATTGCAAACAACAACAGCCAAACAGACCGTCTGGGCTGTGCCGGGGTGCTGGGGTGCATCCCGCGGCCTCTGCTCCGCCCTGGCCCCGGCCCCGGCCCCCACCCCCACCCCACCCCTAGTTCCCCTTCTCTCCCGCCCGCCTCTCCTCACCCAGAAACATGTAAGTGCAATAACTTACGTTAAAAGGCAAGAACATTTCTTTTAATATTTCGCTATAATGTAGTCACATGGTGGTATAGGCAGTAAAACTTTATGGAACCCACCTCAATTTTTTTTAACATTTTTTTTTCTGAAATTTTAATGTATTTTTAATAGATTTTTTTTTTAATATTCCACCCCAGGCCGTTAAGCTAAAGGAAAAGTTGCATTTATACAGGGTTAAACTATTTTACAGTGAGACAGTAAGTTTTGGCTGAGGTCCACGTTCCTTCGCACACTCGGCTGTGCTAACCACTGCACACCAACAGGGACACTGTTACTGGACACTGAAACTGTCCTCAAAATCAGTAGTACAAAGACCTAGCTCTCTATGACAGGGAAGGGCGACAAAGGAGGGCAAGGAGAGGAAGCATCCCGTTCAATGCCACCAATACCATCCACCTCGGGAACACCCCCCTCTCTTAAGCATCCTGAAAGAAATGGAGTTTGTCACCATCTCACTGGTCGATTATGTGATCGTGGATTATTATCCCAGGGGACCAGTCTGCCAACTGCCCTCTCCTAGCCGGGCCTGTCTGCCTTTGCCCTCAACAGGCAGGCTCATCCAACACGCCCACAGCCCCAGGTGTCCTTCCGTGTCCCCAAGTGTAGCCCACAGAGTGGGTAACAGGGGACACAGGGCGTGTGGTGTAGTCATGGAAATGTTCTTGGTCTCCCCAGCAGAAAAGACAGAAATGGGTATGGCGTGGTCACAGCGGTGTGTGCTGGGGACCCCCTCACTCGTGCTGTGTCTTGCCCATCGCAGTGACTCTAACCTGCCCGTCAAGTGGGCATCAAGTATAGTTACAAGAATTTGGGGATGGTTTGATGGCCCTCACACCCTGGGCCTGGACGGAAGGGGCTTCTGGAGGTGCCAGAGATCTGTGTGTGGAGCCCGGGCATGTGACCCTCCAGGGACTCTAGGCTCCCAGACCTGAGGACGGTGCCCACTCCATAGCCAGTTACACCACTTTATGGTCAAGCAGTCGCCTCTGTGGAGACCTCAGAAAACAGCACTGCCACCCACTGGCTGAGCGGGGAGCCATGCCACAGGTAGTCTTCTTGCACCTCCAGGGGCCTCAGTCCCTGAGGATGCCAGCTGGCCACCCTTGGGGCTGCTGTAGCTATCCCTACTGGAAAGAACAGGATCCCCTCCCTGTCTTCTCTGGCCAGACTGGCCATGCTGAGGGCCAGCTGGGTCCAACCCTTGGAGCCTGGGCCGCGTGGACCTGCTCCAGTCTCAGTGGCCTGGGTCACCCTGCTCCAGGTGAGGAGACTGGCTAGTGTGGGGGCATCTGAGCTTTCTTCCAACTCAGTGACCCTCTGTCCTGGAGGGCAGGCAGGCTGGGGTTGAGTAGCTACCTCTGGAGAGAAAAAAGGGGACATCTGATCCCAGCACACCCAGTCCTGAACCCATCTTGGCTGTATCAGGGAAGAGGCAGCCACGATCACCCGGCCTTTGCTCACTGGAAGCTCTTTCTTTCCAAAATCCAGGGTTGACATTTGCCTGATGGGGGCTTGGCCTCAGCACAGACTCACAAAGAAATGAAGTGTCTCTAAGGAGGTCCCTTCCAGAAGATTCCACACAAAGGAATCCTTCACCCCCCTCTCCTGGCCCTGTCCTGGCTTTCTGTACTGATTCTCCCTGGGCGAGCAAGTTCCTCCCTCACCATGAGGCCTTTGAAAAGGACCTGGGCTGGCCCCTCCTTTCACCCCAGAACCAGAGGATTCCACTCCACCATCCTCAAACATCTGAAAGCCACACTTTTTAATCCGAGACCACTTTCTCCTATCTAAGATCAACCAAGAGGGTCTGACTCTCGCTGGGGTCAGGCAAGCAGGCACCAGGGAGCCCTGTTTCTGCAAGCCAGAAGCCTGGCTGCAGGAAGCAGGGGGCAGGGCAGAACTGTTCCCTAGGAAGCAGCAGGCCCGTGGCTCTCTGAGAGCAGCAGAAGGTCACGTGGAGCAGCACAGCTCTGTCGCCTAGGCTGCAGGAACACAGAATCCCCACCCACTGGGTCTGACACTGTGCCAGAGGTGGCGGATGGGACGGCCAGGCTAAGGATGGAACAGCTGCCCTGCCTTGAGCCTGAGCATGGCCCCGAGTCCCCTGGCAGAGCCTGGGGACACCGCTCTTGACCCCTGCCACAGAGGCCCTAGCCCTAGCTTATGTATCCCGAGTCATAAATCCTTTCACTCCAAGAGTGACGGGGAGGGGAGGCAAGGAAGGCACAGGCACCCCAGATCCTCCTGCAGGGCCTCTGGGAAGACCGAAGCACCGAGCAGATGGAAGACAGAATCACCCGGACCTCCGGCGTGGTGATGCCATGCCACCTCCCCAGGCTTCCTCTCTCCCAGCTCCTCCTCTTCCAGCACGTGGTGGCCCCAGGGCTCCTGGCTCCTCCATGCAGTGTCTGCCAGAATCATTCTCAGGACGCCAGGGTCAGGCCACCTTCCAGGACGGCAGTGGGTCCCGGGCTCCTACTCCTGCCTGTGCCACCAGACCTGTCCAGCGCAGGGGCGGCCATGCCGGGGTTGGCGGGGCCCCCGTTGGGTGCCTGGGATCCCGGAAGCAAGATTTGTGTGCTTTCAGGAAACGGGGACAGGAGCCAGTCTCAGGCACACAGCCATTGGCCCGAGGAGCAGGGAATTCCACAGAAGAGGGACAGGTGGGTCGGACTGAGTGTCACTGCTGCTGGCTCTGGAGGAAAAGCTAACTTGACGCAAGGTCAAAGCAGTGGGCAGAGGAGCAGGAGGGGACAGAGGGCCTTCAGCCCGTGGTGGACACGAAGCCGCAGGACTGGGCACCTTGCTGTCTCCACTGCCAGTGCCCGGAGCACGAGTCGCTGCCTCAGTGTCACGGAGCCACATGGGGTCTGTGCCCCTCCCTCCTGCAGTCCCCAGGGCTTCAGACTTGGGGTGGCTGAAAGTGCTGAGGGTCAGGCCCTGGGCCAGGCCAGGTTCCTAGAAGGAAAGTCGAGTGGGGGGCTGGGGTCCTGGGAAGTGCGGGCGTGGCGGGCACAGGGACAGGCAGCAGGGGCCCTGTCATGTGGCCCAGGAGATGGCCGCGCTGTGCTCCTTGGCCTTCATGCGCAGCGCCACGATGCTCGAGGTCTTGCGGTCCGGCTCCCCGTTCAGCTCATAGCCGTTGAGGCCAGGGCTGAGGCCCGCCGCCCCGAAGAGGCTGCCCACGTGCGTCTGGCCCACGTGGCCACCGGCCCCGGACACGCTCAGGAAGTCGGTGACACTGCTGGCTCCCGAGCCTGGGGGGTGCGCGTGAGGGGACATGCAGGCGGGCACCGGGTCGCAGGGGACCACACAGGCGGGCACTGGCGAGGCGGCCCCGTTGTTGCCGATCCAGGTCGGGTTCTGGATCTGGGGGCAGTGAGGGAGAGAGGTCACGGCGGGCTGGAGGGTGGTGGGTCGGCACCCCACCCCGAGCCCCGAGCCTCTGCTCACTCATGGGCCTCCGTGGACACCCAGACAGCCTGGGGTGGGCTTTGAGCTTTGGTGCCCTATTCCCAGGGTAGGCTGGCAGCTGGAGCTCAGGAGTAAGGCCAACTTCAAGCCACAAGAGGGTCCAGGGAAGGGCTGGCCTGGGGTTGTCCCCATTTCTGGCTCAGGTGAGTCTCCAGCTGTGTCCCTGGGAGCACAGCCTCAGCCTGGAGGGGGCAGACACAGCAGGCAGGGGCAGCAGGTCTCACATGACAGGGACTTGGGCTGAACGGGACACCCCCTCCCATCAACGCTCCCGCATTTCCTCCCTCCCCCCAGCTCCCCACTCCGCTTCCACTTCTGCCCGATGAGATCTGCCAGGAGGCAGATGGGGTGTGGAAGACCAGCTCCGAGGACTCTGAGGACCTCATGTGTCTGAGATTCTCGGTGGATTCAAGCCCTCTCTCAGGCATCTGGAAAGCTATGGAGATATTAAAAAGCAGAATGGAGCCAGGAGTGGTGGAGCCAGGCGTGGTGGTGTACTCTTGTAATCCCGGTGCTCTGGGAGGCTGAGGCAGGAGAATCACAAGCCCCACCTGGGCAATTTAGTAACATGACAAGACTTGCCTCAGTGTAAAAATAAAAAGGGCTGAGAATATAGCTCAGTGAGAAGGCCCTCGGTTCAAATCCCAGTACTGCAATCAATTAATCATCAATAAAGTAAAATGCAGGATAGGAGGGAGATAGACCCCCAAGCAGGGCTTCCTGAGGGTATCAAGTGGCTGCAGACTGGCCATGCCACTCCCTGCCCCTGTGCCCCTCACCGGGCCCTCTGGAAAGCACCAGAAGCCTGGCACTTGTGTGCAGGTGAGAGGAAGGAACAGCACCTCATGTTGGTTGATTCTCTCCATCCAATTCTGAGCTCAGATAGAAGCCATCAAGGCTGGGGTCTCAGAGAAGCTAAACCTGGGGAGGGAGGAATGGAGCAGAATGCAGCTGGTGCACTCGGGAGACCCCACATTCCTCAGCCTCCCCTGGCCTCCGAGGATGTGGGGACCCAGAGCAGAGGTGACTGTGTGCTACTGGGGTGGGAGAAGCAGGCTTGGGGCTGAGGGTGTGACCCTGCCGGGAAGGGAAGGGCCACCCGGGATACTTCCTGTCCCTGTGCACCTCACTGAGGTCTGGGAGGGCAGATGGCCAAGATGAGCTGGAGGCTCGGAGGCTGGGCTGGGTAGGCTGGTAGCTGAGCCACTAACGCGCCTCCTGGGGACTAATTCACGAAGGCTGCAGACCTTGTCACAGCACTGGGTCAAACGCTCCTGTCATGCCCACTTTGCAAGTGAGGATGCTGGGACGAGGAGCCAGACCCAGGCCTGGCAGGCTCCGAGCCTGGCCTTACCTGGGCGTAGTTCTCGGCCCGGGTGAGCAGCGGCAGCTCGTAGGCGGTGGAGAAGTGGGTCCGAACCTGCTGCATCTGCCCGAAGCGCTCCCTCTTCCTCCACTTGGCCCTGCGGTTCTGGAACCAGACCTGCCGGGCAAAGCAGGTATCATGGGGGTCAGGGGGTACAGTGTACTCTGAGCCCCCACCAGTCATACTGCATGGGTTGGGGCCTTGGGGCCGACGATTGGCATCCACCTTGGTCCTTGGAGTTGTCAATCTCAAATCATCAGCGCTATAGCCCAAAAAAAAAACCCAGCACCAGGAGGCTGAGGCAAGAAGATCACCGTGAGTTTGAGGCCAACCTGGAACACACAGTGAGACCTTATCTCAAAAAACACACAAAAAAAAGCTGTAGCCACAGGTGTAAACTTGGACCAGTAACTTTATTTGTTTAAGCTTCAGAATCTAGAGTGGCAAATGTCATACATGGAAGAGACAAGTCACAGGTCACCCCCATAGCAGACCTCTAATGACCCCAAGCATAGGTGTACCCTGTTCCACTGCGGGTCACAGCTCTCTGGCCTGGTCTGATAAAAGCCACCAAATGCCCTCCCAAAAGTCCTTCTCTCAGACCAGTGATAATACCACCAGCCTGCTACGGCACATGTACCACAGGTTCACCACCACTGTGACAGTCACACGCAGTTTCTCTACGGCTCTGCCAAAAGCCTCTCGACTCTGTCTATAGGCCCAGATCCAGAGCTCCTCCCCCTGCATCCATCCCCTCTGCAGACTTCCAGTTGCACATAAAGTTGCCCAGCTCAGAACTCCACAAGTGACAATGGGTGACACCCCCCAGGGACAGTGGGGGGCTCTGTGGGCACCAGAAGAAGTCAAGGAGGGCTTCCCGGCGGAGAGGGTAGGTGCCGGGCCTTTGATGGTTGGCTGGAGCAGGACAGCCCCAGTGTGAGCTAAGGACCAGGAAGCCCTGATGCTTCTGAGCTGAGCCCCTCGCCTGTCACTGCACAGGGCTTGCTGGGGATCTGGCTAGGGAGGGGTGGCTCTGAGCCAAGTGTAGGTCTTTGTCCTTGGCAGGAGTGTACCTGACTGGCTACTGCCCAAGGCTCAGGTGACGGGGCAGACAGGGTAGGAAAGGAACACGAGGTGGGGTGAGGTGGAGTTGGCTTCCTGCCCGGATGGGCTTTCTTCCCGTGGCACTTCCGGAGGGTACCGTGTACCTGTGACTCAGCACCCAGCACCCAGGGAGCACAGTCCTTGCGGCTCCTTCAGGTCTGGCCTGCTCGAGGGCTGGCGGGCAGCACCTCCCTTCCCCAGCCACCCTCTGCATCTGTCTGGAAGGAGTCACTTCTCACCCCCTTCACTGAGCCAAGGAGGGCAAAGGAGCTGGTGGATGTGCCCTCCAGGGGTGCTGCCTGGCCTGTGTGGAGCTGGCAGAGGGCCCGCGGGAGGCTGGCATAGCCAATGCCTCTGGGTCTGCATCTGTACCGTGGGCTCGGGTTGGTGCCACCTCCTCATGGGGCAGGCACGGCGCCACATGGGAGCAACGGGGTAGCCAGATGGGAACTGTTGTGAAGTTCTTAGAGGACTCTGCATTTGTTTATTTATAGCTCTGACCTCCGGGCTGTCTCTTGCCAGAGGAAAAAGGTCAGAAGGAGGGGGTGGGGGGCAGGTCCCGTTAGTGTTGGAGGGTGGGGGGCGCACTGGGGTTTCTCCACTGCCACTCCTCATCCTAACCCCACATGCCTGTGTGTGCCCGTGTGTCCCATGTGTGCACGTGCGTGTGTGCGTGCGTGTGTGCACACACACACACACACACACACCACAGGCAGAGCATCCTTCCTGTGCCCTCCTGGAGACCTGGCTTGGGGTCTCAGTCCCCGCCCTGCAGCCTCAGGGTGGTGGGGGCGCTTTCCTCCCAGAGCCCCTGGGGTCCAGGCCAGGCTGCCCAGTGGGAGCCAAGGGCACTCAGGTCCCCTCCGCACTGTGAAACAAGATCCCCCTTTATCAGCAGCCTGGAATGGGGGTGGGAGCCTGAATCCTAGGAGCTTGTTTTCATTTCATGTTTAATTTCCTGCAGGCTGAGCTAAATCTTTCCGCTCCTGCCTCAGCCTCCCAGGGTTTTTGGGGGGAGGGGTGGGGAGCCCACAGGAGACATCAGGACAGATCGCTCCTTTCTTCCCTTGGGGG
>PVLA01001876.1:172265-312944 GCA_004027455.1 Hydrochoerus hydrochaeris
GGGGGGTGTCTGGCACGGGATCTAGGACCACAGGGAGGAGCAGCTGGGGGGTGGATTGTGGGGCTGGGGGAGGAGGGACCTGGGGGCCCAGGTTACCTGGGAAGGCAGATGGGTCGGGGCAGCAGAGCGCTGCTGGGATGGAGGGCCAGGCTGCAGGGCTTATTTGAGAGCTACCGATGGGAGTGGCAGGGTTCTGAACCCTTAACCCCCACCTTGTCCCCAAGGCCAGGGTTCCTGCTAACAGAACCTTTGCTAAGGGAAGGCGATGGCGACCAAAAACGAACTAAGATTTGCTCTATACAAGCCCCACAGCCTCAGGTGACTGGGACCCTTATGAACTGAAAACTTGCCCTCTGAAGAGTAAAAATAATACTAAAATCTAAGCTACCCTGGCTGGTCTGCAGCATCTCCCCTAACGTGGAGGTGGCAGAGGCACCCCAGGGGGCCCCCTCCACTCTCAGCCCTGGGTCCTGAGACTCCTTTGGTCTCTGATCCCCGCCACGGAGCTCCTGCGCCTCAGGGCCCTGCTGTCTCCACTGCAGGCTGGAAGGAGAGCGGTTCCAGCCCTCTGATGTCACACCCCAGGACCACCCCGCTCCCCAGCCCACCCGGGCCTGGCCCACTCACAACAGGCCTCTCCGGAGGACCAGGCAGTGCAAGGAACCAACTGTCTTGGCGGAGGCCTCCTAACCGCAGCCCATCTGGGGCCGGGGCGGGGTGGCCCAGGGCGGGGAGGCCTTGCCTCATCACATTCAGACAGCAGCCAGAGGCCCCTGCAGCCCCCTGGATCAGGGCTGAACCCCAGGCTTCTTCCCTGGAAAAGTCCGTCTCGGGACCTCCGCCACCCCTAACCCAGGCACCTGGCTTGCCAGCAGCTGAATAAGGGCCCCCAACAAACTCCACAGGCAGGGGGTTCCATCACACCCCACATCCCCCAGGGCAATGCCAGGCTCCATTCAACCCAGAGGTCTGACGCACATGGAGATCCCACCCACCCTGCTGCTTTGTACAAAGTCTGGCCCGCATCCTAGAGCAGCGCACTGCAGTCACAGAGCACCGACAGGACCCGGGAGTCCTGAATTCCGGGCTCAGCGCCGCTGCGAAATCACTGTAACTTCCAGCCATCCCTGGCCCCCTCTGGGCCTTTCTTCCTCACTGATCGGGGAGGGATGCCTTCCGGCACGCTGTCCCGTGATTCTGCCTTCCTCCTCTTACCAAATGACCATGGAAGGTCAAGACTCTGAATGGACCCAAGACATGGAGGCAGCCAGGACCGACAACTACAGTCTCGAAAAAGGACTCCAGGGCTGCTTTCAGAAAGCGGCAGGAATGGTGGGATCGGTGTGTTCGAAACGAGGGGAGAATGTTGAGGAGGCTTCACGGCCGTGTGTCTTGAACTGCAATAGGTTTTTAGCGCTTTACTCTCACACCCTGTTTTTCCATCCCGCCTTGTGAGTCTGTACAGAGCGAACACTCCATTTTAGCTGTACGGTGCTGATCGGAAAATGCCCTGTGTGCTCGTGTCGTTTCCATGTCTTGTGCCAAATGAGCTGTCACTCTTTTAATCCTCTGAATTCTGCTCTGGACACACGTGCATTTGTTAGGGAGCCGTGGGCAGCGCACCGGGCATGCGCAGCACACACACCTTGAATGGAAGATGAACTGGTTTGTCCATCACCCGCCCAGCGCTTTGAGATGCCTCAGAAGCACCTGACCCTTTCTCTGCCCACTCCCGCAGCTCTCTGAACCCACTGGCTAGAGGTGGGTTGCTGCCCAGACTCTGGCAGGCAAGGTCCCATGCAGGGTGACAGGGACCTGACAAAATGCGCCTCCAGCTCTGCTGTGTGTCCCAGAAGCATCGTTCAGTGGGTGCAGAGTCCGGCAGCTGTGTATATACTGTGCAACCCAAGCCTTTGCTCATCATTCATTTTTCATGAGAAAGTTTCTGAAATAAATTACCAATGGCTCTACGTTATGGATGCCTTAGAACTGCTCCGCTGAAGTCCCGTAGTGAACTAACACCCCAGTACCCCTGCAGCCTGCTGAGGACAGCTGGGGGTCAGGTCCTGACACTGCTGGACTGTGCTATGCTGTGCAGTTTTTTGGTTTTTTTTAATCTTGCTGGGGATTTAGCTCAGTGGTGTAAGTGCCTGCCTTGCAAGTGCGTCGTCCTGAGTTCAATCCCCGGTACCAATAAAGAAAAAAAAAAAATCTTTGCTGTGAGCTGTTGATTTCCTGGCCCGGGGAGGGGACACTATTGTACAACAGTGATGCATCTGCCATTTCTAACATGCTGCATGCCATGCAAAAGCAGCCCGGATGTGGTATTTAGTTTGCGTTAAACTGAACATAAACTTTCATGCACCCACCTGAGCACCTATATTTGGTCAGCTACTCGGAGGTCTTTGCTGTCTGTCTTTGCTATGGTTCCTACAGCGAGGGGGACATGCCTGTCTGCACAGAGCAGATCCACGAGTCTACAAATATTGAATTTCTGCCTTTTTTCTGAGGTCGGCCTTTTGTAATTGGTGGGGATATAGTGGTGACCTCTAGGAACTCACATTTCAGGGGGAAGAGACAAATAAAATAATTTAAGCCCATCATAAATCCTGTAAAGAAAATAAAACAGGATGATGTGGTAGAAAGTGACCTGGATTGATTGTGCTGCATTACGCTGGGTTGGACTGAGTTGGTTGAGTGGAACTGGGTGGTGTTAGGTTAAGTTGCACCATGTTGCTGGGTGGTGTTTGGTTAAGTTGTATCATGTTGATGGTGGTATTAGGTTAAGTTGTATTACTTATCGTGTCGGGTTGCACTGAGTTGTAGTGGGCTGTACAGGTTTGAGTTAAATGGTGTGTTGTAAGAGATTGGGGCGTGTTGAACTTCCATGTGTTGGATTAAGTGAGTTTAGCTGTGTTATGTTGAGTTGGGTTGCGTTAGGTCGCACTGGGCTGCATCGTGATGTGCTGGGCTGAGTTGTGTTGCGCTGTTGAGATGGAATGTGTTATCTTGGGCTGAGTTGGGTTGCATTGGTTTAGGTTGAGCCGTGTTGGACTGTACTCGGTTATGTTGGTTAGAGCTGTGTTATGTTGGGTTGTGTTGTTCTGAGTCGTGTTCAGCTGTACTGGTTGGAGTTGAGCTGTGTTGAGCTGCGCAGGGTTGGGATTTGGGTGGCTGCAGGGTGGTGAGTCTACTGCTTTCGACATGGCCCAGGAAGACCCCTCAGAGGGAGTGCGTTGAGTTGGAACCAGAAGGATGGAGGCAGGGGCCCTCCCAAGAAGGAGGAGGTGCTGAACTGGGGCAGCTGTGGACGTCCACCTGAGAGACAAGATCTGCAGCAGAGGCCACGAAGGGGTCTGGACTCACTGTGTGGGGCACAAAGGCATCCAGCAGGCTTCCTGCCCACTGTGGGCCTGCCTTCCTTTGCCCTCATACAAGATGGTGGTCACTAAGAAGAGAGTGGGAGTAGGCCATGTGGGTAGCTGGGGCAGCGGGGGCAGCCGGGACCCTACCCTCAGCTCCAGAGTCACAAGCGCTGAGGCAAGACAGCCCCAGTGTGGCTCTCCCTGGGGAGCCCGCTCTCCCCCCGCCCCGAAGCCCCGCTGACCTGCACGCGGGCCTCGGTGAGGTCTGTCCTCATGGCCAGCTGCTCCCGCGCGTACACATCCGGGTAGTGCGTCTTCTGGAAGACCTTCTCGAGCTCCTCCAGCTGGTAGCTGGTGAAGGTGGTGCGGTTCCGCCGCTTCTTGCCCTTGTTGCTCTCAGAGTCAGCCTTCTCCAAGGGGCTGGGGAGGTCAGTGCTGGCCCGGTCTTGGGGCCCCTTCACCCCAGCCTCCTTCACACTGAGGTAGCTGCTGTCCATCCCCACGGCGTCGGGGTCGGGGGGCAACTCTGGCTCTCCCAGGGAGCTCTCTTTGGCTGAGGGAGGAGGAAACAAGGTCAGAAAGTGGTGGCTGGACCAGGCAAGACAGGAAGGGGGTCCTGCGGGAGCTGACCCTGCCTGAACACTGCTTTCATTAGCTCGTGCGTGTCCTCGGGCAAACCCCACCCCCCGCTCTGAACCTCAGTGACACCATCTTAGATGCTCCAGAGAGATGTGTCCTGCACCCGGCAGATCCTCAACCAGAACCTCTGTGGGACTAGGTGTGTTGCCCAGCACCTCGGCCTCCCTGGGTGGAGGTGAGAACTTGTTCCACAGCCATGTCTGGGCCCGCCATGTTTGGGAGTGAGAGCAAAAGAGCATTGTGACAGTCTGGTCCCATTTGGGGTTCAGCAGCAGCTGCGGGGACTCCTCTGTCTCAAGATTCCAGTGCCAAGTTCCAGGTTGAATGGTTCACACTTATAATTTCAGCACTTTTCAGGAAGTTGAGGCAAGAGGACCACTGCAAGATCCAGGCCAGCCTGGGCTACATAGTAAATTCAAGGCCGGCCTGAACAATGTAGAAAGACACTGTCTCAAACAAACAAACAAACCCAAGATCCCAGTGCTGGTGCCACATCCCCGCCTACCACTGCACCCCGCACTAGTTTGTCCCACCACCCAAATGAGGGCTCTTTGTCCTTAACAGGTAGTACAATGAAGGCACGATGTCCTTCCTTCCATTGCAGCATCTGGCCCTCTGCTGGCTGAGACTGTCTAGGGCCCCCTTACCCCAGAGGTGACATCTGGGCCCCAGGGGATTGATGTGAGCATAGCTCACAGCTGCAGCCCGAGATCACTGCCCATCGACACAGTGGGGCTTCCCTGGCTGGTTCCTGGACACTCAGGACTGGAAGGGACTAAGTTGACAGAGAGGCAGAAGCCAGGCTGGGGGACTGGGACAAGGGCAGCTCCTCCATCACCGAACAACCCTGTGGGCATCCCAGGTGAACACCCAGTGCGGGGCGGGAACCCCGTCTGCGACCCCAGCTCTGCACTCTGGGCAGATTAGGTGACCTCTTTGTGCCTTAGTTTCCCCCTATAAACTGGAACTGAAGATGCTGGAAGGATCATCACATAACAGTGCAGCAGACATGCGCCTCCACCGCACTGTCCCTCAGTCTCTTCCTCTGCAAACAGGCCGAGCGGCTGGCTGGCATTAACGGTCAGAAGGCCTCTGCTTCCACCCGGATCGTGGGGCTGAGGCTCGGACTCCCCAGTCCTGCTTCTGGGTGGGTGAAGTGGAGCCGGACATCCCCCCCGCCCACCCCGTCCGTCCCTGCTGCCCCCAGCACTGAGGAGAGGGAGTGGAGGTGCACAGAGCGGACTGTGCCCCAGAGCCACTCATTCTCCAGATGCCACAGGGACGGGGACCGACCCAGGGCATCATGGGTGACACCCATGTGGGCCCAGGCACATGCAGGCGGCCACGGCTTCGCTGACAGCATCATGCAAACTGCAGCTGGCAGCTGGGCCAAGAGCTTTCAGCAAAGATATTTATCTTCCTGGCAGACAAATAAGTTTTATGTTTTGGACTTTTTTTTTTTTTTTAAGGGAAAGAAATCCCACCCAGCTCACCAAAAATAAACATCCCTGTTATGCAATTTCCTGGAGGCCGGGCCCGGGAGGCAGCCCTGCCCCCTGCCCTCACCCCCCTGCCCCCTCTCCCCAGCCCACCCTTCATCAGCATCCGCTAATGTTGGGGACCACCCTACCTAGCATCAGGGGCTGGGGGAAACTGAGGCTAGGAGAAGACAGAGCACATCCGAGCTATCAACGCAGCACAGCTCCGGGCTTCCAGGTCTGTCTATTCCACACCCAGTGTCTTGGGCTCCAGTTCCAGGGAGGGGCAGAAGTCATCCAGGATCCTAAGAGTGACAGAGCCCGGACACCCCTGAGAAGCAGCTAAGGGCAGGCTCTCTGCTTCCAGTTCTGTCTCTATCCGCCACCCCACTGAGACCCGTCTGCTCTGTGTCTCAGTCCTCATCCACCTGAGACGTTGTGTGACCTGCAAGTCAGCCTCCACCTGCCCATCCAAGGAGGGGTCAGCAAAGAGGGTGGCTGGCACCACCTCAGCACAAAAGCCCCCCAGAAGGTGTGTAAGAGGAGGCAGGTTTAGGGGAGCAGATGTGTCATGCTGGGGACGGCAGACACATCCACTTGCAGCTCTTCCAGGAAGAGGGAAGAAATCCTTCCAACCTCACAACCTCATTGTTAGTTATCTTGCTTTTAAATTGGGAAGCTGGGTCCCTAGTTGACACAACAAAGGTTCCATGACTGCCATTCCCACTGCTATTTCCAGGGGGCCCTGCACAAAGCCAGCAGATTGCTGTGGGATTAGGTGACTTGCCAGGGGGCTGGCTGAGAACTGGTCTCTGAAAACACAGACCCTGGAGCAGTGGGAATCGCCAGCCTCCATGGCCGCCACACGCAGCCCCCTGCCCGGCTTGGCCTTGGCTCCAGCTGACCTCTTCGAGGCCATCTACAGCCGCTCCCTCAGGAAGCCCTCCCTGCTGCAACAACCTGCAGCCACGCTCTGCTTGCCTCGCTGGGTGCTGCCTGCGTTTGCTGACCAGTAACAAACTGAGTCCCCAGTGTCCTTCTGGATGTCAACTCCCAAGGATCAGGGCCTCTGGCCATTTGTCCCTTGCCAGCCTAGAGCTTAACACAGGGTGGGACAGGCGGCAGAGGTACAGTGAGTGATGGCAAGAGAATAAATGAGCTGTTTCCGAGGGACAAAGCTGGGCTCTGTATGGCCCCCCTTGGGCACTGACGGTATCCATGCCCCACAGCATACATGCAGAGAACATCTGTTAAACAAATGAAGGACCAAGTCCATCTTGCTACACAATGAGGGTGAGGCGGACAGGAGACACGAAAAAGAGTCTCCCAGCTGGGTGTGGCGGTGCCTGCCTGTATTCCCAGCACTCCAGGAGGCTGAGGCAGGAGGACCGCAAGTTCCAGGCCAGCCAAATGAGCGTCATTCTTCAGGGTTGATGGCTCACATGGCAAGAGGTCACTGACAGAGTGCTCAGGCAGAAAAAGACAGACAGAGCTGGAGGGACGCAGATCTCTCCACAGGATGGGGAGAATTGAGGAGGACCAGTGCTGGCCCTGGACCACCTCCTCCCAGCCCCAGGGGCAGCTGCTGTGGAGCCCTGAATGGCAGAAGGTGCGGAGCCGGCTGTGCAGCCCCCAGTCTCGGCCTGGAAATCAGCCTGTCTACACAAAGGAGTCAAATGTCGGCACCCGTGAAGCAGAGCAGAGCATGACTCCTGTCCTGCCACAGTCCACGCTGAGTGTGGCATGATAAGTATGCAAAGGCCCCTCTAGCAACCGAGGCCACCATTGTTCCCAGGCCACCAGCCCGTGGATGGGTGGACGGTTACACTGCTCTCCACCTGGGTCCTAGCACCCCCATCCCAGGGCCCAGCTGGGTTTCAGCTCAGGAAATGCAAGAAATGGGAAAGTCTCCTTCATTGCTGGGCTCTGTGGACCTGTCCTGGGCAAACCCAATGACATCGCAGTGCCCTAGGGTGCCTTTTTGTGACCTGAGAGATTTCAAGAGAGGACCTTGGTGTTTTTCATCTGGAGCTTGCTGGGATCCTCCGGTGGGCTGGGACATACACACCAAGCTGAGAGGCATGGGGGTTGCACACTAGTGTGAGCAAGTCTTACCCTGCAGACACAGGGAAGGCTGTGTGGGAGGGTGGGGAGGCAAGTAGCTGTCCCCAGGCTATGCATATGCAGCGTGCGCCTGACAAGGTCTGAGTAATTTTATCCTCTATGGCTTTGATTGCATCTATTTTCCCTCCAAACATCCGTTTTGTGGGGGACACACAGCTTGCTCAGCCCGGTGAGCCGGCCCCACACGCTGCGTGCCGAGATGCTCAGGACCGATGTCATCTCCTCAGTGCCACCCGCCAGCTCAAGGCTCTCAGCCCTACTTAAAGGATGCTAGCTAAACCCCCTGCTGTCCAGCTGCGTGGGGTGAGCGGGTCCAGGGTCGGCCATTGATCATGTCCCACCCCGCCGGGCTCCATCCACGGCTTGGTCTCCGTGTCCCTGTTTTAGCTCCAGGCTCAGCACAGAATTGCAAAGCAGCACTATAGTACCAAGGCGATGGTTCAGTAGACACACGTGGGAACCTGTGTCCACGCCCTCAAGGCTGTGGGCTGCAGAGGACAGGAGGATGGCACAGGTGCCCACTCCCAACACGTGCCAGCCAAAGCCCCAAGTGCTTCTCTGAAGAAGGCCTCGGAGCAGAGGACCTGGGCCAGGTGTCCCTGAATCAGGATTTTAGAGAAAAACTAGCAATCTGAATAAAGTATTGCATTTAGTCAAAAATGAAGTTTCTGGCAATTTTATTTTATTTTATATATTTGGTACCAGGGATCGAACTCATGACCTCATGCTTGCCAGGCAGGAGCTGTGCCACTGAGCTACATCCCCAATGATGAAGTTTGAAAGAAAAAGTAGCCAGAATATTTGAACAGACAAGTCAGCAAAGATACAAATGTGCATGGAAACAGAATCAACGTTACTCCTATTAGGGACATACAAGTTAAAGCACTACAAGGAGCAGGGTGTGTAGAGGCTGAGGCAGGAGGATCTCCATGAGTTTGAGGTCAGCCTGGGCTACAAAGTCCAAGGCCAGCTTGCACTACATAATGAGACTCTGTCTCAAAAAACTTGAAAGAAAGAGAAAGAAAAGAAAGACAAAAAAGGGAGAGAGAGAGAGAAGGAAGGAACGAAGGAAGGAAGGAAGGAAGGAAGGAAGGAAGGAAGGAAGGAAGGAAGGCCAGACACACAAGATTTCACTGCACACCTGTTACAGCAGAAAGAAGAGAACTGGTATCGCACAGGGAGGCTGTGGAACTCTCAGACAAGATGGGCAGGAAGACAGTTTGTAGCATCTTGTATAATTAAGCTGACCCTTTCCTCATAGTTCAGCAATCCTACGCCCAGCATCTACCCTGGAAACATGGAGACTTCACACACCCATAACCCCAGTATCGTGGGAGGCTGAGGACGGAGGGCTGCAAGTTCAGGCCCAGCCTACAACAAGACTTTGTCTCAGAAAAAAAGGAAAGCATTGAAAAAAGAACTAGGGATGCAGCTTAGTGTGAAGGCCCTGGATCCAATCCCCAGGGCTAGAAAAAAGAAAAAAGAAAGAAGACATTTACGGGGAGAAAAAAAAAACAAGGCTGAGTGCCAATGTTTGTAGCAGCTTTGTTTGTCACCACTCTAAGCTGGAAACCACCCAAGTGCTGGAGTTCCTGTCTAGAACATCTTCAAAGGCCCAAGGGTCCCACCAAAGGCTGGGTCTGCAGTTTGGGACTACTGGTAGATGGTGCGACCTCTAAGACCTTCCCAGCGGGAAGGCTCAGGTCACAAGAGCTGCTCTGGGACCTCCTTCCCTCCCTTTCTGTCTTTGTCTGTCTGTCTGTCTCTCTCTCTCTCTGCTTTCCGACTGCTATGAGATGAGCAGCCTTCTCTGCTCCCTGTTCCTGCCCATGATACCTGCCTCACCACAGGTCCAAAGCAACAGATTGAAGTCTTTGAAATCATGAGCCAAAAGAACCTTTCCTGTTGTTAAGTTTATTCTCTCAGGTATTTCCTGTTGTTAAGTTTATTCTCTCAGGTGGGTCAGGAAAGACCCACCATGTGTCTTTCAACAGGTGAGTAGATAAGCAATCTTGAAGCATCCATATGGTAGAATTCTACTCAGAAATAAAAAAATGTCAATGACACAAATGAATCTCAAAAACAGTATTCATGTTTGTAAAAGATCCAGTTGTGATGTCTGCATAATATATAATTCCAGCCAGGGGTGGTGACATACGCCTGTAATTCCAGCACTTGGGAGGCTGAGGCAGAGGATTAGTTGAGGCCAGCCTGAACTACATAGTGAGACTCTGTCTCAAACAAAACAAACAAACAAACAAACAAACAAACCCTATATGATTCCACTTAGTAATTACATGGCATTCTGGGAAAGGCAGAATTCTGGGTGCAGAGAACAGATTGGTTAGGGGTTAGGGCGGGGTGAGGGTTTACCTACAAAGAGATCACACTGGTGTGGAAGAACTATAGAACTATTTTGGGCCTGCAGTAACCTGTATCTTGACACATCCAAATTTTAAATTTTACAGTATGTTATTTTACAATTTAAAAAAGGTAAGGAGAGAGAAAATACAGAACTGTGTTCAAATATATGAAAGAAAAACCAACTTCATAAAACAGTTACATGCTTTCACCTTAAAAAATGCCATTTCTAGGGATTAATCCTAAAGAAGTAATTAACAACAAGCCTAAAGAATTAACCAGAGCAGGAATACATCATGGTATTGTTCAACATATAGAAAATAGAGGTTAACCAAGCTAGTCAGCCAAAGAAGACGGTATCTCTTCAGATGGAAGATCCTTCCTCATGTCTGTGCTGCCACTTTTTCTTTCTTGGCAGTCCACATGAACTGTTATGCATTGCCTTGGCTTCTTTTGTTTTCCCTTTGTTCACTGTCTCTCTTTCCCTCCCACAAAGTAGGGAATACACATGGTGATCAAAAAACATGGTGAGTGTTTAAATTTTAAAATGTACGACCATAAATGATGCATTGCCATTCGTTCCCCTCAAAACCCTCCCCCTTGCTTTGAGTGCACTTATCCCATTGTTCTCGCCACTTTCCGAAGCAGTTCTGCAGTCCTCGTTCAAGAGGGTCTTTATAAAGTGTAATACAAAGGGCGACTGCTGCTCCTGAGTGCCATCCTGAGAAAGGCAGGCTCCTGAAGACATGCCGGTGCCCTCATGTGCTTCATCTACCACACCCAGCACCACGTGACTACTGGCTCTTCCCCAAGGTCAACATGACCATGAAAAGGAAATGTTTTGAATGGATTCAGGACATTGAAGCACTCGGATTAGTGCAACTCAAGACATTCACATCTCTGACTATCTTGGTTTGTTTGCTCCTGTTACATGTGGACCACAGTAGATGTCCAATAAACATCTAATGAACAAACAAATGAAATGGAGAGGCTAGAACAGCATTTGCATGCGTGGAAAGATGTTCACCTTAGACTGATACCTCATTTTGACCAAAACCAGGGATACTGTGGAGTATCTGTCCTCAAAGAAAATTCTAGAAGTTTCCAGAAGCAAGAATACTGGCATACAGGTTAACTCTGTCCTTTTCGTTTTGGTGTTGCTGGTCTGAATGAATGTTCTATTTGCTCTTGCATGAGCAGGTTAAGCTGTTATCTGAAAGCAGCCCTGGGTCCTATGCCGTGGGATTTCAGGAACTGATGGATGACGATGGCCAAATGCAATAAAGGATGCCCTGTTAAACTGGAGATCCAGAGAGCAAATGCTCTTTAAGCCTAAAGAGAATGTCCCAAATATTGCATGGGAGACACACGAAAACTGATCCATTACGCAACTGACACCAAACTCAGCGGTGCCTCCTGCTCTTGTTGTATGTGCTTGCTTTTTGCCAAATAGGCCAGGCCTACAAATCAGGCCTTCTGGGCCATTCAGAGTTCTGCCAGACCCCTCTCCCCTCTGCCCATCACAGCCCACTTCTGCTCCCACAATGCACTGTGGTAGCATTCCCAGCCTCCCACATTTTTGTGGCCACCTTCCATCTCCCTGGCCTGTCCTTCGTGTGGCTCACAACTGCTATCACCTGAATGCTTTGCTCTTTCTGTGTCAATCTATGGTTTCTTGTGTATTAATCATCTGTGTTGTATCGGAAAAGCTAAAAAAAAAATTGCAACAAGAAAAGAAAACTACTGCAACACACACACACACACACGCACATGAACCTATTTATTTATTTTTGGTACTGGGACTCGAACTCAGGACCTCATGCTTGCCAGCAGGCACTGTGCCGTTGAGCTATCTCCCCAGCCCTGTGAACCTATTTATATAGAAGTTGTTGTTTTTTCTTAAACCTAACTCTATAGCCTCTACATCCTTCCCAGCTGTATAGTATTCCATAGGGACAAATTATTCAGTCAGACCTCTTCTGTTAAGCACACAGGGTTTCTGATGAGGCAAAATTATCATAGGTCTGTGATGACCGTCCTCGAAATTAAATCTTCATGGTGATCACCTTGGAATAAACTCCCAAATCTAAAAACGTTGAGTCAAATCATATACACTGCTTTAGCCTCTCATAAATAGACTGCCTTCTAGAAATGTGCTGATGCCCTCAGTGACTGATAGGCAGCGCATGCTTCATGCCAGGGCCAATACCAGACCTTCCAGTGTTCTAGGGCCAGATTCCACCGAGGCCAAGAACAAGGCTGCAGTTGCTCCTATCGACCACCAGGAGGCACTAAAGTTCCAATAAAGTGTTGTGGACCGGACGTGGTCGTCCCGCCCCCCCTCCCCCTCCCAAATGAGAGTCCAGGAGATCTGCCAACCACACAGTTACTGAGCCCAACCAGGGACACGATGGGTGGACAGGTCCCTGCCCTGCCAGATGGAGCTCTGGCCTCCCTTAGTCCTCATCTGGCCTTTAGGAGCTTCCTCATTTTACAGATGGGCAAACTGAGGCACTGAGAGAAGACCGATCTGTCACCAGCAGCTAAGTGACCAGCCTGAGACCTGGGCTCCCGTCCCTGGGGCCCCTGGGGAGACCAAGGGTCTCCGGCTAGGCCAGCACACAGTAGGTGTCCAGGGAACTGGACTCACAAAATGACTGTGTGTGTGGACACCCCCCAAGACACCACATGGCTGGTGAACCTGTCACCGGACAGTGCCAGGCTCCTCCCTGGGGGGCCGTGCAGGGGCCTTTTCCGCCTTTCTCCGAGGCCAGAGGGTAGGGTGTGCTTCCCAGAGCCCTGAAGCAAAAGAAGTGGACGCAAAGCTCTCCCAAGGGACCAGAACTATCCTTGGCGCTCCTCAGGGGTGCCAGGAAGTCCGCTGGGCCACCTTCCTGGCCTCTTCATGGCCACCAGGTAACCCCCCCCCATTCTACAGTCCAGAAAACCAAAGCTGGACAGGTACATGACTTGTCTACGCACAAACAACAAGTGAGAGGCTCAGGAGAGATTTGAACCCTGGGCTTGGAGCACTTCCGCTGGGCTCTGAGATGGAGCTGGAGTGGGGGAAGGGATCTAAGGGTTACAGGAGACCTCAGAATGGCCTCACTGCTCCCCAGCTTTATGGGGGTCCTGTCAAAGCTGCCCTGGTGTGAGACCAACACCACTGACCATCAGAGACCCCCAGTGTGGACGCAGACAAAGAGGCTGGGGCCCGTGGCTCACTCCCCACAGTTCAGAGGGAAACAATGGGTCAGGTCGGGTTGGGGTGCCTGCTCCTGCATCCTTCAGGTATGGAGGAGGGGAGAGGGCGGGCCTGAGGGACAGGGAGTGGAGAGGCCCCGCTTGGTCCCCTCATGGGGGAGGGAGGGAGGAGAAAGGGAGAGGGAGGAGGAGGAAGAGAGAAGTGGGGGGAGGCAGGAAGAGAAAAGGGGGAGGAAAAGGAAGTGAGGAAAGTAGGGAAGCAAAGGAAGAAAAAGAAGGGGAAGAACGGGATGAAAGATGGAAGGAAGGAAGCAAAAGGAGGAAGGAATCCGGCGCAATCACGGTCATCACCAGCACCGCCACCCCTGCCCCGAGGGGAGCCAGTGTGCCCACCTGGGGCCCACCATGCTGCACTGGTACCTTTGGTTCTGAAATGGTATGAAGATGGAAAGCCTTGTTGTTCGGGAAGGAAAGGCACTGGCCTCCTGGAAGAGGCTTGTGGCTCCCACAAGGCCTCCAGCAGGGGAGAGCTGCTGACCACAAGGTGGCCAGGAAGTGGCGGCGAACTGGGAGGAGACAAGCCCCCCACGGCCCACTCCACCCCGGCCCCCGCACTCCGGTTTATCAGGCTCAGAACTCAGCTTTCTTGGTCTTGTTTTCCGCTCATGTGGCGTGTGCCTTCTCAGAGTCCCCTCAGAGGCAGCCTCGTGAGGGACAGAGAAGTGACAAGCAAGGGCTCTGGTCCCGCAGGGACACAGTGGGGCCCATGGGCAGCACAGACTCGGGCAATCCACACTGCTCAGCCCAGCCCTGGGAAGTGCAGGTGCTAGTCACCAAGTGAGAAGCCCAGGGCTTAGAGACAAGGTCTGTCCAAACAGGGCTGTGACAATAAGGTCTGTGTCTGTGTGGCACTGACCCATCTGTGACTGCACTGGACGTTCCCCGTGCCCCATGGGTCAGCACGGGTTACTTTGGTTTTAAAGGGAGCAAACTCAGGTCCAGTGAGGCTTAAGAGCTTCTCAAAACCTCACCACTGGCAGTGACCAAGCTGGGGTTCAAATGCCCCAAACCCAGGGCCCCTCATGGTGGCTACTTGTGGAGGGAGCCCGGGCACGTGTCACAGGTGCTCAGCCACAGTGAACCCCCAGAGCAACTTCTATCTCCGAAGATTAATGCAGGGGGGCCCTGCTGTGGTCCAGAGGGACAGGGGGGTCCCGGCCCCTATCCAGGACAGACAGGAAGTCCCCAGCTCCCTGCCCTCCAGGGTCCCACCCAGGTCTTCAAACCCAGGCTCTGACCGCTGGTTTGTGTGGCTGGACAAGGTCCCGGCTGCCCTCAAGGAAGAGGAGTGGTACCCAGAGCAGCACATCATCGGAGAAACACAAAGCACCCCCTACACACACTCCCATCACGGCACAACCAGGCCCCAGAGCTCAGGTCCCACGCTGGGCCGCCTCCCAGCAGATTCCCGGGACCCGGAGCCAGACAACATGAGGGCTGTGAGTCAAACCCACACCTATGTGCTCCCAGCCCCAGGGGTCTGTCTGTCGCCACCCCTCCCTTTCCCTCCGCTGAAACCGTGTGGCCCTGGCCATGTCCCCGACATCTGTCCCCAAGTCCCCCTGAGCCTGCGTTTCTTTTGTAGGGAGAGGAACCAGCCGCTTTGGCCTGTACCCCTCAGAGACATTGATGAGGCTTTCAGGCTCGAGGCAAGTGACAGGGACTTCCTTGCCCAAGGGGAGAGGAGCTGAAGAAGGGGCCTTTGGGTGAGCCTGCATTTGGCCCCCGATTCTGCCACTTATTGGCTTCGGTCTTCATTCATTCAGCATTTCTGGAGCACAAGCCGTGCGCTGGGATGCTAGCGGAGATGCCAGGGGTTAGGGATACAGCTCAGCGGCGCGGCGCCTGCCTGGCAAGCGTGAGGTCATGAGTTTGATTCCCGGTACCATATGTAAATAAATAAGCTGCTGAAGTGGCTCCCACGCCATCCCATGGCTGTCACCAAGGGCATCCTTGGCAAAGTGCCTCAGCCTCTGTGTGCCTCAGTTTCCTCATCTGGAAAGGGAGGCTGAGAACATCTACCTGCTGGAGGGTAGGGAGGTGTGAATGATGCAGGGTTTGCTGCCAATAGAGACACCCCCCCCCACCCCAGGGCACCCCAAAAGAGCTCAGCTCTGATTGGGGCTGCATCAGTGAGGACAGTCACCGGCCTGCAGGTGTCCCCATCCTGTGCTTTCCCAAGGCCCTGCTGTCCAGGCCAAGCTTCCCCAGCCCCAGCTGCCCGGATGACATTTACGAACCAATAAACCTCCAGCCCAGTGAGCACTGGGTCCCCTCCAAATCAGGCCCAAATTCACGCATCTACCACAAAGACTGTACAAGGGAAGCACTTGAAAGAACTGTAAGTCTGGCATGAAATGTCCATTTCTTCTGTCATCTAGACGTCAGCAGCACTTCAAGACTGGGTTCCTGGTGGCCTCTGCCATCAGACAGTGCCCTCACCTAAGGACTTACCAAGCTCCTCCCCACCCCAGCCCTGGGCTGTGTTGGGCAACTCGTACCTGTGGCACTGAATTCATCTTAAGCACCTGAACGTCTCAGCTGGCAGAAGTTCCACACCAGCCTGAAAAGAGTTTGCTTTTTCACCCACAGGCTGCGTTCTCGTTCCCAAATGTGTTTCTTCCAACCGGAAGAACAGGAAGACTCTCCTGCCCTTGGATAAGAAGCCAAACAGAAACCGGGCATGGTTGCACACACCTGTAATCCCAGCACTAGGGAGGCTGAGGTTGGAGGATCATTGCGGGTTCGAGGCCAGCCTGGGCTACACAGTGAGCTCAAGGCCAGCCTGAACTGCATAGTGAGACCCTGTCTCAAAAAGGCAAAAAAAGAAAAACAAAAAAGAAAAAAAAAGCAAACAGGAATGGCTGAATTAATGGCAAAGCTGCCGCTTCGTTCTCTGAGATTGTTAAGGGTGGAAAAGGCCATTTCGTGTTTGTGTTCAAAGAAATCCCACGTGTATAAGCGTAACAGTGACAACTCCAGGGTCCCTAAAAGGCAGTTAGTTCTATCTAGGGTTTTGGTGAGAGTTCCCGGGGCACAGCAGGCTGCATGGGCAGCTCCAAGTGCCTCAGGGCATTCACATGCTGGGGGGTGGGCGCCGGGTGGCCCCCAGGCCTGTGCTGAATGCCTGGGCCACAGGGTGATGCTCCTGGGGGCGGTAGGCCTATCGCGAGGTCCTTAGGCACTGGCCATGTCCCCCAGGCCCTCCCCTTTTCTCTCTGCTCCTTCCCTGGTGATCTAAGTCCTTCTTCTGCTCCTGCCATGTTGGCTGCTTCTTCACAGCCCCAAAACCAAGATGCTGACAGCTCATGCCGCGTCTCCAAGGCTGCGGGCAGAAACGGGGCTTCTCCCTCTCCCAGTGAATGCTCTCAAGTATTTTATGACAGGGATGGAAAGCAACTACCACGCTCTATATGTGCAAATCAGCATTTCCACCGTCATAATGCATCGGTAGAAAACGGTCCTTTCATTGATTTCAGGGCATTCAAAACAAAACAAAACAAAACAAAAAATCAAAGTGACCTCTGCCTTAAAATGCATTATGTGAGCTCCACCCACGCAGTGGCGGCACGTGCCTGTCATTCTAGAACTCGGAGACTGAGGCGAGGGGACCATGAGTTCAAAACCAGCCTGGAGTTCACAGGAGACCTTGTCTTAAAAATTAAAAAAGAGCTGGGATGTGGCTCAGCGTGAAGGGCCTAGGTTCAATCCCCAGTGCCACAAAAATGCAATACCACAGCACACCACACTGGTCTGGTCTGATCCAGTCTGGTTCAGTCCAAGAAAAGAAAAGAAAAGAAAAGAAAAGAAAAGAAAAGAAAAGAAAAGGAAAGGAAAGGAAAGGAAAGGAAAGGAAAGGAAAGGAAAGGAAAGGAAAGGAAAGGAAAGAAAAGAAAAGAAAAGAGGGAAGGGAAGGGAAGGGAAGGGAAGGGAAGGGAAGGGAAGGGAGAATTATAAGAGCTGAGCATGGTAATAATCCCAGCACTCAGGAGACTGAGGCAGGAGGATCACAAGTTCAAGGCCCGTCTCGGCTACATAGCAACTCTGTTTCCAAAAACAAGCAAATAACAAAACAAAAACCAAACAAGTAAAATGCACTGTGTATCTTCTACAAAGAAAACCTTAATCCGCAGCAGACAGGAGGTAAACTGGTCTCTTTTCTGCCTGTTTGTTTCCAGGGGCGTGACTCTGAAACAGCCAGAATGTTCTCAGCCCACCCCCAGGACACGCCCCCCCGCCCCCCCAGCAGCCTCCTGCCCTTGCCCGCTCACTGGAGGATCCCGGCTGAGCTGTGCTTCGGAGCAGGCTCTGGGCAGGAGGGCCTTGGGTTCTGGTGGCAGGAGATGTGGTCATTTGCGGTGGGCCCTGGCTCTCACTCCCACTGCACCCCAGTTCACATGGCCTGGCGGGCACAGGGGCAGCAGGCCTCAGGCAGCAGGTATTAGCACCCCGGGCAGAGGGCAGAGAGGAAGAAGCCCTGCTGGTGCCAGCACATGTGGGTTCAGGTCACAGTGGGACTCTGGAGGAGGTGCCAGTCCTGCCGAGCCTCTCCTTTATCTGTAAGCCGGGCTCCTAAGATCAGCCGTCCCTAAGCCTGATGCAGGGCAAACACATCGACGCCCCACCCTGGGGACCTCGAAGTCCACAACCTTGGGTCTGCAGGACACAGAGAGCAGAAGGTCCTGAGAGGAAGGGACTCAGTGACACCAGCTCATCACTGGTAGACATGGGGCGTAGGGTGTGAGGGGCTGGGGTATCGTTGTCCCCCCTCAGCGCCTCCTGCCCCATCCTTCCATCACTCACTCGTGTTTCAAAAGGCACTGTCAACCGCAGTGTGGGTTCAGTAAGGACACTTTCATTTCCCAGTGTCACACAGCCGAGTCACCTAGAACTGCCTGTCAAGGTTCCTGTGCAGCCTGACATCCCCAGGGTCCCAGCCAAACCTTCCCAACAAAACACCCGGCCTTGCTGGAACATTCACCCTGTCCTGGGAACTGTCCCAACACTGCGTGTCTACAGCTTCCAAGCGCAGTAGAAACTCTGTGCAGGGCACCTGGCCGGGAGACCAGGCTCCTGCGGGGCCCTATTGAACCACCTGGGTGGGGGACTCTAGGCAGTGGCAGCAGGTGACAGCTGCTTCTCTGTAGCCTCCTCCCCAGGATCCACCTGTCCAGCCCCTGGGATCTGAACCCCTGTGAGGACCAGGATAGAGACAGGAGGCCGCAAGCGCCTCTCTCTCATGAGAATCACACGGAAATGTTCAGGACAAGCCCAGAGCTGCCAGGGGGCCACCATGGGGGTGGACAACAGGCTCCAGGAGAAGGTTCTAGAAGGGCTGGCTCCAGATTTAGGGGTCACAGAAGGTGACTGTTCAGACGTTAACAGCACATGAGGATTTCCCAAAAGACTATGCCCTTACAGGACAATCAGCTGAAGTGACACAGGGGTCCCCAGGCAGCTAGGAAAACAGCTACAGCGTAGGTGGTGGCCCTGGACCCTCAGCCGGTGGCCCCGCTCCCACCCTTCACACTGTGCAACTCTGGTTCATGGAAAATGTATCTGCGCTGAATGGAATCTCTGCAGCCAGTCAGTCATCAGCCGGGAGGCAAGAAGGTGGACAGGGTCATCATGGGTTCTCCGGCACATTCTGTGATTCTGATGACACTTAAGAGGGCTATGCTAGGGACAGACGGACCAGTGTGACAGAATAAAAAGCCCAGAAGTAAACGCTCCAGTCTGTGGTCAGCTGATTTCAATGAGGGTCTCAAGACCAGTCAGAGGAGAAAGGGTGGCCTTTGCCACAGGTGGTGCTGGGAACCTGGAGAGCCATGTGCAGAAAGCTGGAGCCTTGGTGCCAGGGATTTAGCTCAGTGGCATAAGTGCCTGCCTGGCAAGGGCAAGGGCAAGGTCATGAGTTTGATCCCCAGTACAAAAAAAAAAAAGAAGGCTGGAGCCTTATCTGAGGCTACCCCCCAAATTGAACTCAAAATGAATTAAAGACCTATTGCTAGAATTGTAAAGCGCTCAGAAGAAATCATAGGGAAAGTGCCCAGGACTACAGCATTCTCAGTGATTTCTTAGACACAACATGACAAACACAGGCCACAGGCTGAGTGTGGAGGCACATGTCTGCAATCCCAGAACTCGGCAGGCTGAAGCGGGAGATCACTGCAAGTTTGAGGCCAGCCTGGACTACACAGAAAGACCCTGTCTCAAAAAAACAAACCAAAACCATAACAGCAACAACCACAACAAACTCCCCTCCCCCCAAAACACCCACAGCTCACCATGGGAAACTTGCTAAACTACATGCAGTTCATCAAAATTCAAAACTGTTGTACATTCTAGGACACCATCCAGAAAGAGAAACGACAACTCACGTGCTGAGAGGCAATGTTTGCAAATCATGTATCTGATAAAGAGTTTACTGCCCAGATTATAAGAACAATTCTTGCAATGCAGCCAAAAAACAAAACAAAACAAAACCTGCTGGGCATGCACAGCCTGTAATCCTAGCTACTCAAGAGGCTGAGGCTGGAGGATTGTAAGACCAGGGCCAGCCTGGACAACCTAGCAAGACCGTGTCTCAAAATAAAAAAAATAAAAATGAAAAGGGCTGGAGATATAGCTCAGAGCTCCCTGGATTCAATCCCCAGTGAGGCAAAATATAGATGTAGATAAAACAAAGACGATAGATATAGAATGAATCTATAAAGCAAACCCCAAACAACCCCATTTAAGGTCTAGAACAGCCATTTCTTGAGAGAAGTCACACAAAGGGCCAACAAGATGCCCAGGGCAAGGCCTGGGCACAGAGTATGATGCCATTTAAACGGGCAGGTGGTGAGGGCAGAGTCGCAGAGGCTGGGGGGTGGGGAGTGCTGTTTAAGGGGTGCAGTTTCTACCTGCAGTGCTGAAACAGTGCTGGAAATGGAGGCACGCACCACCCAACTTTGTGCACGAACTCAGTGGCGCCCCCGTGGACAGGTAACTACGGTATAATGGTTCATCTTACATCGTGCAAATTCTCCCCCAACAAAAGACTCACCTCTGTGGAGACGCAGGTTTGGGATTGGTTTTAAAAGGCCATCCTGCATAACACTCAAGCAATCACTTCCCCAGAGCCTGGCCCCTCCAGGGTGGTGGCATCTGTCCTCCGCTGGGCCATCCCACAATGCTGTTCCACAGTGTCTGTGCCAGGCTTCACGGCCTTGGTCCCTGCTGCTTCCTGGGTTCACAAGTTAGTTGCTGGGGTCTGTTCTCTACAGGGCCCAGGCCACTGATATCTCTCTGGGGTTCCCAGCCCAGTAAGCTCATGCTAAGGAAGCTGCTGGTTCCCAGGATGGGAATCAGCTCCTATTTGCTACCGAGCAAGCAGTTCAGCCTGGGCACCGCTGGCAGGTGCCGCTGGGCAGGAGGGGAGGCCTTGCCTGGGGCACGTGCAGCCCCACTGTGTGCGTTTCACTGTGTCCCGAGCCTTCCATGTCCTTGCACACTGTGCTCAGAGTCGCTGGCTGTCACAGTGGCTGCCACCCCAGGCTCAGGTCATCTCTTCTTACAGCAGCCCCGAGAGGGAGGGGCCGTTGGATTCCTAAGTGCTGGGTGCAGACTCTGCTGCCTGCAGCCCTGGTGTGGATATGCAGAAGGCGGCTCCAGCCTGTGATCCAGCGCTCTGGGAGGCTGAGGGAAGAGGACTGCAAACTTGGGGAACTTAGTGAGACGTGGTCTCACAACAAAAAATCAAAAAAGGGCCTGGATTCAGTCTCCTAGGATGACCAAAAGCAAAATAAAACAAGCACAAAATAGCTCCTGCAGCCTCTCATTTCCCCAGGGAAGACACCGTGTCCCTGTGGTTAGGCTCCATGACATTGCCCAGCTCCATCCTGCCTTGTCCGGAAGTCCCTGCAGCGTGTCCCCTAGGCCTGGTGCCTGCTCTGGCCCACCACAGGGGAGGAAGCTACAGTCAAGGACAAAATCAGGTCTAGAACCCCAATTCACAGGGGCCACAGCCCATCCTTGACCAGCAACCCACACACACACACACCCAGGAGTGTGGGAAGAACTATTTGGGGACAAAACAGGACACTTCCAGAGGCACGGGAGTGCTCAGAAAACCTGGGCTGTTTCATGGTTCAGCAGCAGCAAAGGTTTCACCCCATCCACTCAGGTCCCCACTGTCGCCCATGGGAAAACTAAGGCAAAGAGCCAGGGATGCCAACCTCTGAACCTCTGGCAGACTGGCCCCACCTTCTCTCTCTCTCTCTCTCTCTCTCTCTCTCTCTCTCTCTCTCTCTCTCTCTCTCTCTGGGTGCAATGGGCTGCAGGACCCATCACTCTGCCTCTCCTGGTTCTGCAGGCTCAGGCCTAGACTATCTCAGCAGTCCAGGGCCTCAGAAACCATCAAGTTCATGCAAAGGTTTCATGGATAGGGAGACTGAGGCCCTCCAAAGGGGACCCCAGCAGCAGGTCACATGTGCCCCTAGCTTCCCTGGCTCCTTAGAGTCACCCCAGCTCCAAGCAGGGGTGTGAATCAGATGTGAATGCATCCTTGTGGCCAGATTGGGGGGCACAAAACCAGGGCCAGGTGGACCCCTGGCCACTGGGGGGAGCTCCTGCATCCCAGAGGGCCTCAAAGTACTCACCCCCACTCTAATAATGCCTGCTCAGAAGCTGGGGACAGAGCTCAGCGGTACAGAACTTACCTAGCGTGCATGAGGCCCTGAGTTCTGTGCCCAGCTCTGCAAACAGAAATCATAATAATTATTGATTGAATGAAACTTGATCGGAGCCTCCAGCACCACCGCCACGGTTTGCAGCATCCCAGGGCCTTCGGAGGGGGTGCCTAAGGGGCTGGAGCAGAGTCCTGCACAGGGCAGCGTGGAGCCGCGCCTGCCCTCGCTCCGCAACCTCACCCATACCACGCTCCCTCTCCTCCCAGGGTGGGCAGGCAGATGGTTGTGCCAAGGCCCTGTGGCTGTTTCCGAGGAAAAGCCAAGACTTGCACCCAGCTCTCTTATGTGCAGAGGAAGTCTGGAGGGAGGAAATGAGAGGGTTGGCTTCAGGCTCCTGAGCGCCCCCCCTTGCCCAGGGAGGGCTCCTGCCTGGGAATCCAGGGCAGGGAGGAGCTCAGCTTCTAATGAGCTGCAGAACCTGGCGTTCAGCCGGCCGGCACTGTCCACCCAGGCGAGTCAGCCTCCCGGCCACCCCTCCTTGTCCTCCCAGGGCTGCTGCCAGGCAATGGACGTGTGTCTCTACCTCCGGGACCTAGGGTACGGCTTCGTGCAGCGCTTCTCAGAATCCCCCACAAGGCGGACTGGACTCGGGCAAGCGGTGAGGAAGTGGCACTGGGCATCTGAGTCCCCTGTCTGTGAAACAGGACTGCCACCTCTCAGTGGGGTGTGATGACACCGCCATCCACTGTTTGTGTGTTGGGGCAGAAGGACCAAGGGTCCTGGATGCCACCAGGACCCCCAGTGCAGCTGGGCAGACAGTCATGTGAGAGGAGGTCTGTCCTGCAGCCTGGGGTAACTCCTGTCCTTAGCAAAGAAAACTCTGGGGCGGGGGGAGGGTCCCCCTGCAAGCCCACTGGGACCTCACATTGCTTTCTGTGGATCCTCTATTCTTAGGAACTCACCCGAGGGGACAGTGAGAACTCGTGCTTTATGGGAGGGGCTAAAACACGGGGGGAGGAGGGGATAGCTCTCCCAAGCTTCCCCCCACCCCTCTGCCTGCCACTAACCCAGCTGCGGGGCTCCCTGGGGCCTCAGTCTGCTCATCTGGTAAGGGGATCTGCAACATGCAGAGACAGTGCCCAGGCTGGCTCCTCTGTCACAGTGAGCCACACAGGATAGCGGGGACCCTCCAGAGCTGGGGAGGCAAGCAGGCTTCCACGTAGTGCAGACGCAGACAGCTGGACGGACCACATCTGTGGGCCCCAGGAGGCGGCGGAGACTCCCTGGAGACCGGCCACAAGGACACTGCCAGGTTTTTGATGACTCAGCCTTCTCCAGGAGCTGCCACCTCTGGCTCACCGGCTGGAAGGCCACACAGGTGCTTAGTCACTGGCTCCCTGGCTCCCTGGGCATACTGTGGACATGAGGCCATGCTACCGTAAGTGGGTCTGGAGGGGCCTTCAGAGCCACACACAGGTGCTCACCTATTGGGGTACACTGCGTGACACATATATTTTACACAGCAGTGCACACAAATTAGAATGTACATTCACACTCTGGAGCAGTCGGACAGCAGGATATGGCCCCAGTGAGTACAGGGTGAGTACACACGAGTGTGCTCACACACACAAGCCTACGCACAGTTTATACAATCTAGTACACTCCCAGCCAAAGGTGCTACAAAATGCTTTCGGGGCGCTTAACCACGTTGAGGGGCAGGATGTGAAAAACCAATTCTTCATCTTCTGGTCAGTGAATGTTTACAAAGCACAGCTGTGTACCCCTGGGGGGCAGTGCTAGCACAGGAGGTGGGCACTGTCTCTTCCCTTGGAAGGTTCCAGCCCATATGAGGTGCTTCATAAAGGCAGATATTGGGGAGATAGGTGTTCACAAGGGACAAGAGCAGTCCCTGTACAAGCCAGGAATTCCAGCACCTCAGCTGGAGTTTGTCCTCTGCGGACACACCAATACTGTGCTTCATCCACCCCGCTTCCTGTTTATATCCCAGCCCTGAGCCCAGGACCTGGGTCCAACTGCAGCCCTCCAGGTCCACTGCCCAACTCTTTGTCCTGGCACTGCCACCCACTGGGGACTTGTGTCTACATCCAGGGGAGCCTTTTCCACCCACCCCGCCATGACTTCTCCCAGACAAAAGCATCTGGGGCTGCAGGGGGTAGCACAGAAACCTAGAGAGAGGATTTGCGTGTTATCCAAAAGCACACATTTCGCAGAACTAAAACTGCCAGCCGGACGCAGAAAGGACATCTCCAAGGCTACCTAGGGAATAGAGCAGGTGGAGACCCAGCATTGCACTGGGATTCTGTACCCTGCTGTGCACCTCCTTCCACAGTCTGGAGCATTCTTGGTCACAGCCTTCCAGAGCATAGAGAAACAGCTGCTCCGCTCCCCCGACCTGTCGAAGCAAACCTTCCCTAAGAGAATCCCCTTACAGAATCATCTATGGCCCCACAGATGGTGAGGTCCTGAGAGCACGGGTGGGTGTGCTCTCCCTTGGCAGGCAGCGGTGCCTCTTATGCCGGTATTTCTCAGGGACCCCAATCTCCTCCCAAAGCACACCCTGGATGCTACAAAACTCAACAGTGACGCTACCTGCTGCCTTGAGTCAGAAACTTAAAGCTGCGGCAGCCCAGAGCTGCCACCCTCCAAAGCTAGCTGACTTCCTCCTTGTGTGACTCTTTTGAGCTCAGCCCCAACTTCTTTACCACTGACCTTGGGGTTCCTACAAGGTGCTGGCAGGTGTGGGATGGATGGAAGAGAAGGTCTTTGCTAAAGTGATAGAACTTGTAGGAGGTGGAAGGTACCAATCTGGTGAGACTCAGTCCAAGTGACACCTTTCCAAATTTTGGTAGCCTTTCTGGGAAGCTCCCGAGCTACCCCACACCTCTGCCCTGGGAGATGGGGTGGTCACCCGTCTACACAGCCGAGAGAGCCTATAAGTTGTGCCTTTGGCTGGGCAGCCCCTGAGGCTCCCAGTCACTCTGATCTCTGAAAAGAAATGGAGGACACTGATGGCATTGAGGCTGGAAGGGCTTGCTGGTGTGACCGAGGCACTTCTTCCCGCCTCCAAAGGTCCCTATTTGGCAAAAGGACCTCTTCTTACTTGCGTAGCATCTCTGAGGACAATGCCAGGTCGATTCCGAGCAAGGAGGCACCGCCACCTTCCCCTCTGGGTTCCTGGATAGTATCATCAGACAGGCAGGGCCCAGGTATCCTGGTGTTCCAATTTGATGACCTTCCTTGTCTTTGCAGGGAGTGGGGGGGGGGCAGGAGCCTGCATAGCAAGACCTGGAAAACTGGGGCGGTGGGTGCAGGAGCCAATAGGCACCAGTAACAACCAGAAGGAAAGCGCTCTCTTCGCCCCACCCAGAACCCTGGCCTGCCTTGCCTCTTCAGCTTCCAGAGCAGGGGTTTTGGGGCTAAAGGTTGTGGGAGCTCCGGTGCCGGAGTTCTCCCTTGCAGGAATTCCTTTTTATCCTTCCTGGCACTCACTGGCACTCACCTCTACCTACCCAAGGCACCCAGGAGACTGCAGGCTCTCCATGGCTGCCGGCTGCCGCAGAGCTGCCAGCGAGGTGTGCCTGCTCCCCACGGCTGTGCCGTCCTCTCCCAGCCTGCAGTCTTGGGCGAGGAGTTCCAGAGGTGGGCGCAGAAGCCCAAGCTCGGACAGGCGCGTGAGACGCTACCACCTTCCCCTCGTTTCTGGCAGCTGCGGCTGCAGAGTGGTATTTACATTTCATATTTCAACTTGCCACCCATTTGAGTATGTGCGAATTTCAGAGAAAAGAAGAGGCTGAGGCCAGGATAAAGCCCCAGATAAATAAGCCAAGCTTCTTTTCTCAGCTCGAGGTTCTCAGGAGACTTGGAGAGACTTTATAAACGATGTTTTAACTTGTTTTCCTGCCGCAGCCTGAACTGCACGGTGCAATTACAGGCTCCCTGCTTCGGTGGCTCCGTGATAGCCCGGCAGCCAGGCAAGATTCTCCACGCAGCGGCTTGTAACCTGGTATTAGAACCAGGACTGTCCAAGGTCACCTTCAAAAAGAAATACTACTGCAAGGATCAAGACGGTGCTCCGAAATCATCTTCACTCCCGAAGGTTTCTTAAAATAATTTACAACTTTTTCCCCTGCGAAGTTTACATGCACAAATCCAACACGCACCCGGTCTGTATCTTGCCCGAGACGATATTTATAGTATTATTATGCGCGTCCCTATTAATTCTTCTGACTTTCCATTTAAGTCACGGTGTTATAATAAAATACCGTCCAAGTCGACTGATTCAAAATAATACTCCACTTTCTAATCGAAGCCCTCCGTTTTTCTAGTTCAGAACGCGTGGGGCTGGGTTGGATTGTCTGAGCAGGCGAGTGGCTACAGAAATTAACAGAGCAAAAAATTAAAAGCATCTTCTTCCCCCTTCAAAACTAGCTGGGGGTCGCTGCCTTCCCCAGACTTCGGTGCCCACACTCCAGCTTTCCTGGATCCTCCTACAGTCCTCCGAGGGCTAAACTTTTGCTTCTGTTCTGTCCCCATTTGTCCCTGTCGTTTTTGGATTTCATATACAAAACATCCCGGCTCTTGGACTAAATTCGGAGTCCACTCCTTTGGCGGTGTGTGGACGGCGCGCTGCGAGCCGACGGGAACGCATACTCTCAGCATTTAAACCTTGCTTCTAATTAGAAAAAGCAGGACTGGAGGGATCCCTGGGCGCCCCAGGGGCTCAGGCCCGCCTGGAGTCTCCCCAAGGCCTCCCCGAGAAAAGCGCGACTCCGCGACTCTCCGTGGCGGCGGCGGCCGATGTGGATGGAGGTAGGAATCCGCGCGCAACGAAAACCTGCGCGGACCGAATCGAAAGCGAAAGACCGAATCACTGCGCTCCCCGCAGTCCGGCCGAGGATTTGCGGTGCGAGACTCCGGGGTCCCTGAACGGGGATAAGGAGGCTGTTCCACCTCGCACAGCCGAGAAACCTCTGGTCTCCAACCTCGCCCGTCTCCTGGGCTCGGGCCGGGACTTCCAAGAGTGTTGCTGGGGACAGAATCTGACAGCGTCGGGGTGAGGACGCGGTAGGGATCCTTCTAAAAACGCTAGCTTCTCTGCACCCGGGGGGGCGACTATGAGCCACTTTGATCATTGCTCTTTTAGTACTGACGGGAAAGGAGGCCCAGGATGGGTTGGGGTCCCCGCAGCGCTGAAGGATTTCTCCGCGGCTTGGCTGCAGAGAACTCCCGGCTGCACTCCCTCTGCTTGGCCCGCACCTCCAGGGGAAGATGCGCCCGGCCCCAGCGAGTGCAATCAATGGGAACTGAGGCCCAGCCTCCATTCCGATTGGAGCTACTCCGGAGCTGGAGTCCAAGCCCCAATATTTTGGAGGTCTAAGTTGCCTATGGGGGGGGGGGGCTCATGAGTTCAGCCAAAGTCAGGTCTAGCACCAAAGCCACTGCTGCTTTTTCCCTAGCTCGGGTTAACACTCAAGGGTTTCTCCTTTTGCCCCACTTCCCCCTTTTAAGTATGGACCTACCCAACTGTGGGAGAGCAGCGTTGTCAATGCGCACCTCAGTTTCCCTGCTTGTCTGCAGATTAGAAAGCCAATTCCGGAGACCTTCTTCCTAGCTACCTCTGTAAAAGGGCAGAGACTAGCTCTCAGTGCCTTGGTTTCCCCATCTTGAACCCGTGTGTGTCTAATCTCTTTCCTAGAAGGGTTAGAAATCTCCTGGCCAGGGAAACACAGATGCCGAGAGGGGAGGAGAGCAGAGCAATGTGTTGGTGGCTCACTGGAGCAGCGCCTCCATCTTAGGTCACAGGGAGAGAGGGCCCACTGGGGCAGCGACTGCCATTGTCCCAGCAGCGGTCACGGCTCGCCCTGTAGGAGAACTGGGCACTCCAAACAGCACAGAGACCCAGGGCATGGGTGTGTGGAGGAGGGAGGCTCTCGGCAGGGCCACTTACTACCCAGTGAAGCTTCTCTATCCCTTCCCCTGATCCCAGGAGGAGTGGGAAGCTTAGTGGCTAGCTGCATCTAGGTCGGACTGTGGGTTAGGACAGCTGGGGTCAAGCGGCTGGCCCTTCTCTCCAGCCTCAATGCTTACTGCAAGTATAGGAAGGGCCTGGCCTTCAGAGCCCAGGGGAATACAGAGATGGGCTCAAACCCTCTCTTTTCTCCCTCTTCTCCTCTTAGACCTGATGGTGTATTCTCACCCAGAGCCTGGGAGCCACTTGGCTCTTCTATTCCAGCTTCCTCAGGGTCCTCAGTGGCTAATTTCTTTAACATCTGAAAACAGTGTAGTGGGAGAACACACGTGAGTCCTGTGGCTTCCTGCAGTGAAGCTCTGTGGGCCTCCATTCTGGGCCCTACTCCCACTTCAGTCCCTCAGAGTGGCTGGGGGTGTGAATGCAGGTGCTAGGGGGTCCCCTTGGCCTCAGCCTGGGCAGGAGCACCTGCGGGCAGCAGTGACATGAGCACCTGGTCTCATTCCAGCTGAAGGTGGAAAGGTAGAGGATGTGGAATAAGGCTGCCCTGAATTTTCCAAATCTGCTCTCAGCCCTGCCCTGTGGGTTTGGGAGTGTGTGGCCTGAGGCCACCTGAGTTTGGGTGCTTGGTGTGTGACCACATAGGTTCATCAAGAAAGACTGTGGGAATACATGTAGGTGATGCAAGTACAGACAAATGCATGGATATTTCTCTGTCCGTGGCCACCTACACGTCTGTGCTCAGCCTGTATGAGAGAGAGTGTCGGAATATGAGAAAGTGTTATCAGGGGATATTTTCCTGCGGCGACTCTGGCCACCAAGGCCTCCATTATTTCCCTTCTCTGTGCCCACCCAGGCCTAGTATCTCCACATCCACCCAGAGCCTGTCAAGCTGGGGCTCATCTTACCAGGGCCCTGCCCGACGAGGCCAAGGACCGGGGCAAGTGTCTATCCAGGGCTCCTGACCCGGAAGAGTCACCTCTTTCCTTTTGGGTATCCTTACCTTCCAGTTAGGGACTCCCCAGGCCCCAACTCGGAAAATAAAGAAGGCCTAGCGCGTGAACTACACCGTTTCAGGCCGCCCTTGAGCGGCTCTCTGCTCCCTAACGCTGGCTGCGCTCTGGGGGCCCAGGCCTGAGTCTTGCGGTGCGTTCAAGGGGCCTTGGAGGTCACTGGGACCAGCTCCCTCGGGTTCCCTGTGGGCCCGAGTCGGGACCTACGTTCTTCGCTCTTCCCGCAGCCCTCAGCGGCGCGGGGCTCCGAGATTTCCTGCCTTCCCGCCCGGTTCGTCCTAACCCATTGTTTCGACCAGGCTGCCCGTTTCCAGAGATCGCGCAGAGAGAAGCGCCGGAGAACGCTGGCCGCGAGCGCGCCGGCCGGGACTCGGGTTTTCCGTGCTCCGGAGCCTCCGGGCCCGCACTGGGGCCGCAACTCCGTGTCCACTTGCGCTCGGTAGGCTGCGCCCATTGACGGGTCCGCGCCGGGGCTGGCACTTGCGTCGCCCTTACCTGCCGAGCCGCGCCCGGAGCCTCGGGGCCCGCGGAGAGCGAGGCCGTGGCAGCCCCAGCCCGGAGACCCCCGCAGCCGCGCCGCGACCGACCGATCGGGGACACGGCACCGCGTCCAGCCCCGCCCGGCGGGCAGCTCGCAGCGAGCGGCTTGGCGAAACGACCAAGGCACCGTGAGACCCAAACTCCGGGGCGAGTTTAATCACCAAAGAGCGGCGCGACACAGGCCGGAGGTGCGAAGAAGCCCGAAGGGACCCCGGGCCCCTCCTCGGGAGCTGGAGCCCCGATCCCTGCGCTCCGACCCGGACTCGCCGTCCGCTCGCCCGCGCCTCCCCGGCGCGCCACCGCCGCCTCCCCCGCCGCGTCGGGGCTGCGGGCCCGCACGTGCACTCACCATAGCAGGAGACCTGCAGGGCCGGGCCGTGGCCGCCGCCGCCTTCCTGGATCTTGAGGCCGCCGTCCGGGGGCGTCTTGCAGGCGCCGCGCGGCAGGTACAGATGCGGGGGCTGCGCGGCCGGCGGGGGCTGCGCGCCGGGCGGCTGCGGCTGGAACTTGGCAAAGGAGCCGCGCGCCCCCGCGCCGCTCTCCAGGGGCGTCGCCAGGTCCTGCTGCCCCGCGCCGCCGCCGCCGCCACCGCCGCCGCCGCCACCACCGCCACCGCCTCCGCCGGCGTAGCGGGCCCGGCTCTTGGCGTCCCCGAATCCCTGCCCTTTGGCGGCGGCCGAGAGGAAAGTTGTGCCGAACTTGTCGCCGCCTCCGGGGAACCCCCTAAAAGGCGACGAGCCCTCCCGGCTCTGCGACACCGGGCTGTAGTAGGCGTCCATGGCAGCGGCCGGCGACTCGCAGAAAGAGACGCAGGTCTCCGCGTTCATGCCTGGCCGGACGGGCGGGCGGGGGCGCAGGCGAGGGCGCGGGGACGCGAGGACGCGAGGACGCCACCGCGCGCCGCGCCGGGTGGAGAGGCGGGAGGTGGCTGCGCGGGGCGCGGGCTCCCTCCTCCCTCCGCGCCGGCTCGCACTCTCTCTCTCTGTCTCTCTCTGTCTCTCTCTGTCTCTCTCTGTCTCTCTCTCCTGCTCTCCCTCTCTTTCTCCTTTCTTCCTACCCGCAGCTGGCCCAGGGGAAGGAACCCAGTGCTGTAAAAAGATTCAGATGTTTCGGAAAGTTGACCAGATCTCCCAAACCCTCTTAAGGTTTTGAGTTGAGAAGGGGAAAAAAAAAAAAAAAGTGAATTTTTTTTTCTTGACTGGCTTCTTCCTGCGCCCCTCCTCCTCTCTCCTGATTCTCCTTCCCACCCGCCCCCTGCCCCCTCCTTTCCTCTCTTAAGGAGATGCTCCTAACTCGCCGGTGGGAGAGGGTTCAACCCGGAGGCGCCCCAGGCAAAGGTGGGGAGCTGCCAGGACCCCCAAAGCTCTAGACTCTGGGCATTGCCAGTTTTTTGTTGTTTTGGTACTGGAAATTAAACCCAAGGCCATGGCACTGAGCTAAATATCTCAGCTCTGCCACTTTTGGTTTTAAAAAGAAATTGTTTTTGAGACAAGGTCTGGATAAATTGCACATGCCTATCCCGAATTTTCCATCTCCTGCCTAGGTCTGTCAAAGTGTTGGGAATGCAGGCATTTGCCACCACTCTGAGCTTTGAGATAACGCAAATTTTAATGGCAACGTTAGGAAAAAACCCATCCTAACAGGTTTTGACATTCGGAGTCAGATGTGCCGCTCAGTCCTTTGGACACTTGGAGAACTTGGCAGACTGGCTGCCTGGCCTGCCCCAGTTTTCCAATCCCTCCTGTCCACTCCCTGCCTTCAGTTTCTCTGCAAAATTAAACCACCCAAGCTGTGGTCATCCTGGGCAGGGCACTTTTACATCTTGCTGTGGGTTTCCCGTTTGTTAGGGTGCTGGACAGGGTGCTGTGGGGCCCGAGATTCCGCAGTCGCTGGAGGGAAACTCGGTGGTCCTCCTCTTGCTTCCTGGGCCTGGCACCAGCAGCCTGCCTCCTCTGTGCCCAGCTTGCTGGGCTTTCCAGCAGGCTAGATTGAAGTGGACGAGCGGGGCGTGGGGGGAAGCTTGCCTGGCAGTCGCTGTCACCTGCCCACTGCTGGGGTGAAAGCGAGACAGCCTTCTTCTTCTTGCAGCCTGCCTGTTCCCCACAGATCTACCAGTCTGGTCTGTGATTTTTTTTCTCCTCAGAGACCTACACCCCTGGATCCCTGGACCACAATCCTGCAGGGAAGAAGAAATTTACTGCCTACAGAAGAGCGCCTTCCGTCCACAGGGCTAATCAGCTTTCAACCCTGCAACAAGTCTGAGTGTACAGACAGAGACCCGGATTTTCACAATGGAACCCTCGGGATGCAGATGCTGCCAGCAAAGACCCAAGGGGAAATCTCGGTGGAATGAGAAGAGTTCGGGCAGAGGGGACCACGTGGCGCAGCCCTCCTTAGAGTGGCAGCCTCTCCAGGCGTTGGGAGTGGGGAGAGAGGTGAAACAGCAAAGTAGAGGGCGAGATGCCCAAGTCCCTGAATGCGGGAAGGGGCTATCTGCACCCCGGGTACCACAGTGAAGCACTCCAGGGCTTGTGCATCTACCTCTCACCTTATCTGGGCTGATCCCCACCCCTCCGTATCTCTGGTCCTTGCCCACAGCCAGCTCATGATCCCACATCTGGTTTCCATCGTTGGCTTACCTTGAAACGCTCCTTAATAAAGATATTTCTCAAACTGAGAGGGGGCCAACTGGACCCAAACCCCTCCCCTGTGGCTGGCAGGCAGATACCTGTCCCTGACTAGCAGACATGGCCACAGTAGGGTCTTATATTTATTGAGCATTGATCCGTTTGTATGAGAGGCCATCTCTACTTGGCCGGGTATGCCTTACCATACCCATTTTAGAAATGGGTAGACTGAGTCTCAAAGGAAGCAAATCATTTTCCAGCCTCTGCAAAAGAGTGGTGAGCCTGCCTCCCTGCTCCTGGTTCCAGTGAGATCCCAGTATCATTCTTGTGCTTTTGTCTGTGTAGTGATTTTGGAGTTCAGGCCACCCTGATTCCAACCTCCTGGTTGTCTGGTTGACAGGCTACTCATGCATCCCAACCCTAACAGTGAGTGACTCCCGCAGACTGACTCCAGGAACCTGGGGCCCTACAAATAATTTGTAGAAAGAAATAGTAAAGCCAGGGGTGTAGAACTCTCACCTCTCTATTCCTTCCAACTTTCCAGCATCTTTGGCTTTCCCCAGCCAAGGACAACAGGTCTCCCATTCACCTCCTCCTCCAGAATCAAGTGTCAAAAATTAATCAGCTGCCCAGCCCCACCTGGCCTGGACCCGGAGGACAGTGAGTTCTCGCCAAGCAGGGGCCAGGTCTGTCTTGTGTACCGCAGGATTCAGCACAAAATAATGTGTGCTGAGTGTTTGAATAAAAATGTGCTTCCCAGAGACTCACGTTTATCAAGGAATTTCAAGCAAGAGATGACACTAGTCCCTGGAGCCCAGAAGGGCCCAAAGGCACCCAGATGGTGGTGACCACCCTTTCACTCTTCATCCCCATCCCCACCCCACTCCTGGTCCTCAAGTAAGGGGAGATGATGAGACTAGAATTGTCCCAGCAGGGCTGGGCAGTGAGGGGCCAGGGCACCCAACTGCAATCCACAAACCGCTCTTCCTGGTCACCTGTGAGCCAGGTGTGTGCAGGACACGCATCTGTCACATTCCGGGAAGTTCGGTTTTCTGCCTGGCACCCCCCAGCTTTGCTGACCGAGCTGCAGTGTAGCTTGGCATCCCTGTGTCCATCACTTGGTCATTCAGGGGTCCAGCCCACTAGCCCTTCAGCCAGAGCCAAAAACCTGGCCACTGCCAACCCCGTCCTCAGCGAGGGTGCAGCGCCCATCTCTGGCCTGCTGGACACGCAGAGCCTGGCTGTGGGTATGAGTGTTTTGTCTCACACTGAGGGAGCTCTTGGCTTGCTGACTACTACCCAGGAGGTCCCTTACCAGACAAAGTGGCGTCTGCCTCACCCCTTCAAGGCAGTGGGAAGCCAGGGGACGCCAGGGGCTCCCTACTTCCCAGTCCTGCAACCCCACCCCTGGCAGGTGCATCCCCTGCCTGCTTCTCCATTTGCTTTTCCCTACCCTGAGACAGGGGTGTCACACATGGCAGGGGCAAGGGAAAATGGCAAGATAAGTCTCTTCCTTAGCCCTTGTGCTGACGTGTCTTTTTTTTTTTTTTTTGAGACAGGGTCTCACTATGCAGTTCAGGCTGGCCTTGAGCTCACTTTGTAGCCCAGGCTGGTCTCGAACTCACAATGATCCTCCTGCCTCAGCCTCCCGAGTGCTGGGATTACAGGCATGAGCCACCACGCCCAGCTACACTGAGTGTCTTGATCTTGCCAGCTGTGGCATCTGCCTTCCCCGCTGTGACAAGCATCCTGATCTGACGTTATCTCCGACATTTGAGAACTGACTTGGTTTATTGTCTACCTTTCAGTTAGGGTCCAGATCCCGTGGCCACTGTGTCCTTGGTGCTGCACGTGGAACTTGGCACACAACCAGGTTTAGAAAAGTTCTGTGCGATCAGTGATGTGTGGGTAAAAGAACAGATATCACTGAGAACTGCCCAGGGCCGAACTGGCCAGAGCGCCACGGTCAGAGCCCAGGGGAGGAGAAGGAGTTGCAGGGAGCAGGAAGGCGCCGCAGTCACTTTCCTGTCAGGGGGAAGGACGATCCTTCTTCAGGGATGGAGCCGCACTCCTGCCTGGCTGGCCAGATACCAGGACTGTGAGAGGGGCATTTGGTGCTGCTCAGCGGGGCCCCCATTTTCCTAGCGACCTCACCTGGCTCCCCCAAACCTCCTCGAGACCATGCCCACCTCAGGAAGCTATGTACCCCAAGTGGAAATTGCCTCTCTGCAAACAGCAGGAAGGTGTGAAGACCTCGAAGAAGTTTGGAGCCCCTGAAATGACTTGTCAGACCTTCTGTGAGTTGGACATACAGGTCCCCGAGGCCAGGCATTCTATAAATCTTGCCCAAGAAGCCTTGAGGCCTGCTGACCCCTGTGCACACAGTGGACACAGCCACCTCCTGGCACCATGGTACATGTCAGCTCTTTCTTTGACGTGGAGAAGGGTCTTTGCATCCTCACAGTAGCCTTGTGGGGTACTATTTTTCTCATTTACAGTGATTGAAATATTGCAGTGCACAGGAGCAAAGTCAAGGTGGCACACAGTGAGCGGGAGGATTTTGGACTTGAACGTGGGATTCCAACACAGCTGATCTGACCTCCGAATTGAGGCTCCCAACTACTGTGCACCCACAGGGAACTCTAGGGTCAAACTTCTGGGTGGGGGACATGAATGGGTGGGTTCCCACCTTTGCAGGCGTCAGGGCATCTGGAAGGGTCCCACTCTCTAGTGTTACTGGGTTGGCAGTAGCAGCAAGTCCCCCCATCCGGGGCGCTAGCTCTCCCCATTGCTGGACCCTCCCTGGGCATCTGTGGAGTTCAGTGTGAACCTTCGCTTGCCCATACTGAGGCCATCTCGGCTCCTGCCACCACAGTCTTCCAGCACTTTCCCAGAGTATTTTCCCACCCAGCTGGGGTTGGGTCTAAAGGATGTGCTCCAGGGGGAGGGAGCTGGGTCCCCGTGCCTCCTTACTCCACACCTCTACTCCAGAATGGCAAGGCAAAGAGTGTAGGGCCAGCCCGACCCTGGGTCTAGGGGCCAGAGTGGGCAGACTGAGAACGTCTGCTGCAAAAGTCGATGCAGAAGATTTCAGTGGAAGCCTCTGTTCCACCGGGCAGAGCCCTTTAAGTTTTGTTGACTCACAGAGAAAGACGTTGGAATCTGAGGTCGACCCCATGCCTGTGTTAGAGCCCAGGAGAACACAGATAACTTAAACCACAAGTAACTCCCAAGCATTAGGCAGCCCACCCCGCCAGGTGTTCAGGCTCAGTCCCTTTTTCCTTCCATCTTCTCTTCTGTCCCTTCTTTCCTAGAAGCCACCCCCCTAAGGTTTCCAAAAGGGGTTGCTAAAGACCATCAAAGATCAAACACACACCTCTGGCGCACAGGGTCCCGAGGCACCTCCACAGACCAGGGTCTCCATTTCTTGAGGTGCTGGTGGGATGGTGGGGGGATGTGCTTTTGCTCAGCCTTAGAAGCGGACTCAGTTCTCAGCTGGGGAGGTGGAGGCCTGGGTGATGCAGGGAAGGGAAAGGAATGCAGTGGCCAGAGGAGTCTCAGGACTCTTTACCGCTCTGCTGCCCATCCTTAAATGCTGTTTCTGGGCCGGAGGCTTTGGAGCTTTACTGGAACCACCACCAAGGAATTGCCGTCCCCTAGAAGCCTGAGACTCCATATGGACAGAGCTGGCCCCCGGGGGCAAAGCAACACTCTCTGAGGACAGAGTTCTCTGTTCCCCCACACCTCAGGAAGAGGCTGTTCCTAGCCTGGGCCTGCCCGGCTGCCAGCCCTTCTTTCCTGTAAGGAGTGATCTTGGCATCCCTCTACCCAGAAAACCTGCTGGAGCCCAGGCAGAGCTTCCACGGGGCCAGGGGAGGGCTGGCTCCTGCCTGGTCTTCTCTCTGTTGGGGGTCCCTGAGCTGGCCTTGGTGCTCTGCTCCTTCCCCTCCCCAGGCTCCCACTCGAGAGTGTGCACAGCCACGATTCCCCCTCTCCTTCCCTTCCCCATGCCAAGGCCCTGCTTGGAGCCTTCATTCTTGTCTCCTTGGCCCCTCCCTGGCCCAGAGTTGGTGGGCAGCCAGGGGCAGCTGTGTGGACTCCAGCTCCAAACCTCCCTCCCCTAGCTTTGCTCTCCTGGGATGTGGGGAGGGTGACTAAGGACAGAACTGGGTTCTAGGGTCCGTCTGTGACGGGGAATGGGGCAGAGTTCACTAGGGAAAGGTGGTGAAGAAAGAAGATGTAAGCCTGACAACCCTTCCGTTAGTGGTTAAGCAACCTGCCCGGACCCCTGGTTCTGTTGCACATTGGCTGCACTATATAATGTTAGCTAAGTGCCTGCCTGGGGGGGGGCTCAGTTTCCTCTTTAGTACCCTGGGGGTAATAACAGCGCCCACCTCATAGGATGGTTGTATGGTTGAAATGGGTTCGTTCTAGCAGCCATGGTCATGTTCTTTACATATTGGAGGAGATTTGCTGTGTTCCACAGGGCAGCCCAGCCTTAAAGCCCCCGAAGTGGTCAGCTGCAGCTCCTGCCCCTCACCCTCTATCCTTGAGCTGAGAAAATGGGTCACATTCACCCTCCTCTTCTACCCACAGCTCCATCCTGGGTCAGGGTCCTTTCAAAGTAAAGTAGAGCGAAAGGCCAAAGGAATCCAGGCTCCCATGGTCCTGCCCTTCCTGTCCCTTGGTGCGTGGGGAGGCGGAGGTCTTGGGGGGAAGGGTTGCTGGGGTCCTCCCGCTCCTGGCTCTACTCCATCTTGTGCTTTAATTGAGGCCTTGACATCCCTCTGGATCTTTGCTAAGTGTTTCACCGCCTTGTGGGGTACAGTCTGTGTCTCCTTCACAGCTGGGGGAAGGAAACCCAGAGAGAAGTGCTGTCCCTTGCTCCAAGTTGCCCTGCTATGGAGAGGTCACGCTGACCCTGGAGCTCAGGGCTCTGAGCTCTCAGGCTTTGTATCTTTGTCCCAGCAGCAAGCCGGGGCCTCACAGAAAGGGACAGGCATCTGGCTTCAGCACCCACCCTGCCTGAAGCCCCTCCTCCTACCGCCTGCCTCTGGAGGGAGGGCTCCAAGCTTAGCACCTGTGGTGGGGGGCAGCAGGGACCCATTCTCATCCCCTTACTCCAAGCTAGTGATTGGCAGGGAGGAGGGCTGGGGGCGGGGGTCAGGGGAGAGTGTGCCCTGGAGCAGTGCTGGCCACAGCCACAGGCACCCAGAGAGGCCAGTAAGGGGCGGAGTAATCATGCTCCGATAGGGTCCCTCCTTCCATCTCCAGGAGTAGGGTGTGAGGACTCCGGGAACCTGAGCTCTGGCCCCTCACCCCAGGTCCTTCTTACTCCAGGACCTGGGGGTGCACAGCTGGCTTCTGCAGACCCCTCAGGCCAATCGGGGCACCTGGAGGTGGACCGAGGACCTTTCTTACCTCTTGCACCCCTTGTCCAGAGTAGGGGTTCAAAGACCCTGCTTGGAAATACAAAACGGTAAAAAAGCCGCACATTGGCGAGGTAAAAAAACAAAAACAAAAAACCCATCTCCCTTCCCATCCTTGGAAAAACCTACCACACCAGGTCCCCTAGCACCGGTGCGAAATGATGCAAAACCAAAGCAGCCATGGGAGTAAAAACGGAACAGTGGATCTATAGTGTCACGCGGGGGACAGAGCAAAGGCACGGAGGAGGCGGCGGCGGTCGGAGGTCCCCGGGAGGTGGCGCCTCACCCAAAGTCCGGAGCCCGGGGAGGCCAGGCCCGGCCGCAGGAGGGTCGCCCGCCCGGAGCGCCCAGGAAAGCGCAGTCGCTCCGGGGACCAGCAGCTCCCGGTGGAACCGGCCACCTCCGCGCGGGCGCGACCCCACTCTTCCCCTCTGCTCCTGCCGCGGGGACCCGTAGCTGCTTTCCTTACATTGCATTCGTTTCCCATCGGTGCGAGTTTTTCAGGAGGTGGTTAAAAAAGCGAGGGCAGTTCACTTCTTATTTGGAGCACTTAATTTAGTTAAGGGCCCAGGTTTTGCGGGGTTTGGGGCGACGGCACGCAGCGCTAGCATCGGCCCTGAGCTCTTCTGCAGTGGTTCCTACAACGTGGTTGCCGGGTTTCCCCAGTTTTTCGTCCTACTGGGGTCCTAGGGCCCCGTGATCTGCCCTGCGAGGGTCCCCGGGCCCCCAAATGCGCCCAATCAGTCCTTCCAGAATTTAGCTCTTGGACTATTTCACTGGCCTGGCTCCTTCCTTAACAAGATACAGACAAGATTTCAGTCTGGAGGATGAAAGCAGGAAGGAGCAAAATGAGCTTTGCTAATTATAGCACCCGAGAAGCGCTTGGTGCCTAGCGCCCCCCCCACCCCGCTTTATAAATATTTTTCAGGTGAAATTCACATAACATAAACTTCACTATAAGATAAAATTCAATGAGGGCGACCATCCCGTGTCTAGTTCCAGAACACTGTCGTCGCCCCCAAAAGGAGCTGTTCTCCTTTTCAAAGGCTGCTCAGATGACATCGGAGCTGTAGCCCAGGAGGGGAAGTGGGGTGCTTACAGGAACGCACGTCGTAGGTGCGAGGGTACCTGGGGTAGAGACCTGGAGCCTGGGGTGACTCCGCCTCCCCGTCCCCCTCCAGCACACTCCCTCAAACCCAGTCCTTTGCTGCCCTGCCCAGCGGCCCCACTTCCCAGAAGGAGGCAGAACCCGGGCTTACGGGAGCCCCCACTGCTTTTCCCGCAGCTGCAGCGCCGAAGTCTGAAGTCGGGTGCGCAGAGGTGGCTGCAGGCTTCCCCGTGCCTTCCGGACCCCAATCTCCTCCTCTTGGTCTCTAGCAAGGCCCAGCCCGCTAAATTCACCTTAGGATCCTTAGTTTCATCTAGGTGCCAACACCCTTTACCAATAAGGTCATAAGTACAGGTATGAGGGGCCCCCAAGATTTGCTCCTATCTTTTTGGGGGAGCTTCCGTTCACCTCAATTTAAGGTTTCTCTCCGACCGACTCTTTCCTATTCAGTCTGGGACTATCTGTGTTAAGCTGCTATGCGATTTTTTGATGCCACTGTTTGAAAGGTAGAGACAATTTCAAACATCTTTCTCTTTTTTTTATTAAAAAAAGAGAAAAGTCAGAAAAGAAGAACTAAAGGCAAAAGGCATAAACAACATCTCTCTTATGTAAATCCAAATGTCCCTGTTTTCTAAAGGATGGGACACTTTTCCAAATGACAAAAGCCACTGTTCTGTCTCTCGGTATCATCTACCATTTTCGTAGAAGACATTCCAGAACAGAAGACTGCAGACAGAAATTGGTATATATATTTTTTTTCCACAGAAAAGCCCTTGAAAAACGCACCATCAGCCAGAATCTAAATTTGTGAAAATGGACCAACAGGAAATTTCACCCCATGTCAGACAAACTTCATAAGGGCGCTGTGGGGATTCTACAGCTCTGAGAGGCCTTTTAAGAAAATTGCAACTTTTCGCCAGAGCCTGAGGGTATCAGGAAGTCGCACAAAGATCATCACACCCTTTTGTGGCTTCTCCTCTGGGGTGGTGAGGGAAAAGCAAGCTGGTTTTCAGGGAAGGAGAGCTGAGTAGGGAGGAGGAGAGGAACCTGGGGCTGGAGAGGCGGCTTGAAAGCTAGGGGACAGGCTGGCTCCCAGGAGAGAAGTGACAGCTTCCTCAGCTGAGCCCCTGGGTTGTCACCTGTGTCCTTCCTGCAGATCGGATTTATAGAGTGCAACATTTTAATAAAAAACACACACCCCTTCCCATTTTGGTGCATTAAGAGATTTTTAACAAAACACTGTAATGTTGCTATAAATTTTTCTCCCAGCACCCTCACAAGTAATAACTCAGCCCTGGCATTTCGCATTTCATGTTTATTTTGATGGCTACATTCCAGCTGGAGCGGGGGCCTCAGGAGAGAGAAGGCCAAAACGCCTCGTCTTTCCTAGCCATTAACTGTGTGTTTTGAATAAAAGTCCCCACAAATTGGGGAGCCAAGGCTTGGAAAGGAAAGAGGGAAATCATGACACCTTATCACCAAGTTGCGGCAGGCTCAGCTCTGAGGAAGTAGCTGGGGTGAGGTGCTGACTCGGTCCTGCCCATGTGGTTCCCCCAGGGCTTCTGGAATGTCCCCTCAGCCCACGGCCCATGCTGGGTCTTCTGCCCGGAAGTCCTTCAGCTTCTCCCCCACAGCTCATCTGCTGGGGTGCTCTTGTCACTGCCGTGTGCAGTCTTGGGCTGAGAATGCTGAATGACTGGACAGATAGATGGATGGATGGATGGATGGATGGATGGATGGATGGAGAGTTCCTTCTCACAGCTTCTTCCTTCTTGCTTGGAAAGTGACTATTTGAGGACTATTTTCCCCTTTTAAAAAAGGATATTTCTGTGTTCTTTTGTTTTGAGATGAGATCTAACTATGTTGCCCAGGCTGACCTCGAACTGGAAAGCCTCCCTGCTTCAGCCTCCTGAGCAGCTGGGATTACAGGCACATGCCACTATTACCCGATTTATGGATACCATTTATGGATACCATTTTTTTTTGGTATTGCTGGTGGTATTGGTACTGAGACTTAAACCCAGGGCCTGAGTACTGAGCTACATCTCCAGTATGTAATATATATAATTTTGAGACAGGATCTTGCTAAATCACTAAATTATCTACGTTGGACTTGAACTTGTGATCCTCCTGCCTCAGCCTCCCAAAGTGCTGAAGAAAGGATCCATATAGTTCCAAATCCAATAGAAACCAACTCACTTCAACTTTCACCAAGGACGCAGGCCCCCAGAAGGACCAGTTAAGTCATCTAACCTTTCCTTTACCTGCAGGTAGCCAGGCTCTGAGACCCAGTGGCTCAGGGAGGGTGGATGTCACCATCCCTTAGCTGGAAGCCTCCCCAGCACCCGCTGGCCCCCAGCCTCTCCCCTTGGGCTGTGGGTCTTCCTATGGGGCCACTGATCAAAGCCTGGGTTTGGGGTGGGGGATGCCCTATTCCCCTGGCTCACCCACATTGTCCATGGAGATAATGAATGGAAACTATGCTCGTAGACTGTGAGTGCCCCAGGCTACAGGGCTGGCACTCAGCTCAGTGACTGAACTACCCCAGCAGCAGCAGCCAGTGAGCCCCGGGCTTTGGAGCCTGGAGGATGGGAGCTCTGCCACTTGTTGGCTGGAGACCTCAGTTTCCCTGTCTGTACCCTTGGGGATCTCTGCAGCTCCTAGGTCCTGGGTGAGGGTTATGTGAGAAAGTTGGTGGGAAGTAGAAAGCATGGATGAGTCTCCTGTCACTGCCCACAGTGGGAGGGGACCTGGTTGTACCCCTGTGCCCTTCCTGGCTGGCTGGGGGGGTCCCTTCCTCCCCAATTCCCACCCCTTTTCCTTCCCCCAAGGGAGAAGCAGCCTCTCTCTCAAGCTGCTTTTCTTTGCCCCCCTCCTTCCCCCACTCTTCCATCAAGGGTTCGAATCCTAGCCCACGGGTTGTTTAACCTCTCTGGACCTCCGTTTTCTGAGGGTGACAATGCTGGCCAAATGCATCATTCCCAAGGTGGAAGGAAATGATAAAGAGGCCTGTCAGGCTTTTTGTTTTTTTCTGTTTTTTTTTTCTCTTTTTTTCAGTGTACCAGGAATCGAACTCATGACCCTAGGCTTGCCGGGCAGGCGCTTATGCTGTGAGCTACATCCTTGGCTCACGTCACACTGTTTATCCCTCTCTACCCAGGTATCCGAGGAGGTGCAGATACACACACCTCGAGCAAGCTGAGGTGTCTCTCCTGTGGCCTGCATACAGAGGGCGCCTAATAGCTGCCCTAGGGGACAGATCCTGGCTCAAAGACAATGCGCCTTCCCCTTTTACAAGCTCTCAGCCCGCCCGCCCGCCTGCCCGTGGCACTTTAAAGCCGAGATAAACAGTTCCAGGGCAGAGCCAGAGCGGGCTGATTTTGGCTCTTTCTAAAGTGTTTCTGAGCCTTTTAAGCAGAATCCAGCCCTGAGCCCCTCTCGCTTTAATGGGTGCTGAGCACTTTACACCCCGTGAAATAGTCTGGGTCTCTGATGTGCGGTCCAGGCCTGCAGCAGGCCATGGCTCTCAGTATCCTGAGCCAAGGAGATGAAAGCCAGGTGTGGGGGAGGGGCCCCAGTGTCCGGACCCAGCGCCCCCTTTCTAAGCTGCGGCTCTGGTCGGAGCCATTCAGCCCTTCCTGATCCTGGCGCCGCTTTCTTTCCTGATAACTAACATGTAGCACCGCTCCCGAGCACCTCCTATGAGCCAGACCCAATTCTGGGCTTGTTTCACAGATTCCGTTTTCTGGGCCACCTGACCCAAGGTAGCTGCCTGCCCAGGACTCGCTGCCACCCAGCCCGCTGGGACTCTCCAGAGGGCTCATTTCCAGCTACAGCGGTGTGGTGATATGATGTGGTTTGTCCTCCTCTCTGTCCTTTTCCCTTTATAACGCCAGCAGCCCTGTGTGTGTGTCTCTGTGTGTTTGTCCCCAGTCCTGCCTCCCCTTCAGGAAACTGTTCTGTGGGACACAAAAGAGCTCTCTGAACACAAAAACTGGCTGCTGGCGCAGTAGCATGTATTAGCAGTCTCAGCTCCTAGGGAGGCTGAGGCGGGAGAGTCCCTTGAGACCAGGTGTCCAGAACCAGCCCGTGAGACTCCCTCATGTTAAAAACATTTAAAAACGGATAAAAATGAAAACTTGCAGGTGTTCTTTGTTTGAAGAAACACCTTCCAAATATTTGTACCCATAATCCCTCTCTCTCTCTCTCTCTCTCTCTCTCTCTGTGTGTGTGTGTGTGTGTGTGTGTATGTGATGGTTTGAATCTAGGAGCACTCTACCACTGAACTGCACTCCTGGGTTTATGTTTTTATTTTTATTTCGAGATAGGGTCTCTCCAGGTGGCCCCGGCTGGCCTTGTTCTCAGCAGCCCTCTTCCGTCTGCCTCTGGAGTGGCAGGGATCGCAGGTGTGCCCCACACTGCCTTGCTCTATAATATCTTATTTCCTTTATCATTTCCAGCAAACGGTCAGGTGATCGTCATTATGTCCCATGCCTTTTTTGGGGGTGGGGGGGGGTGATGCTGAGAATGGATCCCAGGGCCTTAAGCATGCAAGACAAGAGCTGTACCACCGGGCCACACCCCCAGCCCACAACCATGTCATTTTGTAACGAAGAGAGCACAGCTCAGAGACCTTGAGAACTTGCCTGAAGACACACATTGAGAAAGTGGCACAGCCCATGTGCAAGCCTGGATCTGGCCTCCCAGGCTTGTGGCCTTCCAGAGGACCTGGGTGATGGCTTTGTGCTCTCAGAGCTGCAGGAGGTGACAAAGCAGCAGTGTCACATTCTGTTCTCCATCCTGCCAGGGCTGGGAGACTGGCGAGGGTGTGGTTATCCTGGGAACCAGGAGTTGGCAAGATGGGTGTGAAGGTGCTCTGTGCAGGGGACGCCAAGACCCTGTGTGTGCCCCAGGGGTGTAGGGGGAACAGCCTGTCCACCCCCCTGCCTAGCCCAGATGGCAATGCAAGCTAGGTATGTGGTGGCACACTCCTGGAATCCCAGCACTTAGGAGGTTGAGACAGGAGGATGTCTAGAGTTGCAGGCCAGCCTGGGCTACATAGTGAGTTCAAGGCCAGTCTGGACTATATAGTGACACCCTGTCTTAAAAAAAAAAAAAAAAACAGAACAGAACAATGACACAGCCCCTCCCTCAGGAGCTGAGTTGGACAGGACAACGGGGAAAAGGTGCTTTGTCTTCACTTTGCAGGGCCTGTCATTTGGGGAGAGCAGAAAATGGGGGAGACCAGAAGCAGAGAAAACAAACCCGCCCTCGGGGCCATTTGTCTTGAAGAAGCACAGAGACCCAGGGAAAGAGCCAGGCCAGGTAACAGAGCTGGGATGGAGTGTGCAGCTCTGGAGGTGCCCAGCGGGGTACCCTGGTTCCCGCCACCCAGCTGTCCAGCACATAGGGTGCTGAGCCCTCTGGGGAAACCAGCGGGGCTCGGGTTCTCGGGTAAGACCCTGGACGTGGAAAGCCCGCGGCTCACCCTGGCCCTGTGCACCCTCACCCGCTGGGCCGCCTCCAGGGAGCAGCGTGGCCTCTCCAAACCTCCACCAGGTGGCGGAACCAAAAGGACCTGGGTGAGAGGAGGGGGCGTTCCCTAGGATAGCAAAGATGCTGGGTCCATGGAGACATTTGTCGCCTACCGTAACCAGCAGCTCTGGGACCCTGCCCTGGATTCTCAGGGTATTTGGGGGCTGGTGTTCAGGATCCTGGGTCACCTCTTACCCAGAGGATGGCCACACTAATCCTCTCTCTCAACCTTCATTTCCTTGTATCCACTCTTCTGGAATTTTTTTTTAAATTTTCAACTTTTTGTAATATGGGAGATCAAACCCAAGGGCATTGTATCACTGAGTTATTACTCCAGACCTTTTTATGTTTTAGAACAAGGGCCCATTAAGTTGCCCTGGCAGGACTCGAACCTGTGATCCTCCTGCCTCAGCCTGCCTGGGATTACAGGTTTGCCACCACACCCAGCTCAGTCTTCTTGAATTTGACTGCGTCAGTCTAATGTCTCTAAGAGGACAACCTGGGTGCTACTGCAGGCATCCAGCTACCTTGTGGTCACTTTTCCAGAGTCCAGAAGGGACCAGTGGCTATGTCAGTTGCTTGCTGCTTTTTTAGTGTCCACGTTAATAGGTCCCTTTGGTGTCCCTTGGGCCCAGCTCTCTCATGTCAGTGTGCCAACCAGATGTCCCTGCAGGTGTCTTCATGCAGGAGGTCCCTTGGCGTGGCCACCGCACTCGTGTCTGGGGCAAGCAAAGCAGGATTCCAAGCACTCAGCTAGGAGGCGGCTGAGCCAGGACCCTGACTCATCACATCTGTGTCCCGCACCCGTCTTGGCCCCAGACCACAAGCCTGCAGTCATGGTGACATTAGCGGTCATTTGCCTTCCACTGCAAAGATGACTCAGTCCCCGAATGCCAGGGCTGAGCGTCTTATCCCCCTCTGCCTCTGGGCAGTGCAGATGCAGGTAGAGTGAAGCCACGGAACTGGAACCAGCAATGTGAGGGTCAGGCAGGGCACGGGGCCACATCCCAGGCCCCGTCTGACTGCAGGAGTGAGGAATACCCCTGCGTGACTGTCACGCTCCTTCCTGTCTTTCCCAAAGCTGTCCCTGGCGGGACCCTCCCTCTCCTCATCCCTTCAACCTGGCCGGCCTGTCGACTGCTGCTGCCCTGGCCTGGGCCAGGATGAAAGTCCTGGCCAGGCCCATAAATCAGCAGCCTGTGTTCCTTAACCTGCTCTATTAACCTCTCACACTGGCAGGCAGGAGGTGTTACACACTGCCCTGCCGTAAAGTACTCGCCAATGAATTTATGAGCGCTCAGCTCAGGGGCCACTTCCTCCCCTCCCCCGCTTCCCAGCAGTCCCCTCCAGACACCAGGCCAGGCCGGGGACCCCTCCCACTGTGACCAACCTAGGCCACAAGGGAGCGGAGGAGGGGCATAGGGAGCCGCCTCTCAACTCTGCTAGCCTGGATCAGCTCCATTCCTCACCCCATTTCACAGATCAGGAAGGGGAGGCCCAGACAAGTGACAGTGATGGATGACTACATTGTCCTCTCCTCTGGACCTCTGTGCAGATGGGAAAGCCATAGCCGAGGTCAGTGGCTGACCCAAGACACACGGCACCGCCAAGGATCTTATGTCTGTCCCCGTCCCCTGGTCTTGCTGGGGCTCTGGCCTGTGTAAATGCCCCCTGTGCAACTCAGACACAGGCTTCAGGCTCAGGACAGCCTCTGGCTGGAGCCCAATCTGGACACAGAGCAAGGGCATCTCAGGGCACCACTGCCACTGCACCCTGCAAGGGGGAACTTGGGCCCCCACTCCGGAGAGGGCAGGACAGTCAGAGTCCTGCAGTCCTGGGTCAAATCTCAGCCGCACCAGGCCGAGTCTTGTATCCCAAATTACTGTCTCCTGGCACTTGTGACTGTGGCCATGCTTGGAAATAGAATCTAACAACTAGGTTAACAGTTAATCAAACTTAGATCGTCTTTCTTACAAATATCCCAAGTTTCATATGCAACACTCTGAGGCAGAAGGAGGGGAAAAAACCTAAGTCATCTTTTTCACAGGGTTTAAACCCGGATTCCATGCTGGTACCAACTGAATGAAGAGTTAGTTTATACCAGATGCCAGCTTGCTGCCTGATGCCAACTGGAAATAGAGTTACGTATGTATATATATTCACATAAACCGATCCCTAACCTTGTATATAAAACCATGTGTGTTTGGCTGCACACACACTGGATGTCTGTATATTCATAACAGATGCCACAGATCCATGCTATATATACCTTCAGCTCCTCCAGCAAATATTTCTTCAGTCTTCACTTTAGGGCAGGTGTGTGTACTTGTGTGTGTACAAGGACAGAAGATTATGTGTTTGTGCATAAGTAATATAGGCGTGTAGTGGATTATACCAGAAGCTTGGCAAATGCCAGATGCAGAGAGTACAGAGTGGTTTCTGATAAACAGGGTACAGGCAGCCCACATCCTCTGGTGGGGACATGGGCCAAAGCCCAGCAGTAAACACCAGCATCCAAATGCGGTGGGGGGGGGGTAGACTCTGGGATGTGGGAGGGAGGTCTCAGGACCCTGCTGCTGCAAACACTGGTGAGTCTTATCTGAGCTGTCACTGACCTGGTGTGTTAGTCTGTTTTCTGAGTGGCACAGAAGAGGCAATTTATAAAGAAGAGAGGATTAGTTCACTCATGGTGCCAGCACCTAGTGAGGGCCTTTTTCCTGCATCCTAACATAGCAAGGGCATCACAGGAAAAAACAGGCAAGCACGCTAGCAGGGGTCTCTCTTCCTCTTCTGCGAGGGCACTAATATCATTACAGGGGCCCCACCCCCCTCTATCCCTATGTACCTGCCAAAGGCCCCACTTCTAAATACCATGAATGCTGACTTTGTGTGTGGGGAGCACAATCAGACAACAGCATTTGTCTTGAGGGTGACATGGAATGAAACAACTTTTCAAGAAGAGTGACATCAGGGTACCCCGAACCACCAGGTCCTTCCTGCCACACTCAGCATATCCTCTTGGACCCCAGGGGCTGAGCCTGGGGGCCTCCCAGTGTGCCATGAGTTCCTACCACCTCCTAATGGCCAGGTGAGGTAGAGCTCCCGGCTCCCTATGCCATCGAAATTGGTGATATATCGGCCTCCTGATTTCCTTGCTGGACTCCAAAGGACGCGGCTTTCCTAGAGCCTTACCCACAGCCCGGGCGGTAGGATGCCTTCAACAACATACCGAGAGCCACAGAGGCTTAGCGAGATGAAGGCAGCAGAGTGGGTCTGTGGGCCTAACCCTAATGAGAGTGGGTTCGCCCCTGAAGAAACAAAGCAATTCCCTGCCCACCTCGGCATGAGGCCCCGCCCACCACACCACAAGGCCCGCCCACCTAGACATGGGGCTCCACCCACCTCTCCAATGGGTGGGATTTGACAAAGACCCTCCCTATAATAACTGAGCATTCCCAGTAGGGTGAGGGCTTAAATAAAGACTGGTGGTGGGTACGGGAACAGTAAAGGCTTGGGGAAGAAGAGGGTAAGGAAGACTTTATGAGAATTCATCACCAGGGTCTAGACACACCATACCCCATCATAGGTTAACTGGAATTATCTCTGCTTAACAGATAAAGAAATAGGTTCAGAGAGGTAAAGCAACTTGCTCAAGGTCACACAGCTAGAATGGGAGAACATCTATCTGACTCATCTTCCACATGGGGCCTCAGGAACAATGACTGTGTCCTTGCTATGAAATCCAGCATAAGAGTTATCCCACCTACTCTATTTCCCTCTGAGAATTTATTCTCTGGGGCAAAGGGATCGGTTTGGAGCATTCAAGCTGTGTTCTTGTTTTGCCTCCCTCTGGCGCGCCATCTAAGAAAGATGACATTGGGTGTGGCCTCTGCCAAAGCACACATCAGAGACACATGGGCCCTGGCCCTGTGCCCCTCGAGTCCTCTTGAAGGCCCACTTAGGGTGGCTTCTAGTCCCCACCCATCACACAAGCCTAGGTTTGCAGTCATTTGCAAACCTATATTGGATACATGAATGAATGAATTTAAACTGGGTCCCTCTGCTCTGGGAGGTTGAGGCAGGAAGATCACGAGCTTGTGCCCTTGCAAGATCCTGTCCCAAAATTAAAAATTAAAACAAAGTGGGGTGGCTGGGACTCCAGCTCGGTGTAAAGGTCCTGGGTTCAATCCTTAATATTGCAAAATAAACAAATCAGCCCCAAATAACCAAACAAAAAGCAACAACAACAACAAAAGGGAGAGTAGCTTCCCTGTCTCTAACATCAATGCATTTCAGCCCCACCCTCCAGTCAGTCAGCCACATGGAGGGTCAGCCTGTGCCACTGGGGTGGGGTGAGTCTGTCCCCCGCTCCATACCAGCTTAGCAGCCAAGAGCCTTGTGACCTTGTGTGTAAGGAGCTGCGTGGCCTTGTGTAAGTTACCTTGGCTCTCTGCCTCAGTTTCCTCGACAATAGCAGTACTCAAAGCATTTACTGTCAGGTTCTAGATTAAGCAAGTGAAGCACAAAGCGAGCACGGTACCCAGAGCAGGGAGTACCTGTCAGCTGTGGTCACCACAGCCACCTCCACACAGTAGGCTTCCAGGGCCTTGGGAGCCGCTGGTGTGAGCAGAGCATAGCCCTTGTGGGGGTACCAGGGAGCTGGGAGACCCAGGGCAGACAAGCTGCAGACAGGGGTCTGGAGGTGTAGACACAGCGTCCTGCCTTGCTGAGCAGTGGCTCCAAGAGCGGTCCTCCACCGGCTGCCGCGTCTTCTGGGCTGGCCACAGAGGAGGCCCCTGGCCCCAGGCAGCTGGCCCACCTGCCAGGAGCAGGCCAAGGACCCTGTGTCCTGTCCTCCTGTCCTCCAGGCAGCTGCTTCTCGGGTGGCAGTGAGGGACGGGTTCAAGCTCCATTGCATTCCCAGCAGGGTCAGCACCCAGGAGGGGCAGTCTGAGCCCCTGGCCGCTGAGCCTGGGGCCACCCCTCCTCCTCCTGTGCTTCTCTGGGTTCCCGAAGCTGAGAACCTGAGCCAGGAGATGGGGTGGAGGCAGGGTGCTTCCTTGACCCCGCACAGCACTGGAGGGAGAGGCTGGAGGTGGGGCACAGTCTGCCCTCCTGCAGCCCCTCTCCCCTCCCTGGAAGGCCAGGCAGTCCCCAGCCCACTCCCTTTCCCACACTTCCCCGCATGCCCTTGCACACACCCTGTCCTTCTTAAAGAAGCTCAGGAAAAAACAAATCCCGGCATTTTCTATGCGCAGAACAATCCCTACTAATCGAAGGGGAGATCTGAACTTGGCAACATTCCTGCCTTTGATTTAAATATCATTTTGGTAGAGGGGGAGAAAGGAGAAGACTGAAGTTTCTGATACTTTCTGAGCACAGAGGACCAGAATATATAATCCACCCCTCTTCCCTGCTCTGTCCCCTCCCTGTCCCCCTCTTGCTCACACAAAAGCTCACTTCCCACATACTTCAGGGGGATATTTCAAGTTAAAGTTTTGTTTACCTTCTAGAAAAGTTAATTAGTTCCTTTTGATCTCGCGGGGAAAACCACACAGGAAATTTTCCTTCACGAAGTGTACACACCAAGGCTTGCGTTACCCTCATAACCAGAGATATTCATTAAAACAATTCGTTTCGATTTTTAATTTAAGAAAACATTTTACGTTTTCCCTATTATTATTAAGAAAGCAATTGTCCCCAGGGCAGGGCATAAAGAAGGTCGAGGTAGTGTTTTTGTTGTGCTCGAAGCCAGCACTGGGCAGTTTATAATCTGTCCCCAGTTTGTTTTTCTACTTCGCATAACAAGAGACTTCTGCAGAGAGGCAAACCTTCAAACATGTCAGATTTCAGTCGCCAAAATATTAAAAATCCAGGGTTTTGGAGATAGCGAATGTATGGTTTAAATAAAGATATTTAAGTTCTTGAAATATAAATATTCGCGATCCTGAAAAAACATAAAATCTGAAACAGGCAGTGGGGGAACCTAGGGGGAAAAATGTTTACTTTTTTGAGGTTTATCTAATGAAACAGAACAAATAGTACATCATGCTCTTTTAAAAATTGTATTTTATAAATTCTTCTCCCCCAAGACATACTTCAGCAATACCTGGATTTGTCCAATAAGCCGCTTAGCAAAAGTCTAGAAAGAGAAACACTTGGATTTTCAAAATGCGATTTTCAATCATAAGCACATTTTCCACATCTTGTGTTGTTATGGGACAGGGGATGCCGGAGACTGAGAATTGTGGAATTCATTTCCAGCACAGATCAACCAAAAAAGAAATAGTATGGTTTCACCGAGGTTGAAAGAACAAATTAAAAGATATTGCGGATGGAGAAGCCAAAAGCTGTGGTCTGCATTACTGCAAGGGGAAAAAAAAAATCCTACAGATATATTGACAAAAAGCCCGTGGAAGAGATGTTTTTACAAAAGAAAAACCACAAAACATAACAGCTCCAAAGCGTGGTGTTGACATCAGTATGTAATCTTGAGGGTATTTTTTTGGGTGCGTACCCATTTCCTGCCCCTGGCACAAATATTTGGAGATTGAGACTGTCATTGTTGATAAAAATTAAATGGATGCTGCATACAAAAGATACATAAAAAGCATGTTAACATATGGGATGACTTTGATGAGGCTCCGTATGTCAAAAGCGTAAGAATCTGATGACATTTTATTGTCACCAATTTGTATTTTAATCTACTCTTGTCTTTACAAACAGAATTCTTCACATAGATTTTTTTTTGTTTTTTGCAAAAGTTTTCACCTGAAGGTAAATTTTCTGGTTTAAATACATCCTACTCATTTATTTATTTATGCATTTTGGTAAATAGTGAAGGCATGTGACAATCCATTTATAGAGCTGGAAGAGAGAGAATGCAGCTATCTCAGAGAGTTTTAAAACTGCTGACTGCAAACATGCGGCCCCGGGGAAGCAGGTTATTAATACAGTCTCCAAAGTCTTCTGGTTCAAATGCAAAGCCTCCAAATCTTTTAAAAACTGGCCTTTGATAGCATAATTATTTGCATTTCCTCCCTGAGCTATCTTTGATATTTTCTCCTGAAGAAGTATTTATGCTTTTTCAGAATTGGAAATATTCTTCTCTCTCTCTCTCTCTCTCTCTCTCTCTCTCTCTGTCTGTCTCTGTCTCTGACTCTGTCTCTCTCTCTCTTTCCTCAAGGAAACTAGTTTAATATGGAGGTTAAGGGGAAGAGAAACTCATTTAATAACATGGATGAAAACCAGAAGCTTCAAATGGATACCGAACTCCCCCTTTAGATTTGCCAAATAACAACTAAAAAAATCAAAAACTTCCCATAAGACCATGGGTGTGATTCCTCCCAAATAAATATGTTACCCATTTGTATCAAAACAAATCATTTTCTATGGAGCTGGAAGCCATGGAGACCGGGAGCTCTCATGTCTTAAGTGCTCTTTAAGGGAAACCTTGAGATTTCATTAGATATACATAGAATTGTCCTTTCCCCAGAGGACGAAAGAGGCAAATTTCCACAGAGCTGCTGCTCTTCCTCTGGGCCAACAGGACCTGGGGGAGAGTTGGGGGTCTTGGGTCAGCACATCTTGGCTGAAAAGCAAATACACAAAGGGGAAGAAAAGAGCTTGGAGAACACAATTCCAAAGAAGAAAACGTTGGCAGAGTGATAAAAAGAGCGAGGCAAGTAAATATTTTTCTAATGCGTTTCCAAGTGGAAATCCATAAAGCTACCCAGCTAGAGTAAGGAAAACCAAAATTCATCCCTACCTTTCTCAGCTGAAAAGGAGTAGGGGGTGGCGCTTGGCTCCAAAGTGGTTACAACCTGCCCAGCCTACACAGGGCTCCTTACCTTAAATCTATACATTCTGAACAAAAACAGCTTGGAGCAATTCTCCCCAAACAACCCCAAATGTTAACCATTCCATCTGAAGATCAGGTTTCTGCTGAAGCCTACACCGTCATATCAGTTGAGCTTTTGCTTTGCTTTTTTTTCTTTCTCTCTCTCTTTCTCTCTTTTTAAAAATATGTATTCTTAGATTTCCAATCCTCAAACGTACTTTTTTTCATCTTTTGTTAATGCTCCTTCCGGCTGGTGGATGGGGTGGGAGCCCTTCTCTTTGGGAGGATTAACCTCTCACTTGATCATTTTGAGATGGAATGATTTGTTGTGGCCACTGAGCAGGGTCCTCTCTCCTGCTCTCTTTTAATATCGTCGCAGATACGTGAAGTTTACTGGACACTGTAAGCACGTCAGCTTTTGCCAGGCAGATCGCTGACGAAGAACCTGGAGGTATCATTGATGGAAAAGATAATGTTTTCAGTAAGACTCACAGGGGCGGCAGTGCCAAGGCGTCTCACACACACGGCAAAGTGCATGGCTTTGCAAACCCTGACCTCTGCCACTGTGGCACCCTGGGCCTGGTGGCCACAAGCCAGGGTGCTGCCCATCACCCCGCGGTCACTGTGACTCTTAGTTTTCAACATCCGGCTGGATTTTTTCCAAGCTGGTTGTAAGAGCTCTGTCTTTTTGTAGATGGCTCTCCTGAGCATCAGGAATAGTAGGGCTTATCGGAGAACCACGAAAGGCCATTTCCCCAGTCTGATACCTTTGGATTTATGAGCCAAGCCCCGTGGATAGCAGAGAAAAAGAAATCCACCTTTTCCATTGGAATCTCTGTCCTCTTTCAAAGCCAACTTGTGAATGTAAATGGGACTTGTTTTCCCCTTTATGTTCATTTGTGGCTTATTTTTTGCCTCCCCCCCTTATACAGAAAAAAAAAAAAAGAACTGTAGAAAATTTTGTCTCCATCTCCCACATGGCCCAGGGCTACACAATCACAGTCATTCGCTCTTGGGTTTTTTTGTCACATCGCCCCACAGGACAGTTTCATCTGGTGTTAATGTGCCCATCACATGGGTCGGCCCTCTGAATTCCATGCTCGTTTACCATTAATCAAACGCATCATTATGAATTGTATATGCATTTGAGAGCAGACCCGAGTCTCGGCTCCATAGTTAAGTGCTTTTTCTTTTCTTTTTTTTCATTCATGTTTAGCAACAAAACTACACACATCTGCTGGGAAATTAATGACAAACCCAGAGCAGCAACATTCTCTGTGTTTGCCTAGCCCAGAAATCAACCACCCCAAATGACAGGTTGGTAAGCAACACCCAGGTAGCTGTCATTCTTTTCTGGATAATTATTAGCGGTACTTACAGGCCACCACCATCACCCTCGAGAACCGAAGCTGGTAAGAGAGGCCAGACAAAGCCAGTGGAGAGCTGTCTCAGCTTCCTTCCAAGAGGCCAGGGGTAGGGGTGGGCACCTCCCTTTGGCTGGGGAATTTTAGTCTTCGATTGCATTTTAGCCCAAATCGGGACTGGCCATTCTAATTTGGAAGAATGCGAAGTATTTGCAGGCTGAGCAGGGTGGGTGGGGGTGGACGGAGTGACTGCTGGTTGCCTTTGGGACATGTGGCCTATACTTCTCAGGACTCCTTCACCTGGTGCAACTATGTGGGAACATTCCTGAGTTCTAGAATCTTCCTGCCTGCTGTCACTTGACAGGTGCTGGATACTCCTGGGCCCAAAAAGTGGGTTTTCGCTGGGCCTTGCTGGTGGTCAGTCTTCCCTGAAGATGGGACCGTTTCAGGGTAAAGTCCCTTCTTGAGTTGTAGCAGTGGCTATAGGGCCTGGTGCCTGAGACAGGAGGGCCCCAGCCTGAGCCCTCTGCCCCATTGAGGCTGGGGGGACAGATATGATTCAGGGTCACTGAAGGAGACTGGTCCCAGGAGTAGCAAGAGGCTGCAGAGGTGGTTTGTCTTGTGGTCTCGGTTTTCCCTCCTGGTTCTGCCAGGCCTAAGAGAAAGAGTCACCTTTCTAGAACCAGCTTTTTTCTTGGGAGGGGGTGGGGGGGTTCTCAGAGAGACTGAGCATGCTCAGTGGACCCCGATTCCAGACTGGGGTCTCACGCAAGGCCTCCCGGCCATCCTCTTCAAAGTCTTCTCCCTCCAGAACCTTTGTCCCCTCTTGAAAGATTGAAACTCCTTCTCCTTGGCGGGGTTTGGGGCACCAGAGTGCAGCTGTTCGGCACCTCTTCCCCACAGTGCCCTGCAAAGTTGTCTCTCCTGGGCAGAAACTGGAGGGGGGTACCCAGCTGGGGCAGAGGCGATGATCAGCAGTCTGTCACAGAGATAAGTTGGTGACAGCTGTTAACAGGGCAGGGGCATGCAGCAGTCCCTCTGCACGTGGTGGGGGAACGTGTGACAGTATCTATGGGAGTGGGGGGGCTGGCTGTACATACCCCACCCAGCCAAGCCCAGGTTCTCTACCTTGGACCCTGCTCCCCTTGGGGGAATTGGTCCTGATCCTGTGGCCAACTAGGCTGAGCCTAGCATCTGGAATGTGTAGTTTAAGGCAGGTGTGGCCTCAGAGGGGAGGTAGCTGGGCACAATCCTGCTTTTCCCCACCCTTTCAGCCTTTGGACCCCAGAACAAGCCAGAGATACTGGCATTCTGAGCCCAGGTTCAAAATGGCTTGGAAGAGTCTTGTGGAATGGGGCTTTGGGGGGTTCTGTCTGTTGAAGCCTCAGCTACAAATGGAACAAGGTCCACTCTGTAGCCATAGCTTCTAGGGACCCCTTCCCAAAGCAGCTTAACTCCATAGTAGCCCTAGGAGGTGGGATTCTAGGACTCAGAGCTGTTTGTGACTGCTCAGTCAAGAGGAACCGTGGACCTGACACATCTTGAATTTTGAGCCTCATGTCAGTGAACGAAACTGATTCGACACAGGGCCCAGAGATTCTGAAATAGATCTCTGTCTGAACAAAAACAGAAGGCAGGTCCCACTTGGAGCAGGGAAATAGCTCTGGTTCCACTGGCATTTGGGTTTTCTATTCTTTTATTTTTAAAATAGAATTTGGGTCATTTTGAGGTGTAACAAGTCAGTGTGGCTTGTCTGGCTTTCTGTTTTCCACCTTGTTTAGGTCAAGGACAGAGGAGGGTTTCTGTATATAAAACATGTGCAGAATGACTGCCCCCATGAGACAATTGTCACCTTTCTGTCTCTGTCTTTCCAAGGGAGTGAGTAATGCAGCCTAGCCCAGGATATTGCTCCATGGAAAACTCCTGGGGGCTAGAGGCAGCCGGGCAAAGGGTTACTATTGACAAGGAGAGAGAACTGCTAGTTGTGTGAATTTAGACACACTTTTTGTTGTGACTTTGCTTTTTGGATGCTTGTGGGACTCCGTACATGATAAACCCAAGGTCACCACTGAGCTGTCCTCCACTCAGCCCATAAACTCATTTTTCTTGACAAAAGTAACATGATTACCTGGAAAGAAACTAAGACTACAGAATTTTTTTAAATAAATGAAATGAGTTAATATGGACATAATATGTAGAAGAACAGTGCCTGGCATGTAATAGACACTCCAGAAGTTGCCTATTAAATACAAAGAGATGAAATTAGTTTTTTCTCCCATTCTGGGTCTGTAGTCTCCCTCACTGGAGCAACCAAATTAATGATTTCTTGCATTTTCTTTCAGAAATGTTTTGCGCATATATACGAAGGCATATGAACACACTTAAGACCAATGCAAAAAAAGATGTTGAAAATAACCTGGATCGTGGGTCTTCTTTTCTTTTTTCTCTCCTTTTACTTATTCTTGTATTCCTCAAGACAGATGGGAGAGAACAGGCCCTTGACCAGCAAGTGGAGGAGGTGGTGGCGCCACCACCGTCCTGTCCTGTCTCAGCTGTCCGCACCCCACCTGCAGGCTCAGGTTCTATCCTTACTCCTGCCCGCCCAGGTCGCCTCCCGCGCCCTCCTCGAGCCCATCGTGTGTCCAATCAGCTTTTAGCTCCGCCCCTGACGCAGGACGCCATGGGCTCCCTGGCCTGTCTGTCATCTGTGGTTGCTGCAGGGTGAGGTTTCCAGGGTGGTCCGGTAGGCATTTCCCAGGACCCGCATGCATCTTAATTTGGTTGCTTCCGGTGAGAGGGATGACAGTTCCAGTGTGGGAAAGAAACCGATTCCTAACTTCATCTGTTTTTATTTATAAGGACTTCTGCAGTGTTTAAACCCTGTGCCAGGCGCTGATGTCCCCCGCGCTGCTTACGTATGAACTAATTTCATCCCCTGGATGAGGGTTGGAATTTTTCTTTCTTCCCAGGTACCCCGTATCCCTCTCTCAGGATGTGGTGTTGTGGTCACCCCGTCACAGAATCGGTGGCTACAGACTCAGGCACACTCGTGTGCCCCCGGAGACACTGACACCCCTGAGCCCAGCCTTAGGAGCGGGGTGCACGGTGGAAACGCAGGACCCCGGCTCCCTGGCTGGCTTTACTCACAGCCCAGTCGGATTCCCGAAGCCGCTGGGGATGCAGAGACCCTGGGGAGGGTCCTGGGTGGACTCCGAAGAGGACCTGGGCCTTGAACCAGTGCTGCGGCTTAGTGGCCATGCCACGGGGGCGGGGCAGCTCACCTACCTGAGCCTCAGTTTACCTCTCAAATGGCACCGTGAGGTGCTGTCATTTCTTCACTCTCAGTGTGTTCTTTCCCACTGAGAACCTCCTAGGTGCAAAATTCCTAATGCTTCCATTTCCACACATACAGACCTCTTCGCCTGGTAAGGAAAAGAAGGGCTTTGCTGGGAACAAAGCCTGAGGGAATCAGGAAAGCCGTTCAGAGGAGGTGGCACGAAGACGGTATCCTTTTGTTCGGATGCTTGTTTTTTTGTTTTTACCGTGGGGACCTTGCTGTGTTGCTCAGGCCCGTCTTGAATTCATGGCATCAAGCAGTCTTCCTGCCTCCCCTCGTGGTTTGTAATTTCTTCCTTTCGTTCTTTTTAAAATAATTTCATCGTGAAAGAAGGAGAAAAGAAAGAAGGATGTGGATAGGTGGAGCTTGCAGTGGGGAAGACGGGCTCCGAAATTTGCGCGTTTCTCCACCATGCCTTGGCGTTCGACTTTTGCTGTGGGAAGGTTAGACTGGGTTCATTTTCCAGCCAGGTGGGATTGGATAACAAGTGCCGAGGAACGTTCCAAAAAACACTGAGAAATCCTAAGTGTCGGGCCTGGCCCGTCTGCTCTGCTCTCTCCAGGGGAAACTGGCTGCCTCTCCTGCTTCTAACGGGGAGAGCTTAGTCACCCCGAGGAAAACTCTCCCTGCAAAACTTGCTTCCACTTTTCTAGAATGAGATCTTCAGACAGATAGATCTACCTCCCATGAGACCCCCGCCTCATGCAGCTGGTGACCCGGGGTGTTGGCAGGGGGCATCACAGCAGTGCCCACTGTGCCCAGCGCACTTCAGTGAAGGTTCTGGATGATGCAGAGGGTCAGCTTGCTCTCTAGCAAACACCCGTGTGTCTGAGGCAGCTCAGGTCCTGTGTCTGGGCTCAAGACATCTTCTGCAGGCTGCAGGGCACATGCCCAGGTTCCAGCTCAGCCGCCACCCGTGCGGACTCTCCAGAGAAATATTGTGCATCTCTCTGTGTGGCTTTCATCTTCCTACCCCTGGCTAGATGTCCCCACCCATCTGCCAGCTTTAGAGACACCACTGGGCAGAGAAACCAGGGCAGGGAGAGAACAAGGTGATGGCCAAGACTAGAGACGTGTTGCCCAAGGGAGCATGGGAAGGGGAGGGACCTCTTATGTGAAACCCGGGGGACAGGACCCCCAGGGCTGCAGCTGGTCCTCACACCTGCTGTGACATTTGCAGCATACCTCCAACCAAGACAGCAAAGGGTTTTTCCTCCTTTCTCCTCTCATCTGTAAAATTGAGACATTTCAGTTCCAAAATGGGCTTTGAGCCTGTAGAAATTAATCCAGTCTGGCAGAAGGTCTGAGAATAAACATATTGTTTCGATTGGTGTTGACACTGAGACTGTGAGAAGGTTTGAAAATGTGGCTGTAGCTGGGACTTCCAGCCTTTCCGTGCCTTCCTGTGGAACTGGCAAGGGGACGGCTGTGCTCTCAAAGCCAGGGTCTGGCCTTGCGCTCTCCTCGGAGGTGGCAGACTGCACTGTTTTGGGGGTTCAGGATGCCAATTCCCTTGGGGCAGTGTGGGCCAACCACCCATGCCAGGTGTAATCCCAGCATGAACACCCAGCCTCTTCTTTCTATGTGCTGAATTACACCAGTGCTAAAAAGTACCCGCTGTTACCTTAGGCCCCTTTTTGAGACAGGGTCTCACGACGCAGTTCAGACTGCTCTTGAACTCACTGCATAGCCCAGGCTGGCCTTGAATGTACGGTGATCCTCCTGACTCAGCCTCCTGAGTGCTAGGATCGCAGGCCTGAATCACCATGCCTGGCTTCATTGTGCCCATTCTACTGACTGAGATCAGGAATACAGTAAGGCCCTCTTTGGGTCCCCATGGCATGGTCCTCAGCCTCTGACTGGCCTGGGGACCCTGGAGCTCTTGGGAGCTGTCCCTACCTGGGGGAGGGAGGGTGAAGAACGCCCCAGCCAGCAGCCCATCAGCCCTGGAGGACGTGAATAGGCCCAGCTGCCTATTTAACTATGTTGAGATCTCCCTTCTGATGCTGAGACTGAACCCAGGACCCCATGCACCCCAGGCAAATGTTCTACCACCGAGCTCCATCCCCACCCTTTTAAATTTTATTTTGAGACAGTCTCCCAGTTGCACGGGCTGGGCTCAAACTTGCAATCCTCCTGCCTCAGCCTCCTGTGCAGCTGGCAGTGCAGGTATCCTTTACGTGTGGCCCTGTGACTGTCTGTTGTGTGGCCTGCCATGCCTGAGGCTCTGAGCAGCCCCTTTCTAGAGCAGGTCAGGAGGCCGGCTGGCCTCAGGGCTTCCCCTCCTGGCCCTGAGGACACTGTGAGTCTGACCCGGGCTGCTTCTGGCCACCTCCTGCCCACTGCCCAGTGTCTGCTCACCTGCATTGGCCTCCTCCTGGTGGGTGTCCCAGGGCCCAGGCTGCTCCTTCTGTCTGGCTGCTCCCAAGGTGGATCTTCCACCTCCTGTGGGCTCCCCCAAAGCAACCCCATCACCAAGACCCCATCTGTCACCCATCTCAATCTCAGGCCTCTGCCTCAATGCTTAACCTCCCCCCCCACACACACAACCACTAGCAGGTTCCAGGACCCAGGACCTGAAATGACATTTATAATTTTTTTCTTTTTTTATTTTTAAAAAGAAAAAAAATTACAAAACGAGATAATAAGGATGACAATGGCTAACACATTGTGCATTGTTATCTTTAGTTACTCATTGTACAAGATATCAGCATTTAATTGTCCAAACAATATTAGCACAACCTTTTCTTTTCAATGAACTGAGAGAAATCAGTAGTATAACTATTTTAACTACCATATAATACATATATGTCTATATTTTTACTTTTCCCTTCCTTCTTTCCTCCATCCTCCCATCCCAGTTCCTCTTGCCTTTTGAAGCTTCTTCCCACTTTGCAATATGTATTGCACATTTTGGATCTTGTTTACTCTTTCAGCTTCTCACACCAGGGAGACAGTATGGCGTTTACACATGCGCAACTGGTTTCTTTCACTTACGGGTGTGGTCTTGAATTGCATCCATTCCCCTATAAAAGGCTCCAGTTTATCCTTCTTTTTGGTGAGTACTACTCCATTGTATAAAAAGACCACATCTTTTTTATCTATTCTTCGGTTGATGGGCATTTGGGGTTGCTTCCAAGATCTGCCTATTACAAATTGTGCTGCTACAAACATGGGGCACATGTATTGCTGTGATATGATGTTTTCAATTCTTCTGGGAAGACATTCAGAAGGGGAATAACTGGGTCAAATGGGATCTCCAATCCTAGTTTTCTGAGGAATCTCCACACTGATTTCCACAGTAGTTGCACCAGTCTACACTCTAATCAAGAGTGGAGAAGGTCCATTTTCCCCCACAACCACGTGAGCATTTGTTATCAGTTGATTTCCTGATGACAGCCATTCTTTCCAGGGTGAGGTGAAATCTCAGTGTTGTTTTAATTTGCATCTCCTGAATGACCAGTGGTGTTGAACATTTTTTCACATATTTGTTTGATGTTCATATTTCTTCATTTGAGAAGTGTGTATTCATCTCAGATGTCCATTTTTGGATTGGGTCTTTAAATTTGGGAGGTCTGATTTTTTTGAGTTCTTTATACGTTCTTGATAGTAATCCTTTGTCTAAGGAGCAGCTGGCAAACATTTTCTCCCACATTGTGGGTTTTCTCTTCACTCTGTTAGTGGTTTCTCTTGCTATACAAAAACCTTTTAATAAGAAGGGATCCTAATTGTTGCTTCTTTGTAGTAGTTTCTGTGTGATTGGGGTTTTATTCATATAGTCTTTGCCTACATCAGTGTCTCCAAGAGTTTTACCTACTCTGTCTTCCAGCAGATTTAATGTTTCTGTTTTACTATTTAGATCTTTGATCCATTTTGAATTTAGTTTAGTGCATGGTGAAAGATATGGGTCTAATTTGAATCTCTGGCATGTGCAGAGACAATTTTTCCAGCACCATTTATTAAAGAGACTTTGTTCCAGTGAATGTGTTTAGCACTTTTGTCAAAGATAAGGGGGCTTAGTGTGTCTGGAGTTGTTTCTGCATCTTCTCATCTGTTCCATTGATCTTCAGATCTGGGTTTTTTTTGGGGGGGGCAGTACCATGCTGTTTTTATCACAGTAGCTTTATAGTATAATTTCAATCCAGGGATTGTAATGCCCTTTGCCTTGCCTTTATTGCCCAGAGATGCTTTTGCTATTCTAGGTCTCTTCCAGTTCCAGGTGAATTTTAGGACTATTTTATCTAATTCTGTGAGATGTGCTATCGGACTTTTGATTACAATTGTATTAAATCTGTATAACAGGTTTGGAAGTATGGCCATTTTCACCATATTGGTTCTTCCTATCCCAGAGCACGGGATGTCTCTCCATTTTCTGACATTCTTTTCAATCTCCTTTTTCAGAGTACTGTAGTTTTCAATGTAGGGGTCTTTTATATCCTTTGTTAGACTGATTCCTAGGTATTTCATTTTTTTGGATGGTATTATGAAAGGTGTTATTTTCTAACTTCTCTCTCAGTTTGTTATTCATGTACAGGAATGCTATTGATTTTGAGTGTTCATTTTGTATCCAGATATGCTACTGAATTTGCCTATTAAATCTAGAAGTTTTTTTAGTGGAGTTTTTGGGGTCTTCTATGTAGGGTATCATGTCATCTGCAAATAGTGACAATTTAACTTCTTGCTTTCCTATCCTTATTCCTTTCTCTTGTCTAATTGCTCTGGCAATTTCCAGGGCTATGTTGAATAAAAGTGGAGATAGTGAACATCCTTGTCTTGTTCCTGATTTTAGAGAGATTGTTTTCAGTTTTTGTCCATTTAGTATGATATTGGCTGTTGATTTGTCGTAGTTGGCTTTTATAAAGTTGAGATAAATATTATCTATTCCAATTTTTTGTAGGTTTTTTTTTTAAATCATGAATGGGTGCTGGACTTTGTCAAAAGCTTTTTCTGCATCTGTTGAAATGATCATATGGTTTTTGTCCTTGGCTCTGTTAATAGGGTGGATTACATTTATGGATTTATGTATGTTGAGCCATCCCTGCATCCCTGGGATGAATCCCACTACATCATGGTGCATAATCTTCTCGATGATTTGTTGCATCTTGTTTGCCAGTATCCTATTGAGGATTTTTGCATCTATGTTCATTAGGCAGATTGGCCTGTAATTCTCTTTCTTAGTTGGATCCTTCTCAGTTTTGGAACCAGGGTAATGTTTATTTCCAGGAATGAATTTGGGAGTATTGTTTCTCTTTCAATCTCATTAAAGAATTTGAGAAATAGAGCTGTTAGGTTTTCTCTAAATTTCTTGTAGAATTCGGCAGTGAATCTGTCAGGTCCTAGGCTTTTCTTTGTTTGTAGGTTTTTAATGACATCTTTGATTTCATTGATTGATATAATTATTTATAATTATAATATTTTATAATTATAAAATTATTTATAATTTTTGTATCTTCTTGATTCAGCTTTAGTAATTCGTATGTATCTAGAAATCTGTCCATTTCTTCTGCACTTTCCATCTTATTAGAATGCATGTTTTCAAAGTAGATATGGATGATATTCTGGTTTTGATTTCACCCTTTTCATTCCTAATTGCATAGAGTTGAGTCTTTCCTTTCCTTTTTTTGATAAGTTTGGATAACGGTTTGTTGATTTTTCTTAGTCTTTCAAAGAACCAACTCTTCGATTCATTGATTCTTTGTGTTGACTTTTTAGTTTCCAATGCATTGATTTCTACTCTGATCTCTGTATGAGCTTTTGGCTTAGCCTGCTCTTCTTTTTCTAGAAGTTTGAGGTTCACCATTAAGCCATTTATATGCACTTGCTCTATTTTCCTGATATAAGTATTTACTGCCATAAATTTCCCTCTGAGGACTGCTTTCATTGTGCTCCATAAATTCTGGTATGCTGTATTGTCAATATCATTCAATTGAAAAACTGTCTAATCTCTTCTTCAATTTCACCTGGGACCCATTGGTTGTTCAGGTGGGTGCTATTTAACTTCCATGTGTTTGTGAAGTTCTTGTGGTTTCTTTTGCCATTGATTTCCAGTCTCATTGTACTACCCTCTGCCAATATGCGTGGGATGATTTCAATTCCTTTGCATTTACTTAAGCCTGCTCCATGAACGAGGGTGTGGTCTATTTTGATCATCCCGTGTGCAACTAAGAAGTGTGTATACTCTGGTGTTGTGGGGTGGAACACTCGAAGACATCTACTAAGTCCATCTGTTCAAAAGTTTGGTTCAGTTCTGACACTTCCTTGTTGATTTTTTGTCATAACGAGTCTGTCCCTGCTGGCTTCCAAATTTATGTCAGCCTCCACTGAATCCTGCACAGCTCTGCTTGCTTCGGACAGCTTCCCTGTTTCGTTTTGATTATTTTTATCTCTCTCTCTCTCATTAAAATGTAAATCCAAAAAACAGTGTCAGTTTTGTCTCCTTTTTAAAAACTATTTTGGGGCTGGGGATTTAGCTCAGCAGCATAAGCATCTGCCTGGTAAGAGCAAAGTCATAAGTTCGGTACAAACAAACAAAAATAAATAAAAACTGTTTTATCCCCAAGATCTAGGACAGTGCACACAGTAGGAGTTTGCGTGCATGTATGCTGAGTAGTGAGCGTTTCAGTCCTAGGCTTACACTTTTTTGAGATCTTCCAATTTCTCTTAAGACCAGCCTCCTCAACACAATCTGAGTCCCTACCCAGACCCAACTGTCCCACCCCCCAATCACTTCCACTCTCTCTAGTGTCCCCTGCATTTGGCCCAGTCACCTGCCCTTCTTTCTCATCCCAGATATGCCAAGCTTCAGCCTCAAGGCCTTTTCATACCCCATTGCCTTTCTCTGGATGCTCTTCCTTCCCTTGAGCCCCCATGTCGCCTGTCTACCTGGGCTCATCCAGCCCTGGGACTGTATTCTTTAGGACTCAGAATTTCTCTTTCCAGCCCTCACCGCTGGTTTAGTATTTCCTTCCCTGAGGACCATCATCTGGGGTGCCACTGTTAAATGCCTCGTGCCCGGCACATGGTCCTTTACACTGACCAGTGAGAATCTCTGAAGACTTGAGTGAAAGAAAGCACAAATGAGGAAAAAGATGAGACTCAAACACAGTTAAGATCAAAGTAAGCAAGTTCTGAGGTGGCCTGGCTGAGAGACGATCCAGGGTCCAATCCTGCAGTTGGCTGTCACATTCGCGCATGCGTGTTGTGTGTACAGTGGCCCATGAGTCCATACGAGCGTTCATACGAGGGCACGCACGAACGCATGTATGTACGTGTGCACACAAGAGTAAGTGTGGCAGTGGGTGTCAGACCGCGAAAGGAGTAGCAAAGGGACAGATCTCAGCTCTTCTTGTATCTGAGCATACCCTGAATTTCTGCTTCTGATTTTGAGAATAAATAAGATTTGTAGCCAGAATCCTGCAGCGTTTGGGAAATCGCTGATCTGGTCCATTAATCTGCTCCTCCTCGTTTTGTGGATGGAGGAATCAGGGAGCTGTGAGGACAGGTACTTAGTGAGCAAGCTCTGGTGCTGGACCTGAATACCCACTTCTGGCCACCTGGTCCTCTCTTTCTGACTTTTTGGAACCTGCAGTCATCTTCTCTGTGACCAGGTGGCTGAACACTTGGATGCCTGCAGCTCCCAGGTTCTCCAAGCTTTAATCCTATCGTGTAATTCAGCATCGTTTCACTAGTAGGAGATGTGACTTCCTAGCCACACGTGGTGAAAATTGCAAGTACGTACCTGAGGGCAAATTCCAACAAACCACCCCAGATATCCTCATCAAGTTCCTTCTTCCTAGTCTGAAGGATTGAACCATAACTATGAATTGAAGATGAGAGGCAAGAGAATTCAAAGAGGAGGAAGCAGCACATGCAAAGGCCCTGTGGCAGAAGGGACCAAATTATTATGGCAAGAAGGAGTGAATAATGATGAAGCTTCAGAAGACATCTGGGGTCAGACCCCGGCAGATGTTGGGAGCCTAAGAACAAAGGAAGCTATAAGCTGCTTTAAATAAGGATGGGTATAATTAAATTTGTGCAGGATATCTATTCTGTCTTTTGTGCATATATACACCAATCAATTCTCTAGCAGAATGGGCTAAGCAAAGACGTTTTACTGGTGCACACAGCTGCAGCTTGATCTAGGGGCTCCGTTTCTCTGTGTCTCAACTGTGTCTCCTGCTCACCGTTTCTGTGTCCAGGCTGTGAGTGGAGACTCTGGCAGCTCCGGGTGCACTGAGTAAATGGGTGTCCACTGTTGGACATCCATCTGTGCATGCACGCACAGGTATGATTTTATTTTATTTAAAAAAAAATTTTTTATTGGTACCGGGGATCAAACTCTTGACTGCACTCTTGCAAGGCAGGCGCTTATGCCGCTGAGCTAAATCCCCAGCCCCGATTTTACTACAATGCGAACATTTACAATGCCCTCTCTAGTTTTTCATTTAATATGTTTTAAGCATTTCCCCACAATAACTTCTGCTTTCAGGCTGATTAATTTTGACAGCGTGCTTTAGGCAAACGAGCTGTGATCCTAATTGTTCCCCAAAGGAAAGGGACTCCTTCTGGGGACCAGCCCCATGGAGCGGCCAGTTGCTCACAGAGGATCAGTGCTTGCGTGGTCGGGACCTCCAGCCTTGCTGTGCACATCAGCCTTGACCTCGAAGCTCAGGGTCCATCTCTGCCCTCGGGAGCCCCCGACCAACCCAGCTTTCTGTGCTCCTTGCTTTGCCCGCCCTGGGTGATAATGGCGGGGAGCTGGCACTGTTTTTCTTCCTGCTGTGGACTCACCTTATTTGCTCTTTAGAGCTAAAACAATGAGACTTCTACAACTGTCGCCAAGTGCAAGGACGTGGCTAGGAATGGAGGGTGGGGCTGGAAGGGGCCCCTGGGGCAATGACTCACCTCTCTTTCCCTCTGTCCTCCTCTGCCTGTGGGAGGAGTTGTGACTGGGTTAATGATCTAGGGATCCAGGCCCTGAAGCGGGAGCACCCCCCACCCCCCAGCACCCGCTGGCCCACAGCAGTATCTGTGCTGGTTGTTAGTCTGTGTGGGCGTCTGCCAGGCCGTGGGAGTGCTGAGTTCTAGGGGACATGCCCAGCTGGGGACAGAGCATCCCTCTCTCTGCTGATTCTTGGCTCCATCTTGGGGTGTCCACCTTTTGTGCTGCCCTTCCATTCTTTCTCCTTGGGCCTCTGTGCTTTGCAGGCGCTGTGGACCACAAAGGCTGTCCCCATGGTGCCCCCGAGTCCATGGGTGCCTGGGTGTGGAGCCTCTCTGTTACCCCTGGCCCCACAGCCTCCCTGTCACCCTGTCTTCTGGCTGAGGGTGCCCTATGTCTGTTCAAGTACATGATGCAAAGGATCCGAGTTTTGCAGTCCAACAGACTTGGTTTGGGACACAGCTCTGAGCAGCTCTCCTTCCGGGGGCTCCTGATTCCTGTGTGATAGAACTGCGGCCGACAGTGTTGGGGGCCTGGGATGAGGTGACATCCAGGAGCCTAGCACCTGGGCCTTCAGATCAGGCTCATTTTCTTTCTCTTCTGCCTGAGTAATGGGGTGGATATATTGGGGGCTTGTTTGGGGTATGTGGTCCAATCCCTGGGGGGCTGTCAGGGCGTAGAAGTCCAAGGTCAAGATGACAGTAGAGTTGATTTCTCAGTTGTCTCTCCTTCCAGATGCCTATTTTTCTCTGCTGGGTCTTCCTTGTGTAGGCCTGTGCCCTACCTCTGCCCGTACTAGGATTGAACCCAGAACCTTCACACGGATCTACGTCCCCACACCTTTTTAAGTTTTTGAGACGGTTGCTAAGTTGCCCCAGCTGGCCTCTACCTTTCCGTCGTCAGCCTTCCAGAGCACCGGGCTCACAGGCGTGTGTCACCACAACTGGCCTAATCTCTGTCTAGAAAAGTAGAGTCAACTTGGGTTTTTAACCCTGTGACCTCATTTTGCTTTAATCACTTCTTTGAGGGGCCTATTTAAATACAGTGATATTTTCAGGTCCTGGGGGTTAGGATTTCAACATAAGAATGTGGGAGGGTGACACAATTCAGTCCATGAGCAAGAGTTTTAAACCAAATCCCCTTCTCTCCACATCATTTGTCATCTAGTATCTGGGCTTGGAGGTTTTGCGACCCTCTAAGAGTTCCCTTGCCAACTGAGTAGAGGCTCCTGTTCTTGACTGGAGATCAGCTCGGTCACTGGGATGGAGCCCAGGGAGATCAGAGACCCAGGAGGGAAGCCCGCTGGCCAGGGCAGGTGTCTCAAGGCAGAGCGCTGTGGAGTCGCTGCGTTAGAACAGCACCTCAGCCACCCTAGGCACAGCCCCACCGCAGGACCCCATCATACCTGACTTCCTACATACCTGGCTTCTAGATGGCTCTGTGGGATGCCAGCCCTTACGGGCACCAGGGAGAAGGCGCTGTTTGAGTGAGACGGGCAGAATGTCAGGCAGCTCCGCGGGTCCAGGTAGGGATGGCATCAGCTCAAGGCTGGTCTTTTTGGTAGTCACACTCTGCATTTCCCAAGGCTCCGCTCTGACCCTCTGGCCCGCAGACTGACGTCCACGTTGAGCCAATCTGAGCGCGGCTCAGATCTCCCACCCTTGGAGTCACTGGCCTGACATCCACGCTATTTGTCCCTGGTCCATGATGGGCCCTGTGACCTCATTTCTGTGGCTGAGAACTGCACGACACTGAGGTCTGATGACAAGGAGGCCCACAAGCTCCAAGGGGTAGAGATGCAGTAGGTTGGGACATAGCTGGAGGACACAGTACTGGTTTCCTGGTAATAAAAGGTCAAAGTCAAGGAGAAACACATCTTTGGGGCAGAGGGTATGGGGAGATTAAAACCTCAGCCCAGGAGGGTTCACATATGGTGTGTGTTAGCAACTTAGCAATCTAGGAATTTGCCTGCACAGAGGTTTGCTGGTAGACTTTGACAAAATCCACATCAATACACATGTGTATCAGGGTTTCATTTTTGATCAGCTCTTGGGTAAGAGGAAGCACATAAATTCATCTGGTCATCAGACTAGAATAAAGCCATCTGTCATGTTTTCCTTTTTTTTTACTTTGGCCACCAGGAAACTCTGGCTAAAATCTAGAGGTCAGTAGCTGTATCTTTCAGTGGCTTTTGACACACTTCCTTCTTGACTTCTTTGAATAATAGTTGTTGCTTAAATTATGTACAAATAGGGCTGGGGGCTTAGCTCAGCGGCATAAGTGCCTGCTTGGCAAACTCGAGGTTGTGAGTTTGATCCCCAGCACACACACACACACACACACACACACACACACAAATTATGTACAAATATAAAAGTAAATGAGCTCCTACACACAGTGACTCATTTGGCATGGAATCTGCAATATGATAGGTGCTGATGTATGTGGGTAGGGGGGACATAGAATGCCAACTTTTATAATATGTAATCTGATTTTATTTATTTAGCAGTCTTTATGATATACCAAGTGCTTCGCAAATGCTTTACAAATATTAATCCATTTAGTTTTTGTAACAACTCTAAGAAGTGTGTAGCATCACCACCCCATTTTACAGATGGATAAACTGAGGCAGATGGGAGCAAAGTAACTTGCTCAGTATGATATGGCTAAAAAACCGGGATTGGAAGCCAGAGAGCCTGCGCAGGGGCCCCTGTTCTGGACCAGTGCTTTAGAACCCATCTGTGCTGTCGGACTGCTAGGCCCCACTTTCCCAAGGAGCTCTGACAAGAAGCTAATGCCACTGAGAAACTGGGTCTTCAATTTACTTGATTCAAATTGTCTCAGTTACTTGTCTCACTGCTAAGACAAAATACCCAACACTCAAAGTTAAAGGAGGAAAGGTTTATTTAGCTCCCAGTTTGTAGATGTGCTAGTTCCTACTTGGCTGGCTCCAAGGCAGGGTGGCATGGCAGAGGGTTACCACAAGCAGAGCCAGCTCATTGCAGGTAGAAGACAAAGGCAGCAAGGCAGCAAGAGAGCAAGCAGTGGGTGACAAGCCCCACACAGCGATCGATCCCCTTTCGGTCCCTGATACCCTAATCTAGGCCACCCACCTTTAGGGTAGGTAGCACTCACACCCGGAGTGGGGCAGCCTTAATCCCAGAATCAACCCCAGCACCGCACCCTTGATCCCAGCGTCACATACTCTAGATGGAGCCATCTCTGGCCACTTGAGGCTCTGAGGGGACACCTGGACACAAGCCATAACACTAACTTAAGTAGCTTTGTATGGCTTAAGGCTGCCGTACCAACAGAGCATCTCTAAACCACGACGGATCACAACCTCTCTGGCCTGCCTGACATGGATGGGGAGGAAATTTGGGGCAAGTTAATGCCATTGATTCCAATTTGCAAAAAGGACCAAAGACATTTTTTTCTTCTCCTCCACATCCTCCTCCATCCTTCCCTCCTCTTTTGTCAGCATAGCCAAGGTTACACAGCCAGGAAGGGCCAGAGCTGGGATTTGAACCGAGAAGTAAATGATGCTAAGCCAAGTTATTCTTATTAAAAAGGAAAAAAAATTAAAATGTATTCCCTGATGAGTCCTTGGGTCGCAGGCGCATCCGTTCCCTCCGGAGCGAGGTTTCTGCTGTTGTCTAACGTCAGCACTTTTCAAGGGAAGAATGGGGAAGGCAGAGGTGGGGGGCAGAGGCGGGGAAGTGCTGGGTCAGCAGGCTCTGAGCAGCAGGCGGGAGCACAGGCACCACAGAGAAGGTCAAGGGACACTTGGGAAGTGGAGTTTGGCGGCAGTGTCGTCTCCACGGAGAGAGAATTCAGAATAAGACACCTGAGTTTCCTCATCTGTCCCAGGGGCGAAGGCATAGACAGCACCTGAGGCCACATCTGGCCAGTGGGTGGCCTCTCCTGGGTCAGGGCTTGTCCCTGGTGCAGAGGCCTTGAGGGACCCCACAGGGGAGTACCTGGGTACGGCGCCAGCTCCACCGTGGGCGAAGGGAAGGAAGGGCTGCTTTGCGGCAGAGGCAGAGGGTCGGTGGGCGGAGGGCCGCTGCGCATGCATGGCTGTCAGCTGAGATCACCGCCTTCTCCCTTCCAGCTGCCTGGGGATATTATGAGGTTGCAGAGACAGCAAGAGGAAGCACAAGCTTGGGGGCCTCTTTGGGGAGCTGGGGAGGGGAGCAGAGGAGTCGGACGTTAATGAATAAAACATTGCGAGTTCGAGGTGACTGAAAGGGTTTGGGGCTTGCTGGGTCGGGGTCTGGTGTTGGCTGGAAACGCACCCCCCAGAGGTAGAGGGGCCAGGCTTGGGACAGCTGCTGAGGAGGGACTCGGTGCTGGCCCCCTAACTCTGGCAGGGGCCATGATCCCAAGCCCTTCAACTCTGGGGAGATCCCCAGGACGGGGCTGCTAGGAGGTCCTGGGGCCTGGATGTCCTGTTGGGCCATTGCTGCCTGGTCCACAGTTTCCCAAAGGTGCCACCCTGTTCTCTTCTGGGCCATGGGGAGGGGGCTACCACTGTCAGTTCCACTCACCACAAGCTTGACCCACACCATGCCCAGGCTCTGCCATGGAAAGACCTGCTGAGACGGGAAGGGTAAGGGGGTATGAGTACCCCTTCTAACTCCCCTCCTGATTTGGCAACTAGATCATTTCTAGACTTGCAAAAGGTGCTCGGTAGCTGACTGGTACCCCAAAAAGCCTCTCCTACTCTCATCAGGGAAGGCCAGTCACAAGCCTCATCTTCACAGAAGCTCCCCAGTTCACAGCTGGGGAGACAGAGGTTCAGAGAGGTTAAGGCCTGGAGAAGACCAGGCTGAGAGTGATTTGGGGTCTTGGGGAAGAAACTCTGTGATTTATGCTACCCCCACCCTTCCTTCTAGATGCCAAGAGAATTTCTAAAGCCCCAGAGCCCTCGAGATCTGAGAGTCCCACCTGGAAGGCCAAAAAGGGCTGCTGGCGGGTTGGGTCTGCAGGCTGCTTTAGCAAAAGGCAAAGGTCATACTTCCTAGAACCCACGCCCTAGGGGAAGCTAAAGGACTAGATCAAAGCCATGTGGAACCTAGAGCAGTCACTGATTGTGTGTCGCTCCATTCTGGCGTCTAAGCCAGATTCCATCATGGCGGGACTTCCTCTTTGCACAGGGTGGGGTGGGGGGGGCAGCCGTGTGTTTTGAGACACGTGGAGCTCACTCAGGCCCTTGGACTCCTGATTCTCCCCCAGGAGTGAAGCTATGGCTGGCTTGTAGACAAATGCATCTTTCAGCCCTTGTGGACTCCCTGGCTTAAGACAGACCCTCTCTCTTATAGACCTGTGAACTCCTGTCTTCCAGCCACACTGGGGAGTCACTGATGTTGAGGGGGGCTGAGAGCTGGCAGGGGCCTCAAATGGAATTCTCTGCCTCTCGGGCAGCTTCTTTCTTGGGCATCTGAGACCCTTCCCCAGCCAGAGGGAGTCTCAGCCCTTACAGGCTGGAGACCACACCACAGGGTCATCTCTTCCAACTTCCTGTCAAAACAATGGGGTAAACTGAGTCTGAGAAGGGTGGCACCAGAGAGCCTCCTGAGGTCCTTGCTACCCATGAGGATGGTACAGGAAGTGGACAGCCAGGATTAATGCCCAGAGGTTCCGGGAGGAATATGTGGAACTGTTAGCTACTGCAGGGGTCTCCTGCCCTGTTTGGGTTCCAGCTGCACTTGAGCGCCTCTCCTGCCCCTCAGGGAAGATGGTGGTTTCTGTCAGCTCTGTAAACCAACCCTGTCCCATGGAAGTGACTCCTCAGCGGGTCCCCAGAACACCAGGGAGAAGTACTTTCCAAAGAGCCAGGCTTGCTGGACCCAGAGGCTCTGGATGACAAGGACACCAATCAAAGGCCACTTTCTGGCCAGGGGCTGTGTCCCATGTGCTACGCTCTTCTTGCTGGGTTTCTTTGGTCCTTCCTGGGGCCCCAAGTGAGATGTGTGTCCCCTCCAGGACCAGATGACATCCAGGAACCTGGGACTAAGAAATGCAAGGAGTCAGCAGCGCAGGCTATAAACCTGGGTCTGGTCAGCAAAAGAGAACCGATTTTAAACAAATCCTAACTGTACATTTGCATTCAAAAATTCGTTTCTGCCCACTTCAATCTTCTTCCCTTTTCCTCTGTTTTAAACTGAAGTTACAAATTCTCAGTGCCTTAACAAAACAAAAACAAAAGCAAAAGTCTAGAGAGATATGACAGAGCAGGACACCAGGCTCCCTGCGTCTTCCCCGGAACAAGGGCTCCCGTATTTCTGTTCAGAAGCAGAACGGCTGTTTTTTCCCGAGACAATGTGGTTCTAATATATATCAGCAGAGCCAAAGAAAAGCACCCTCCTCTTTTTTTTTTTAAGAAGTTAACTTCATTTTGAGAACTTGTGTGTTTCTCATTAGTAACGCTGTCTTTTGAAATCCAGCCGAGAGAGGCGATTCCAGTTGAAATCAAAACTGATATGCGAGGGGTCTGACTTCAATGTTGCTCTGTTCGCCCACTCACTGCCACGTCGGGGCTGATTCCTGCAGAGATGGGGCAGGTGGGGCACAGGGCCAGCTCCGGGCCCCCTGTGCCCTGTCCTGGGTGGTGCGGGGTGGCATCCAGGGTGGGGACAGTTCAACTTTGTGTATGTCTTACCTGGTGACAGGAGTTTCCATGAGAGTTTGAGGTTTGGAGATGGAAAAACAGGACACTTGGCCTGCGGGCCTAGATGCCAGGAGCCTTGCAGAAGGCAGAGGGCTCCAGCCACTCAAGAGCCACCATCAGAAATTTGTACATGACACTGTATAACCTCAAGTCCCTTGAGGATGACATCGCCCCCCCCCCCAAGCCCTAGGCTTGTCTAGCTGTCATAAGCGGAAAACTCCCACTTACAAGTTCTCGGGCCAGTCTTGGCATTTCTTCTCGGGGAGCCCAGGCCTCCTGGAGAACATTAGGGGAATGGAAAAATCTCCCCGTGGTCGGCCGTGGGGCTGCTGGCCCTTTCTGCTCATGGGGCCACTTTCTCCCGTGTCCAGATCCCAGCTTTCTCCTCTCCTCCGTCCATCGGCCCCAAATTGGATTTTTCCTTAATAAAAACCTGTCTTGTGCTTGTGAGAGCCGATGCGGGCTGCCCTACACGCCAAAGGGATTTGCTTCAAGGATGATAGAAGGTAACGGGACTGCTTCCGCCACCGGCCCCCACCCCTGTCTAATCAAATTTCCCCCATTCTTCACGACCCAGCAGCGGCCTTCCTTCCAGGGGAAACCTCCCCCACCCCCAGCCTCAGCGCTGGCTCCAGCTTTCGAGTTCACCAGCCCGAACCCTCCCTCTGCACTGGGCGGCTGACACCCTTCCACCACAATCCTCCGTGACATTCTGCAGTGTCTCTGTCGCCGCCGGCAATGTGTGCTCCGTTCCTTATCTTGCAGACTCAGTACAGGGCTTGAAGCTGAAGGCGCTGTTTATTAAATGACTATTAACACGTGTTCTGACCTCACGTGGGGCGCTGGCTCATCCTTTAATGGTGACTCCCTTAGAAAAAAGAATGCTTCTAACAGACGACCAGAAGAATGTTTTCCTCGAGTCACTTTCTTTTGGAAGGCGCTTGTGGTTCTGGAAGTTGCGGTGCTTGGATCTGTTGGTGACCACCATGTCTTTGGGCTGGGCTCCTGCATTGCCTCACTTCTGGAATAGTCTGCTGGGAAATCTGAGCTCTGCAAGGGACAGAAACCGAGAGACCCCTCCTCACCACCTCTCCCCCTCTCCCCCGATTAGGTGTGGTAAGGAAGAGGCTGAGTCAGAGATGGCAGCTGGTCAGACCTGCCAGGGGTCAGATCCCAGATCCGCCCCACACCTGTGTGGGAGCCTGGGTGACTGAGCCTCAGTTTCCCCAGCTGTACAAGGGGGCCCCTTATGGTGTCTTCCTTGCAGAGTTTGGTATAGATAAAGTGAATTCACAGGAGCCCTGTTTTTCTGCAAGCCCGAGCCTCATGGGTCCAGGCACTATGCTGAGTACGTGATGTTCCCGGAGAGGTGGAAAACTCATACCCCAGAGATCCCAGAGTCCTCCCTGCCCCCAAGTGCACCCCACTGATGGCTCAGCTCCTCCTATGATCCAGTGGGGGTCTCCTCCATGGCCTCAACCCATTAGTATCAGGTGTGAGGGGCATAAACAGCCAACATTTAAATAAAAAATGGATTACAAAAGGACACATTGCCATTCATCCCCCTCAAAAGTCTCCTTCGGACACACTGCTCCCAGCATCCTGGCCACTTTCCGGAGCAGTCCTGGAGTCCGCTCTGCCGAGGGTCTCTCTGAGTTGTGAATATCGCTGTGAGTGCCATACAGCGGAAAGGCAGGCTCGTGGACACGCGACAGTGTCTTCGCCCACCTCATTCACTCTGTTCGGAACCACGTGACTTCTGGCTCTTCCTCAAAGTCAAAATGATCATGAAAGCGAAATGTTTTGAATTGATTCATGCCATTGGAGCGACCGGGACTGTGCGACTGAAGATACTCACGAAAGAGGACTTCCAGAGCTGCTGCAGAAAGGAGCAAGAATGATGGGACAAGTTTATTTGAAGGAAGGGAAGGAGCTTGAGGGGCATTGGTGGCAATGTGCTTTTTACAAGAGCCAAATTTTTAAAACTTGAGACCCATACACATCCCTATCCCCTGCTAGAAGCTCCTAGACAGCCAAGGGAAGGTCTGCTTTCATGCTATTTACCTGGAACCCCTCAACATACTTAATAAACGTTAGTTCACCTTGGCCCTGGGCCCCTTTCTATCACTTATCAGCCCTGGATCAAGAAGCTGCAATGGGAGCCGCTGAGACAACAGACATGATGCCCGGACTGTGATGGAGGAGTCCGCAGAGACATTCTCTCGACTTGGCATTTGGTGGGCAACTCCAGTGTCCACCTAATCAACCGGATGCCGTGCTCTGAGGCCACCTCCTCTGAGAAGCTTTCCTAGACACTGTGTCATACGCTTAGCTATCAGACAGTGTATTTCTAGAAGAAATGACGAGTCTTGCTCACCTGACTGCTGCTAACCCAGGTCACGGTGACACTTTGAACTCCCTGTGTCGGGCACAAAGACAATGACCAGCAAGAGGTGCTGAATGGAAGCCCAGCCCAGCCCAAAGCAAATCACTGCCACCCTGGCCAGCAAGGCTGATTTTACTTAGTTGGTCCCGGAAATGTTTATTGAGCACATAGCATGTGCCAGCCCAGCGCTGGGATTCGTGGGGTAGGCAGCTCATTCCTGTGTCTTGGTGGTCACAGTCTAGGCCAAAGAATTCACGAGCACCCCAAGGCCAAGGCCAAGGTGGGCCCAGATTCTCTCTGCCATCCATACCCAAGATGCCCACTTGTAACTGCCCACTTGGTCCTAAAGCAAAGGACAGGAATGGGCTGCCCCTCTGGAGGATGGGGGCTGGCTCCCCTTCCTAACGCTTGCATTTGAGGGTTCAGAGGAGCAACCAGGCAGGAACAGAGCCGTTCTGACCTCTGAACCCAGGGCGCCTCCAGCCAGGACCAGCTGGAGCAGCTGCCAGTGGGCCGCACCGCTGAAGGGTCCTGATTAGCTCATTTCCCGGCCCTGTGGGCTGCGACCGGGCCCTGTTCACCTTTGGCCTGGCCCTATCTCACTCAATTTAGCAACTCAAGGTTCACTGTGGTGTCAGGGTGGGGACAGGGAAAATGTCCCCTGCCACTCTTACACCTTTAAATGAAACTCACTCCTCTAGGGCCATTCTGTCCTGAAGACCTTGGACTCCTTCCTTCCCCTGCCTGGTTCTCACGGGGCCAGGCTGTGTGTTCAGAAGCCCAGCTCCAACTTTGGATCCGTCACATGACCAGTGGCTGTGTGATCTCTGGCAAGTGACTTGTCCTCTCTGATCCTCCATTTCTTCCACTATGAGGACACTGAGACCGTTTCACTTGGGGGTGACAGGGGACTCAGTGAGGCCAGGCTACAGGGCTCGGATGGGGGAAGCTCTCTATTCGAGTTCCCCCATTCTTTTTAGAGACCCCAGAGGGCAGGCACGACATCTGCTCTGCCCCTCCTTGTATTCCCCGCATCGTGTATGGATCCTGGCTGTCGCAGGAGGTTTCTCCCACCTCCTGCTGAGTAAACGAGTTTCTCCCATAACCACTTCTGCAGAGTGGTTAAGATTCTGTGGGTGCAGCCCTGGGCAGCAGAGGATCAGGAGGCCAGCACAAGCAAGAGCTCAGAGACTTAGGAAGGGGAATTGGTCCTCATTTCCTGGCTCCCAGTCCCGTCCACACCCGTACTCCCAAAGTCAGGCTGCGGGGTGAGTCCCAGGCTCCCAGCCTCCCTCTGGTCCAGACGGATAAGGAAACTGTCTCAACCTGGACCCCTCAGGGGACAGCATGGGGTAAGCTTCAGCCAGCACAAGGCGACACAGTGTTGAGTGGGTACCAGATGGCAGCGCACAGGGCCTGGCATGCTTTCCTGGACCCCGGATGTTGGCAGCTTCCTACTCAAAGTGTGATCTGTCCCGAGGCCCAGAGGGCTGGTTAGGAGCCCAGAATCCCAGGCTCCACCCAAGTCGCACTTAATGAAACTCTGCGCTTTGACACAAGTTTGAGAAGCATCCTTGCTCATGCCTTTGAGCTGCTGGGTACTTCTTCGTGCCCCAAGTGCCTGCTGGGGAGGTGTAAAGAGTGACAACCATCCAGCATTGGCAGAAGCCAAAGAGAAAGAGGGGATCCAGGCTGCACAGAAAGAATGGATGACATACTTCAAAGCCAAAGCTGGAGGGGCCCAGGGTTTGCTTGGTGGCCTCTGGGTCGGGGGTCTGCAGGTCACTGGCTGCAGATGGAATCAAGCAAAAGTGGGAGTGGAGTGTGCAACGGGGTCCGCCGCTTCCATCCTGTGCTGCAGAATCCGGGTGGATGGGCAAAGGCCTTCTCCTTATTCCGGGGTCTGCAGAGGGGAGGTCAGAAATCGCCCCATCCTGCGGTTTACAGGACCTTTCTCTAATAAAGCAGAGGGCCAGGGGCCGCGCATTCCAGGGGACCTAATTAAAACCACCAAGGGTTATTTGGAATAACAGACCGTTTAGTCGGAAGCACTTGCCATGCTAATTCAAACAAGGTGATTACGGGCGATTAGCGAGCCTAATGCGTTCAGTTTAAACCCAGCCGGGCAGAGGGAGGAGCGAGTAGCCCCAGCTGCATCCTGTGGGGTGTGCCCAGGTCTGACCCGGCTTGGAGATCCTGCAAGGTCACTGCCATGCAGGACTTGGCCTCTCCCCTTCCCCCAGGTGGCCTGGGGCCAGCGTGCGTGGGTACTGTATGTGCATGGTGTGCGTGTGACGCAGACAGATGTGTCGGGTGGTGCCCCATAAGCAAATCTACGACGTTCACACAATAAAACCACCCACTCACACATTTCCCGGGCTGGAGCCTCATCCATACGGCTTGTATTACCTCAGTGCGACAAGGCACAGTGTGACCTGATCCAGGGTCTTAGCTATCGGTGGCCCGGTGGCCTCTCCATCACACCGTGGCCATGCGGCCTTTGGGGGTACCAGGTCGCTAGGTACCGGGCATCTGAGACTGATGACTGAGATGGAGCTGGGGGGTGGTGGCCATGATGTCGTGGGCAGATTGCTGGTCTTCATGTCACTGTGTGTGTGTGGGAAAAGGAATAATCAACACACCTGCATCCCTGGGCTCCATGAATTACTGATGGTCCTCGTGTGAAGGCAGGATGGAGGGACAGGGCACAAAGATGGTCCTTGTCCCTGGGAGGAGTGAGCAGGAAATGGCCTTTGTATCCACCTATGCTTGACTGTCACTCATGGATGTCAGGGTCAGATACTGAGATGCATTCAATTAAAACACAGGACATGTAAGTTACAAATTTCAGAGAATGATCAAGTTTTAGTTTATCTTATGTGACATCTGGCACATAAAGTATAAACTTACTTTGTTATTGACCTGAAATTTACATTCCTGTGCTGTACATTCCTTCCCGTTCCTGGCAGCACTGGGGTTGGGAGGTACGTGTGGTGCCCCTGAGGTCCAGGCCAGTGGCCCAGATCCTAGGGCTACAGCTAGCCCGACCCTGGACCCCTTGATGCTTCCCAAGCTTCCCAGCTGGGTCTCTCTTCTGGGAATAGTTTTAAGCACCAGCCTACCCTGGGTCCGGAAACCTCACTGAGGGCTGGAATAGCCAAAGGACAAAGAGGAACCTGCATGGCCTCTGCCTCTGTGGCCAGAGGCTTCTTCGAGGACATCTGACAGGAGGTGGCTCTAGAAAGAAAGGCAAGTGGGTACCAAAGGAGGGAAGATCATGGCCACAGCCTTGTTGGCCCTGGAGACCACGGGGCTTGGTGTCCCTGTACTTCCTGGCTCTACAGGCTGGGGACAGTCCAGCTGCCAGGACAACAACTACAACTGCGTTGGGAGAGGAAGGGTCTTGGGGGTGAAGGGATGGCTCCTCAAAGACCCATCTCTACCCTCAGGGCCTCGTCTCTCCTACCAGTAAGTTGGGTCCATGCCCAGCCCTCACTCCCCTACATGAGAGTTGGACTCTATCTTTCACTCCAGCACAAAGAAACTGCAACAAGTTCCCAGAGCAAGGACCCTCAGCCTGGTCCCTGCCCATCCACAGACCTGGGGTCAGCAGCTCCACCTCACCAAGCCTTGGTTTCCCCACTGGAAGACTGGGGCTAATTAAATCTGATGTAACCACCTTTTAGGAGGACAGGCAGCTGAGAGCACCATACATATGAGAAATGAGGACTTAAGATGCTACTGGTTAGCTTCGTGTCACTGTAACCAAAATGCCAAACATGCACTACTCAGAAGGGAGAGGTTTGCTCTGGCTCATGGTTTCAGAGGTGTCAGTTCATGGCCAGTGGCTTCCATGGGTATGGGCTGCAGTGAGGCAGAAGCATCATGGTGGAGAGGCCTAGTGGAGCTGAGCCACTCACCTCATGGCAGCCAGGAAGTAGAGAGAGAAGGAAAGAGCCAGACAGGAAGAAGTGAGGGACAAGACATAGTCCCCAAGTAGGAGGTAACCCACTCATCTCCTAAGCTGCCATCACCTCTCAATGGCGCCATTAAGCTATGATCTTGCTCAATGGATTCATCCACTGAGGAAGGCAGAGCTCTTGTGAGCCAATCACTGTGTCCTGGGACAATGAAATGTGCTGATTGGCCAGGCAGGGTCATGTGCCCACACTAGGGGCTAAAGAGTGACATCTGTCCAGCTTCCTCCACGTGGTCAGAAAGATAGAGAGCTCCCCTCCGCTGTCCCTACCACGGAGAGGGAACTGGATGGACTGTCGAAACATCGGATGCTCACAGAGAGGGACTCACTTTCTCCTCCCTGGTCCCCTGTCCGGAGGGCAGACCTGGTTAAGCTTATGTGGCATTGGCAGGAGTATGAATCCAGGTTCCTGCTGCTTTGGAGAAGAAGGGCAGGAAATCTGGGAGCAACAAGTTGGTCTCAAAGCCACTCAGAACAGGCATGAATCCTGGCCCTCCCTGTGTGACCTGAGGCCAGTTCTTCGTGGCTCATGTACCTTGACAATAAATGCAATAGACAGCATCATCAGTGACACGGAGTCAGGGCAGGCACTTGAGCCCTGGCAGCTCTTCCCTCTGTGGATGGAATTCCTCCAAGGGAGCTCCTTGCCACGCAGAAGTGACAAACTTGGTTCCTGGATAGCAGGAGGGTCTTGCTTTTGAGTGGGTGAACTATTTGGACAGACCCTGTCCACCAGCTGTCCCCATAGTGCTGCTATTTACTGGGGACAGAGAAAGTGGACTCTCAGAGCTCTTGAGCCAGGTACACCCTGCCCCCAGCCAGGCCCCAGTGACCAGGTCAGGCAGCAGGCACATGGGCCAGAACGGGCAGTAACCTTGTTGAAGCTGCCCACTCTGGGATCCTAACCATCCTGAGCTCACAGTTCTATTTGATCCCGTACAGGGTGTTAATGGTGTTTCTGTCTGTTTTATTTAGTTTGAAACAGCCATGAAGCTTTTTAAGTTACCCATTTTTAACTCGGCCCTGTGCTTTGAATGCTGTGTCAGGTCTCTGCTACTTGTGTGTCTGAGTCTCAGCCTTTTTGAGCCGTCTGCATCGCTGAGAGGGGGTTGACGTGGAGCAGTCAGTAACCACTGATGTGTCTCTGGGAGCGAAGACGCTGAGAAAAGATTCACACCGGAAAAGAGAGAGGGAGAGAGAGAGAAAGGGCCTGGAGTGTGTGGGGTAGGGACGTCTGACAGACTGCCTCACCCGTCCTGGCCCTGGGACCTGGATGGTGACAAAAAGTGGCTTCGAAACAGCCAGAAACAGAGGAGAATCCTGACTTTGCCTTTGTGGCCCCAAGCACATCACTTAATGTCTCTGTGCCTCAGTTTCTGTGCATGTTCAGTGGTTTCCTGCTACCTGTGACACAGGGTTAGTGTCGGTGAGCAGGAATGACATATCAGGGACCCACGATGTGGATCCCCACAGACTTTCCTGAAGCAGCTGAATCCTTCTAGATTCTTCCATGCTCTTGTGGCCATCCCATCCTCCTCCGGGTGATCCCTGCTATTCCAGGGCGCCAGCCCCAATTTCAAGGCAAGAACCAGGTGGCCCATTGGCCCCTCATACCCAGCCCATCAGATCAGGAGGCACCTTGTACTCCAGATGCCCATCAAGGAATTTGGGCCCACATAGAGCTCAGACAATAGCAGCTTTGTTCTTCAGGAAAGAATCTTAATTGACTGAAGAAGAAGAAGAAAAAAATCCGAGCTCTTCCTTATGAAGCTCTTAATTTAATAGGTGAAATGTCAGGGAAAATCAATGCCAGGCCGTTTCCTTGCAGCCTCATTATGCTGTCCATTAAACAACTTTTATGTTTTGTTTATAGTTGCTCCTTTCCCCCTCTTATTCCTCTCTTCCCTCGTCATCCTTTTTTTTTTTTTTAAATAGAAGAACACTTTTATGATGTTAAGAAAAGACATGGGCTGAGAAATCAAGTTACAAGAAACCTACTAGCCGTGGGTTTCCCTGGCAGGACTGGGAAAATCCTGCCACCAGAGAGAGAGAGAGAGAGACACGGAGACAGGGAGAGAGGAAGAGAGAGAGAGACACAGAGACAGAGACACAGAGACAGAGACAGAGAGACAGGGAGAGAGGGACAGAGGGAGAAAAGGTGAGATCTCTGTCAGTGGAGGGTGGAGCTAGGGGTCAGCACCACAAGCCATCTTCCGATTTGGGGACCTTCCTGGGGGAGAAAGGGCCTCATGTTGGGTGACTGGGAGGGACCAGGGAGGAGCCCTTGGAAATTTCCTTTTTCTTCCTAGGCCCAGTGTCTGGCAGGACAGTCAAGAGAAGTGCCCACCGGAAGTGCCCACCGGAAGTGGTCTGCTTCATGCCCCGTGAGGAGCCTTAGGAAGCGAGGTTCCCGACCCCCTCGGCTGTGACCCTCTTGCTCCCCATCAGCCTGTGCACACTGCAGACACCCCAACCTGAGGAAGGCCCCGGGCCCCAGATGAAGCATCCCCAGCCTGCGCGTGTCTGGCATTGGGCAGGGGACAGGCAGGAGTGAATGTCTCTGAGACTTTTCTGAAGCTGTTGGTGGCCAGGTCCCCAGGGAATTGGCTTGGTGATGAGGTCCCCGCTGTCCCGGAGACTGTTCTTCCTGGAGATGGAGGAGAGGCTCAGTCTTAGCTCAGGTCTGGGAGCAGGCCAGAGACGAGGGTTTCAGGGCAAGTAGTGCATAGGGACCTGGTCTCAGGGAACAGCAGCAGCAGTCACTGGGTCTTAGCTCTCCTAGGAAACTCTGGGAAATGAGAACAGACCTCAAGGAAGAGCCCAGGCTCTGTCCCCAAGCTGCCCTCCCTCCTCATCACCCTGGGCTTCAGAGCTACCTCCAGGCCTCTCCTGTCCACAGAGAGCCAGGCACTGAAAGCAGGTACTGTACCCAAGAGGGCTCTGGGCTATGCCTATTGCTATTTGGGAACCCGGAGCTAAGCTGTCATCTTCCTGTCTGTCCAGCACAAGGAATCGGTCCCTCCTGCTGATCAGAGCCCTCTAACCCTCCAGTTCAGATGTCCAAGCCTTAACCTGCCAGGGAGGCTATTCTTGAGATGGGCTTCGAGGTGAAATGAATTGACAAGGGCAGGACCCTGGTCCTACAGCACGATGTCCCTAGAAGAAAGCCTGGTAGGTGGAGCACACCTGTGAGCTCAGTACTCTGGGAGGCTGAAGCAGGAGGATCAAAACTTCGAGCTTAGCCTGGGCAGTGTAGGGTGACCCTATCTCAAGATTAAAAAAAAAAATTGAAAAATCACCTGGGGATGTAGCTCAGTGCAAAGGGCCTGAATTTCAATCGCAGCATGATTAAGAAAGAAGAGAGAGAAAAAGAAAGAAAGGAGAGACACTAGTGTCTCACCCTTCCATACACTTTGAAGAGGAAGCCAGCCCTGATGAGACCCTGACCTTGACCTTTTAGCCTCAAGAACAGCAGGAAAATAAGTGTGGTCAGAGCTGCTTGGTCTGTGACATTTGATCATTGCAGTCCGAGCCGGCCGGACCCCTCGGCACCGCAGAGCCTGGCCGCCTGGCCATGCAGTTTGGCTCCCTCCCTCTGTCTCGTGGATGCTGTGTGGCCTTGGGGAGTGACTAGGAGGCTGAGGGTGCTGTCACTCTATTTCTAGGACACTGGGAGATGAGATGCAGGGTCATGTCGTGGGACCCTGTGGGGCCCTGCTGGTCCTCTTCCTCCAGCAGTTTTAACAGTGCCCACTTTAGGAACGAGCCAGGAAGTCGCCAGGCTCTGAATGCAAGCTCCTGGCTCAGGACTCAGAACCATTTCAGAGCCATAGCTTCTGCTCGCTCCAAACTTCTCTTGGTAGGGGACAGGCAGGTCACCCTTTCCAGGCCCTGCACAAACTACTGCATGGCAGAGACGGAAGCAGTGTCCCTACCGTCAGATGCTCAGGGGTGCCTGTGTCTGTAGATGCAGAGGGACCCATCCTAGGTGCACCCTATGACACTCAGCTGTGCACCCCATGCCACATTTTGGGCACTGTGCACCCAGCCCCAGTTGTACCCCACAATGCTGATTGAGTGCACTCTACCTTATGTGCACCCCCAAATGCACGCACATTGTGAGCTCTTATCCTTGGAAGGACACACATGGCTTCTCATAAGACATTGACATAGTCCAGGCAGCCAGCAGAGGTCCCCTAGCAAGGTCCACGCCGCCCCCACCACCACACAGGCAGGTGCACGGGCTGACACACACCGGGCAGCTGGACACCGGGGCTCCCCAGCTCCTGTAGAGAGGGCTCTGCAGTGCTGCTTTGTCTGCCATCCTCCCCTCCTGCCTCCTCTGGGACCCTCTGGGTGGGAAGTGGGGCATGTTAGCATGGGTGCCAGTGGGGCAGGCCACAGGGTACACACCAGTTGCCAAGTGGCCCCCGCTGCAGCTGGGTGCCCGGCCCTGCGCGGGTGCACAAGCCCCACACAGCAGGCTGACTGATGCTCTCCAGACCCGGCCGCCTGCCGCCCAGTGCTCATTAGCAGGCCCTGAGGAAGAGGGATGGTGAAAGTCCCCACTGCTGCCTACAGCACGTGGGCTGTGTCACAGCCTCGTGGCCACAGGCCCCCAGCTGCTGCAGCCTGAGGTATAAATGGGGAACCAGTGGTCTAGGGGAGGCTTCTAGGCTGAGGTGGCAGCGGGCAGCTGTGGACTCTCCTGCAGGTAGGGGCCCTGGCTTTTGAGGGGTTCGCTGACTTGGGGGCATTGCCTCTTTGGGGTGACCATCCCAGAAGCCAGCCATCTGGCCCCTCTGGGTTTGGGACACACGGGCTGAGAACAGAAGAGGCAGCTGTGGGCACAGCAGGCAGCCTGGAGTCACCCCTGTCCTTTTTCTCGGTGGAAGAGGCAGAGGTGACAGTGTTGTGGGGTGCCCCTGCTTGCCCTGCATCCTGGAGGTTAAGGACTGGGGTGCTGGAGTGTGAGAAGACCCGGGATCCAGCACTGCAGATACTTCCCAGTGCTGTGACCTCGGGCGGGTCATTTAGCCTCTCTGAGCTTCCCCATCTATAAAATGGACATGACAGCTTCTACCTCCCAGGGATTTTGATATGCGACAGTGCTTAGGAAACGGCAGAATTTACTCAGGCCTTTGCTCGAGGCCCCTTTTAAGTCAATTTCTCCAGAGAGAAGAATCTATGCACACCCAGCGCATGTGGGTTGGAAGGGAGGGAGGGCAGGGCTTTATGAAAGCTCAGATCCTTGAGCCTCACCCCAAACCTGCCAATCAGCTCAGTGGTGGGCAGGGCTCCGATGGGGGCGTGACCACGTCGAGGTGGGCGTGGTTTAGGTTGCCCAGCTGTCTGCTTGGCACCAAGGGTCCCCCCCCCCCCGCGCTCCATTCCCCCCCCCCATGTGCTACACCGCGAAAGTCCTGGCAAACTGGAACAAGTCGGTCACACCGCGGTGGCACCTTAATCAGCCAGTGAGAAGACCTGGCAGATACTGGGGGACCGAGTTCTGCTTTGAGTATCTAAACTAAGAACCTGGTCTTGGGAATTCCGCAGGCGCTAGAGCAGCTCGAAGTATTTGTCCCAGATGCCTCAGCCCGGTCTCTGTCTCCAGCACCTCCTCCACCTGCCCCTCCTCGTCTCCATCATTTCCGGGTCTCACCCAGCACCAGCTGTCAGGAAGGGACGCTCTGTGGGTTATTAACCCTTAGAACTGCTGCAGAAGGGTCCCAGGGCCTGGTGCGAGCAGGGCAGGCTCTCCACCCTTGAGCCACGTCTCTAGCCCTGAAAGCTTTTTTTTTAAGAGAAAGGACAGACACCCGTGTGTGTGTGTGTGGGGGGAGGGTATTTATGCAGCTCTGTGGCATGCTCAAGAAAGAAGATAGCGGTGGCTCACACCTGTAACCAGGTGGAAGGCTGAGGCAGGAGGATCACTGTGAGTGTGAGGCCAGCCTGGGCTACATAGTGAGACCCTGCTTCAAAAAACAACAAAACATAAAAGAAAGAATAGATGAACAAAAAAAAGGAAGTGTGTGTGGCAGGGAGACACCGGCACTAAAATATTTCCTGGGAGGCCTGGGAAAATCAGGAGTGTCTGATCACCCCTTGAGGGGTCCCCAGGTCCATGGGCCACCCCAGCCAGCCTTTGTGCCCCTGAGACTCCCCCTGAGAAAAGAGAGATCTTAGCTTTTGAGCCACAAATATTGTTTTTTAAAAAATGAAACGCCCGGAGAGTCCCCACAGCCCCCAAACCTCATTTTAAAGGGATTACAGCAGCTGGCTTGTAAATCCTATTTCTTCTGGTGGGGAGCTTAGAGGGAGGCTCAGGAAGAGGCTGCAGTGGGGGACAGAAAGGAGGTCACTTCATTTCCTGGAGAGGAAAACCAGGCTCCCACCGCAACACCGGGACCGGGCTCGCCACTCCCACCCTCCACCCTTCCCCCGGGGACCGCAGCCGTGGGCTCCGTGTCTGGTGGCCTGGGACGGAGGCCAGTTCTGCCATCAATCCCTGGGGCCTTCTGTGTGACACGGATTTGAAAATAATAAGCTATCCCCCTTTCCTGTCTTCCCCGCTAAATAGGGGATCTCTCCGTGGGCTCCCTGTCCATCTGGGACAGATGCGGGTGGGAAACTCAGCCCAGCAAAACCACGGAACCCCCTGGGGACAGGCAAGTGCTAAGACTTTTCAAAAACTTAAATTTTGTTTTTTAAAGTAAGGTTCATTCGTGGAGGGAGGGGGGACTAGGGAGAGACTGGACCCTCAGTGGGAAGTGAGGAGAGTGAGGTGAAGAAGAGAGGGTTTTAAGGGTGTCTCGCTGGGTGATGAGAGGTGTCAGCCCCTCCTCCCAGCCCCTGAGCAAAGCTTTGGTTGAGGTTGACCACACCATGGGCTCTGGGGCCACATGGGTCATACTTTGGGGTGTGTGGCATGCACAGGTGTCCTGGTCAAAAGAACTCAAAAGCCCGGTTCAGTTTGACTGCTGTCTCCAAAATGCCAGATTGGCCCAGAGCAGTGCTGACCAGAGTGTGGGAGACAAAGCATTAGTGACTTGCTAGGTGACTTTGGGTGACCTGTGGTGAATGGAGCAACATTGTTTGTGCCTGTACTGGTGCGTCAGAAAATGTGAATATTTAAACTAAAAAAATAAAGCATTATGGGATAAGACACAGAGCCCTTAGTTCCCCTCAAGACACTGCCCTGAGCCTCACATGCCCTTAGCTCCCTGTTCTGGTTATTTTTTGAAACCATTCTGGAAGTCCTCTTTCGTGAGTGTCTTTAATTGTACTGTCGTGATTGCTTCCATGTCTTGAATCAATTCAAAATCTTTACCTTGAGGTCATTTTGACTTTGGGGAAGAACCAGAAGTCCAACGGTGCCAGATCTGGTGAATGAAGTGGACGAGGACCCGGCGTCATGGTTTTATGAGCCTGTGTTCCTATTGGATGGTGCTCGGCAGCAGCAGTCACCCTATTTTTGATCACACCTCGTAAAGACACCCACGAAGGAGCCTTCTGGACCTGCCGCAGAAAGTGCAAGAATGAGAGGAGATTTTGAGAGGGACAAAGGGGCATTGTGTCTTTTACTGTAATTGTTTTTTTTTTTTTTTTAATTCAAACATTCACAGCACTCTTTGATCACTGTATTTCAGTGGGTCTTGGGGAAAAAAGTAACTCACACATCCAACCTACAGTTTTGGGACTATTATTGCTTAAAACAAAAGCCAGTGGGATTCTGATGGTAAGGAGCTGCGATTTAAGGGGATGCTAAGGGGGTTTGGTTTAAAGGGCAAAGTGTTCACAAGGTCACTGGCTGAAAGCATCAACAGTGGCTGCCAGGAGGACTGGACTCTGGGTCCAGTGCTGCTGTCTCCGACTTCCAGAAACATCCACTGTGGTCAGGATTGGGGAACACCAGGAAGACAGGGAGAGGGGGCTCTGACTAGGACCATGAGTGCTGGAAGAGTACTGCGACCACCGGATTGGAGCGAGCTGCGATCGGGGCTGAACCCACTTGCTTTCCCTCCACTCCATGCACCCTGAAGAAGCTCCAGGGTGCAGGCTCCCAAGGGGACGGAGAGAAATAAAGAGATGGCATAGGCCTGGCAACTTTGCTCCACCTAAGGCGATCATGCCGCAGGGTGAGCTCTGCCCCTGCCTGTCATATGGACGAGAGCGGCAATACCAGGGTCCCTTCCTGGACCGTCATAATGCTCCGAGAGCAAAGGGGAGGTTCCGAGAAGCTTTGCATATTGCTGGGCATGTCTGTAATTCAGCCCTCGAGAGGCTGAGGCAGGAGGATAGCCACAAGTCTTAGGCCAGCCTGAACTCCACAGTGAGACCCTGTCTCAATAAAATAAATAAATACATAAATAAGTAAATAATGCTTGACGATTTGCACACTTCCCAGTTTTTACAACTCTGCTCTGGGAGCTTCATACAACCTGCATTCACATCCAAGAGTATCAGCCCCTGAAGAAGCTATTTTGGAAAATGCTGGACCAAGTCCTCAAAGCTGCCCTTCTCCACCATGAGTTCCACATGGACAATGGGAAAGGCTGGTCAGGCTCCCCAGAGTGCAGGGCTGCCTTTCCTGGGGTAACAGAACTGGACATTCTTCCTCCCAAGACTTCTGGCTCCATCTCACCCTGTCCCTGTCTCCTGGAGGGAGAGGTCAGAGTGCCCTGGGCAGGGTTTTCAGAGCTCCTGAAAAGTCTTCAAATGATGCCTTCAGACTGCCAGGGCCTCCTTTTGCCTCTGCTAAGGGGCTAGAAAAAGAGCAAAGACATTAATCCCAAACAGCAAACAACAGACAGAACAATACGCAGGCCACATCAGAGGAGCCCTTTCGCTGCCACCCGGCCGCAGAGTCGGGATGTCTGGATACCACTCCCAGCCCCGCCCCGTGGCCAAGGCCAAGCGCTCTCCAGGGGCCTCGGTTTCCCCAACTCTCTGCTCCGTCTGGGCTCCCCTCCTGGGTGGCAGGAGTGAGCGGGAGGCCAGAGCCGGCCTGATGGTGCAATCTCAGGCCTACCATGGCTGGAAGCTCTTTACTTGAATGTCTAGAACGGTCAGCAATCCGAATACCACGCTCCTCACAATTAGTAAAACTAACATCTGCTCCGAATTTGACGATTCGTGAAGCAGTTAGACAGTCGTTCCTCAGAAGAGCCCGTGAAGCCAATAGTACTTTTCCACTCGATCAGTGAGGAAACTGAGGCAGAAAGAAGAGAGGCAGTTTACCTAAGGTCACACAGCTAGTGCGCAGCAAAGGTCAGATCTGAACCGCGGTCTCCTAAGGTCATCTGGGTATTATTATGCAACAGAAAACAAGATCTCTGCTTTCAAAGTTTTTAGTTCAATCAAGGAAGTGAGGCTTATTCTTTTCTACTGATATTGTTGTCATGTGTGCATGTGTGTATGAGTTAATCTGTACGAGTATTATAGACGCTGATTAACTTAGGAGATTCGAATTCAAAGAAAAGAGAAATTTCTATGGGACCAAGGGTAGAGGGTGGGCCTGTGGCCACCAGGAAATATGCTAATAAGGGCCCCTGCTCAGGTGAACAATTAGCAAATGGGTTGTGATGCTCTTGCATTTCTGATCTCCAGTTGTTCTGTAAGTGGAGGGAGATACGGAGCAAAGATGGGACTTTGTTTTGAAAAGCAGAATCAGCTTGCAGGGAAAAGCAATTTTTGAAACTCTTATTGAAGGTGTGTGTTAATCAGCTTTCCAGTTGCCCTGACATGATACTTGGCACCCACATCCTAGAGGTGGAGAGGTTTATTTGGCTTATGGTTTCACAGGATTCAATCCACGGTCAGCTGCTCCAAGGCAGGAACATCATGGTGGAAGGGCTTGGTGGAAGAAAGCCGTTCAGTTCACGATGGCCATTGCTGACCTGATCTGCACCAGCCCCAGGACCTCCCCCATCTATCCCTAAACTTGAGAGTCTTGCTGAACTCACCAGCTCTGATGTCTTCTCTAGGTGCCATCTCCACCTGAAAGTCACCCTCAGCACTGCCCTGTCTGTCTTCCTGCCCTCCTTTCCAAACTCTATCTAGCCGCCTTCTCAGGAAGCAGCCCACCCATGCCAGCCACCCATCCTGCCCTGCTTCCTTCTTGGTATAGTGTCTGACCATACGGAATGGCCTTTCTTGAAGTATGACTTCTACTTTATACATATCTAGCTTTAAAAGTCAAATGACACACTGGTCATGGTGGCATATGCCTGCAGTCCCAGTGCTCTGGGAAAACAAAGCAGGAGGATTGCAAATTTCAGCCTTGCCTGGGTAGCTTATTGACTTGGCCAGACCCTGCCTCAAATAAAATAAAAATAAAAAAGGGATAGTTATGTAGCCCAATACAAGAGTCCTAAGTTTAATCCGTAGGATTGAAAAAAAAAAAAGTCAACGTCAAATTCTGCAATAAAATTTCTATCAAAACACAGCAGTCCTGGGCCGGAGGCTTAGCTCAGCAGCATAAGTGCCTGCCTGCATGCGTAAGGTTATGAGTTCAAACCCTGGTACCAAAAAAATTCCTTTATTTTCGTGTTGTAAATACTACCCATGGTGCTTGTACTGAAAGTCTGACTTTTATAAACACACACATGCAGTCATTCTTATCCCTTATACAGTATTACCTGAATAACTTATTACAATTTTAAAATAAAATTTATAACTCCGCTCTTTACTTGACAATCCTGACTGTAAATCCCACTCAAGGAGGAACCACAGGAAGTAATAGAGTTGTTTTGCTTCTTGTGTAACTTTTGTGTTTTCCTGCAGTGATTCGGTGATGATCGAATGGCCCCTGGTGCTCACTTGGTTACTTTTCTGTGTGCCTGTCATTAGCTCTTCCCTAACCTTTCTGGCAGAGCTGAGCGCTCTCCTTGGCATGCGCGGCCCTGGGAGATGCTCTGCCAGCTCCAGCTTTGCATGTCCAGGAGACAGCTTCTGTGCCTTCAGCGCCTCAAGCTCCAGTGGTGACCCTACCTTGGGGGCCCAGCTATAGTTCAAGAAACCTCCGTCTCCCAGCATGTTGGATCCCAGGTCCCATTTTCTTGGTTTGTGCCAATCTCGGGTGACATTTTTACAAAGGGTCAGCTAGCAAGTATTTTTGAGTTGACTGCCATGTAGTCTCTGGAAACTGTTCGATTCCACCATGGCGGAGTGAAAGCAGCCATCTGAGTGGGCATGATGTGCTCCAGTAAAACTGTTCCCAAAAGCCGGGTGGTGGGTGGAATTCAACCTGCAAACCGTAGCCCGCCGTCTGCTGGCTTCTGCCCTCGTCTCGGTGTGGCACATCCTTCAGTAGCTTTTGTAGAAAGGACGCAGGGAGACAGCTTTGAAAGAAATTTTGAAAGTTTTGAAAGAAACAGTCATTGTGTTTAGTCATTCGTTCAGCTGCCTGTTTCATGACGGTTGCAAACAGCATTTCCTCAAAATTTCAGGTCATTTTTCTGGTGTTTTCTAGAGAGTTGTTTTACTGTTGAGAAATCCGACTGTATTCTGATTTTTTGCACGATGACGTCTTTTCTGTTTCTAAAAGTGCTTAGTGTCTTTTCACCCTGGAGGTTTCTGAAATCTCCTAATGACACCCCCTGATGCGTTTTCTTCATCTGCGATCTGTTATCTAGGTCTTTTCCCACTTGCCAGGCAGGTGCTGTGCTGCTGAGCTGTACCACAGCATCGCCCACAATCTGGGCTCCTAAAACCTTTTTCTCATTCACAGCCTTCAACTTGGGGAAATTTTCTTGTACTGTGTCTTGTGTACCCCCCTTGCTCCCCCTTTTTCGACTCATTTTATTCCCCTGCAATTTGAATGAGCAGTTTGCCGAAATTCCTGGCTTGATTCATGACTTTTTAGCATCCTTCCCCTTGCATATTTCCAGTGTCTGTTGGCTCTTTGTTTTCTGAGTTATTTCCTTATCTTTATAGGCTCTTAAATATTTTATGTTAGCTCTCATTTCTAATTTCTGAGATCCAAACCTAAATGTATTGCTTTTTATAGCTGCTTGTAATTTCATGGATGAGATATCTTCCCATATGTTATGAGGATCAATTCTAAGGTGAGCTCACCATCTGTGTTAAAGTGAGGCTCCGTGCAGATAGCTGGACAGAGGTGCAAATGAGCAGGGCTTGCTGGGGGTTACTGGAGACGGCCCCAGATGCTCTCCTGGGAGTCCCCTGCATTAGTGTCTATAGGTCTCTCCCTTGGGCTGCGGGCTCCTGCAGTGATGGAGAATCCCATCTTCTCACACACTTCCCCCCAGCCCGAGATGAATGACAGATCAAACAAGCCAGCTGCAGAGAGAGAAAATGGTCACATCTCCTGAAGCCTTCCAGACCTGAGCCCATGGGGCGCAGGAGCAGAACCCCAGGCCAGTTTTGAACATAGCCATTGCCCTTTCTGGGTACTCTTGAGCATTGCCCTGGGCTAAAGCCTCACATTGGTGCAAGCCCAGCCTCCAGGATAGAGATTTCCAATGGTGGGAGCTACCAGGGGGCGATCCAGGAGGACAGCTAGTCCCCTCACTGCCCCTCACCCTGGCCTCAGCTTCAGAGTCCCCTGTGGCAGCGGAGACTGGGGCTCTGGCTGGTAGAAGCTCCCTCCTCACCACCCTGAGGCCCGAGCTCTCCCAGCCTTAGCTGGTGGTCCACTCGTCACAAAACTCACTTTGCAGGGGGTTCATCTATCCCCAGCCCTGGGTGCATCACAGGCAAGGACCTTGCTGACTGCAGGGCCCCTTTGGCATGCAGGAAGGCCAGTGGGCACTGACAGGACCTACAGTGTACCTTCTTCCCAAGACCAGTGGGAAGCATCGCTGTCATTCTGCAGTACATGCGTGGGACTGCGGAGGTCCCTTCCACACCTGCCTGACCCCCACCAGCCTTGTGTGGAAGCTGCCAGGCTGCAGGGCACAGGCTGAGCTGCAGAGAAGTGGAGGCCCACACAGAGCACTACAGGCTGGATGCTGGAGGTCCAGCCTGGGTGGAACCTCAAGCAGGGTGGGGAGAGCTCTGACAGGGCTGGGGAGCCCCTGGCGACCCCTCACCTCAATTATTTCATCATGAATATTGGATGGAAGAGGGACACCAAGGCACAGCCCAGAACGGCCTGCAGGAAACCAGCGTCCATCCATCTGGCTCTTCACCCTAAGGGCAGGAAGCCTTTGGTCAAGGAACTGCCCCAGAGCCATGTTCTTGGCAAAGAACTGCTGACAGTTTCTAGATCTTCTGAAAGGTGATTTGGGAGGGGAAACAGAAAATGTGTTTAATAAGTGTGATGCACATTGCATTAGGGAATCACATTTAGTCCCCCGAGAAATCCAGTGATTAGACATTGCTATGGTCCTTGTTTTACAATGAGGAAACTAAGGCAGAGAAGAATCCTCAAGGTCACATTGAGTGCAGAGATGGGACTTGAACTCATGGCCACCCACTTGCTCAGCTAGTGTCCATCTCCCCATCCTGCCTGTTCTCAGACACCAGGCCCCACTGACCGTGTGTCCAGGGAATTCAGCTTCCTTCTCGTCTGCTGTACTGCAGCCCATGAGGTGTCCAGGAAGGTTCTGTTTCCGGTTCCGGTTCTGATGCAGTGCAAACCATGGCAGCGATGCCACAGAGCAAGTTGAAGTCTCTGGAGACCCAGATGCAGCATCTCCGGAGCCTCCTTCTCCTCCCCAGAGCAGAACCCCAAGGGCTCTGGGGTTCAGCAGCTCAGGATCCCAAGATGCAGCCTCCAGAACCGAAGTTTGTCCTCTGTCGCTTTCCTGTCCCCGACACACATGCCCTACCCACCCTTCTAGGCCCCAGGTAGCTTCGTGATCATGACAGGCAACTTCCACTCTGACCTTAGTCTCTTTACCTATCAAATGGGAGGGTTAGACGAGGTGCTGGGTCACTGTCAGTCTTCCTTCCTCTTTGTCCCAGGTTGAATCTGTCACTCTCATCCTTCATACACTGTCAGTCCTTAGGGGAGTGGGTGGGAGTAGAGATCAAGTGGGTGGGGGAGAACTTTAATACTGGCCAATCGATTGCATGCTACAAAACACTCAATACAGAAATTTGGGGCATTTTTGTATTCCCTGCCCCGAATCATTTCTGACTCTGCCCGTCTTTTTTTTTTGTCTTCTGATAACAGGAAGGAGATTTGTCTTGGGAAGAAAGGTAGGAGCAACTGACCCCACCACTGTCACCCACGCCAGGGCCATTGCCATAAATCTCTAGCCTCGGTTCCTTCCTCTGTAAAATGGGGTGACTGTAACTAAGTGGAGGAATTCTAAGGGGCCCCTAAGGCACCCAGCACCCTGCACACGGTAGGCGCTTTGTATGTGGAAGCCCTTCTGGAAAGGTACCTCTACATCACTGCTGAAACAACCAAAGCAGCTGGTCAAAGTAGGGGGGGACCCTAAAAGCATGCATTTCATATTAGCTAAAACCACAAAAGGGTGCCTGCCTTAGAGAGTGAGAGCTTTCCTAGGGCACCCACCCCGTCTCCCCCACCCACGGCGAACCTGTGGTGCAGAATCTCCATTTCCTTAAAGCAAGAGAGAAGGGACAGACATTTAAAACTAATCTAAGAGCCGGATCCTAGATTCTCCCAATCTCTCATTTCCATTTTTCTTTCCTTTTTTTTTTAAGGCTTTCTAAAACATTCAATGAAGCTGTCATAGAAATATTAATTTCCCTTTTCTTCCAGTATTATGCAATTTTCTTACTGCTTAATTCAATTCCATGCTTATGGAGCATAATGGATGTCAACAGGTGTGACCACCACACAGCTGGTACAGCTGTAACTTGGTGGCAAGGGGCAGAAGTTCAGGAGTGGGTGAGTCACAGCTGTTCACCTTCAGCCTGCCACCCAGATGCCCTGATGTATTGTAGAACTGAGGATTATATTTCAGAACTCCTTACTGCATTGTGAAGATGGTCCGCATTGCTGTCTTGTCTCAGGGACTCACTTATTTTGACAACCGTATAATATTCCACACTGTGAATTCACCCTGTGCCTTCATCCATGGATGAGCAATTGGGTGATACTTGAGTTCTACACTCAGGACCAGCCCTGCTGTGAAATTTCTTCTACATGTGCCCAGGTATCCGGATCTGAAGCATTTTCCTTAGGGACCTACCCAGGAGCTGAATATTCCGGGTCTTGGGTTTCAGTGTGTAGAGATGATGCCCAACTCCTCCAGAGGGGCTGTAGGGATTCCCAGATCTATCAGCCGTGTGAACGGTCTAGTCCTCTCTCTTGCTGATCAGAGAGCTCTTGGCAATTGCCTGGAGAGGAGTCCGAGTGGGCTTGGTTCCCCTTGTCCTTTGGACACCAGTGTCTCTTCAGGAGTTGGAGCAGAGCTCTCTCCCAGTGAGCACGCTATGCCCTTCACCTCTCCAATCAGCTGTCCCCTCCCGCTCTTGGAGCCCCAGGGAAGCGCCCCCCCCATTCACCCTGTAACAGCTCCCCAAGCACTGCGCCCACACCCTTCTCCCCCACCCCCGCTCCTCAGCCGGGCGCGGTGCCTGGGACCCAGTCCATGGCCAACACGTGTCTGGTAAAGGAGTGCATGCGCGGAAGAGGCTCATCCGTACAGGATGCTTCCTATTGGGAACCCCCCGGCCCCACAGCCTGTAAAAGTAAAAGCTTCATCTGGTGTCCAAACCCCAGCCTCCTGTTTTCACCAGCAATAATTCGCTGCAAACCCTGCTGGCGAAGGGCAGACCATTTGGGATGCATAAAGCAAAATGGAATCATGTGCAAGATCTTTGGGGTGGGCGGCGCTCCTCACCTCATCTCAAATGTGGGGGGCCGCGGGGTACGGGACCAGGCTGCAGGAGGAGCTGGGCTGGCGAGAAAGGAGGTGAGTGAGAAGGGCAGTTACCTCCGCACTGCTCCTCTCTGAGAAATGTGGGGGGCAGAGGGAGGCGAGGGCCCACAGGTGGTCCAGGGACCCCTCTTTTCCATCGGGAGCTTCTGAGGATGGGTGGCCTCCTGGGCAGCACTGTGGATGAGGTGCACTGAGCCACTGGCTTCTCCTAACTGGGCGCGGGGCGGCGGCTGGTAGTTCTGGGAGAGTTTGTGAGGACCCATGGAGGCAATTTGCCGATGTCTTTTCTAACAAATACTTACTGTTGTCCTGTTTGTTTTCTCTGATTGTAAATCAAACACACATGCATTGTGGCAAAGCTGGAAAAGCTAAAGAAAACAATAAAATCATTAAGCTTCCTCTCATCCTCCAGATCGCCCGTATGTCTGCCTCTCTGGTGCACATAGGAGAAGCTGGGGAAACCTCTCTTGGGAACATGGGTTTTGCAGCCTGGCAGCCACGGGTTCCAATCCCGACCAGGGGCCAGGGCGCCATGACAAGCCTTAGGAGCAGGGAGCCACGCGGAACTCACATTTCAGTATGGCCTGCAGGCTGATTCGTAGGACGAAATATGGGTGGGGAGGGGTGTTTCAGGTCGAAGGAACAGGAAGTAGACTGCGCGGGCCAGCAGGGTGACCGTGGCCTTTGCGGCAGGATGGAGCTGAGTAAGGGGACCTGCAAGGTGTGTCTGAGTCAAGCGGATGAGAGGCTGGTCGCTTTCCTTGAGGACTTTTTAACGCAGTGCACATGTAAACTGAGGATTAATGGCAGGCCAGTGTGTCCCACAGGTGCCCATACGCGTCCACCCCTTGTCCCCTCTCCCCTCCCCTTTGCATTAGAGCAGAACCTCTCTGCAAAGGCGGTGTAGGCAGCAATGGTCACTGCCGCTCATGCCTCATCTACAGGTAATAATTCATCCACCGGGGGACAGCCCTGGGTGCGCTTGGTGCTCCAGGCAGCAGCCCACAAGGACACACCCCCTGAACCATGCCATATGGCGCAGGGGCCCCTGTCAGACCCGAGGACAGCAGGGTGAGGAGCTGTCTCCCTGCCCTAGCACGTCTGGCCCAGCTGGCCTCTGATGTCATGGAAAGTTGGCTGGCAGCTGCTGGCTGTCACCGGGGCTGGCTGTCCCATGCTGGCAGCCACCCCTTGACCACAGCTGGGAGCTCAGACCCTGTGCCAGGACATCAAGGCTGGGCCAGGGCCTTGTGGGGCCGCATTGCTCCATCTTCTGCCTCTCATTCATCTCTTTGTTCTGTGCCCACAGCTCCCAGACCCCCTGGTCCAGCCCGAATAGGACGGGTGGGCTGTGGAGGGGTCTGTGTCCGTTCCTAATCATTTCTGAGGCCCACTCGTGGCCCAGTAGGTTCAGGATGGCACCAGCTCTTCTCCCACCCCTGCATGGTTCATAGCAGGGCAGAAGGAAGCAGAGTGGGAGCTGAGGTGTGGGCTTCCCTGGGGGACCTGGGAGAGCCCCAGGGGGACTGCTACAGGATTGAGTGTGGATACCAGGAGAAACACATGAGGTCCTCATACCCATGTTCCTGTTCTGTTCCTAGGGCCCCCTGGGAATGCGGACACCTGAGCACCCCCTAAAAGCCAGTGCCCAAAGATGTTTGAGTGAATGACTGAAAGAAACAGCCACTGGGCTCGCCATTGTGGACCTTCCAACTGCAGGGAACACTTGGAGGTCGGCAGTTTCTGCATCCACACCTGTTGAGCCAGGCATTTCATGGAAGCCATGACGAAGGACCCGGTCCCTTCCTGCCACATACACTCAAAGGTTTAGGGGTAGGCAATTCATGGCCTCTGAGCCCTGGAGCTGTCCGTGAGGACTCACCCTGGGCCTCCTTTGGTTCAGAGGAATTCTCAGTTCCTGATTTTTTTCTGCACAACCTGAGTGTACAGGCTCTCGTAGTGGCTCCCACGCACTCAGATCCCAGGCAATGGCAGCCAAGGCCTCCCCCCTCCCCCTCCTCCTCCTTCCCCTCCTCCTCAAGGTAGTGAGGGGTACAGCTGCACCTCCAGGCATGCCATGCCCCAGCTCTGTGGTCCTGTCAGGACTCCAAGTTCTCCTGACCTCGGTCTCCTCATCTGCAGATTGACACACACATTCCTCACACCCTGGGGTCTGCACAGAGCAGGTGTCATTGTTGGGTTCCCACCTGACAAGGATGTCAGGTGCCCACTGGCTCAGTTTGTCACTTTTCCATAGCACAGGGGGATTGGAACCTCATAGAATGACAGATGCTGCTCAAGGTCCCAAATTGGAGAGGGGAGTCCTCCCTTGGCCCACGTGTGAGTCCCCTGACACTGTCTATTGGTCTTCTCGGTGCCCAGCACCTCCATGATGTAGGGAAAGCCTGGTGTCGGGCTCCTGGTGTCACACACAGGCTGTGTAGCTTTGGGCCTCCTTTTTTTGTACAGAGAGCGCTAGCTTACAGCCCCTGTCTGGATTTAGAAATCAGGGCGTGACATGGTTTCCAAAGTGGCTTTCTCTAACCATCTACAGGAGGCAGCTACCCTAGGTCACCTGGCCACCAAGATGGCAGGAGGAGGTGGCTTGGAGAACCCAGTCAGTGGGGTGGGTGGGAGCGAGCAGGGGGACCATGGTCAGGGCTCTGCTGGAGCCAGAGCTGATCACTAAGTGTCCCCGAGGGAGTCAGGTGAGGTGAGATCATCACAGGGGACTCGAGGCTGACCTGCACACGGTAGGTGTCAGTGGACACATCTATGCACAAGCCGGCTGGCCGCAGAAGTACAGATATGCTGGCCTCTGCCTGGCCCAAGAGGACAGGACCAGCTCTGCCCATGGTGTTACCCACAGTCATCTTGCAGACCCCACCCTGCTCCAAAGCCCGGGCCGCACCCACCCTGGCATGCAGAGGCCTCGGCCAGGCCACTTTCCCATGCGCAGGGGTCCGTGGAGGCCGCCAGGGAGTTGGGCATTGTCCTGCCCAGAAAGCTTCTGCTTGGGTCATTAATAAGAGCATGTTTTATTAAAGGCAAGCAGGCTTCAAAGAGCTGTGGGTTTATGGGAAGAGACTTGGATGGAAGTCATTATTCTGCCGCCCCATCTCGCTCGCATTCTGTCTCCTCTGTCTTCCACTTAGCCCATGTTTGATCTCCTGCCTGAGCTTTCTTCTCCAGGCCTGGGTCCGGGGGGAACAGGCTATTGTGTCCGTGGTGGGAAGGATGGGAAACCCTTTGAACGGCGCTCTGGTCGGAGAGAGGCTGCAGGCATGGGGGGCGGGGTGGGATGGGGTGGGGCGAGGCAGCACTGAGGCGTCCGGGTGGCAGTGGGCACTCGGGGCAGTGCTCTGTGCCATGCTCTGTGCTGGGCCAGGTGACTCTGGAGCCAGGCGTGGTGGCACACATCTGTAATTCTAGCATTTAGGGAGGCTGAAACAGGAAGATTGAAAAATTTGAGCCCTGTCTTGGGGCCTTAGCATGATTTTTTAGCTTGTGTGAAGGCCCTGGTCCCATTCCCAGTACCACAAAAGGGTGGGGGACCCCGGATTGCATTTGTGCTCTACCATCCCTAACATGTCTGCTAATAATCATAAAGATTATTACGTATATCTAATAGGTGCCATTAAAATCTGATTGAAAGCAGTCATACAGATTAACATAGGACACCCCCATCCCACGGGCTCTGCTGGGTGGGCAGGGTCTCAATTTTGACTTCCCAGCAGCTGTCCCCATTTCATGGAGAAAGAGCAGAGGTCCCAAGACACTGTCACTTCTCCTCAGTGATGGAGCTGACACCACTGCTCTGTGTGACTCTCTGCCATGTGACCCAGCTCTCTGAGCTTCTGTCCCCTTACTTAGAAGGTGGAAAGGGCAAACGAACCCTGGGTTCTGTGGGCTTGGACATTGTTTTCTTGGGTGTCACCACAGTCCTTGTCCCTGAGGCACAACCACAAGCTCCCAGGGAGAGGAATCGTCAGGAGACGCCACTGGAGAGCGGGGAGAAATCTTGTGCCAAAGACTCCCCAAAACGGCTGCAGACTACCAGAGAGGAACAGGGGCACGAGGAAGTTGGTTTAAACTGGGAGGGGGAAGGGGAGGGGAAGAGAGACAGAGAGAGAGACAGACAGACAGACAGACACACACACAGAGAGAGAGAGATCATGACATAGCCAGGGAGAAAGAAAGTCAGAGGAAAAGTCAGAAAAAAAGACACCAAGAAACAAAAATTAGGCCAAGACAAGTGTAGACAAAGATAAGAGGAGGCAGAGAAATAGAGAGAGCGGGTGAGATGAGGAACACAGGAGAAGGGTGAGGAAGAGGCAGGGAAGAGGCAGGGAGACCAGACACAGGCCTGTCTCCGGCGGGCAGCACCCTTCCGGCCACTCAAAGTCGACAGCCAAGCAGCCCAGCCCAGCCCCGTGAGCCCCAGCATGAGGCCTGGCCGGTGATCCTGGGCCGCGCAGCCTCAGAAGACACTGGCTGGAATGACATGGACAGACCTGTGGTTCTTTTGGTTAAACCCACATTACAAATGTCCAGCTCAATTTCGGGAGCCAGCAAGATCCCTGCGAGCAGGCCCGCGCGCGCGCGCTGTTCCATGGGAGCTGGAATGCTGTGGGTGTTAAGCAAACATGTGCTCTCAAGTTCAATCACGGAGGGAGGCTGGATGGGAGCTATTAACCAGAGCGGCTCTCACAGCTGGAAAAATAAATCGAGGATGGAGGTTTTGCCCAGCCGCATGGGCCAGGCCCCTAATCCAAGATGGCAGAGGGAGCCCTTCTGGTCTCCAGAAAAGCAAGCCCTGGGTGGCCAGAAGCACAGGTCTCCCCTTAAAATCTCAAGGGCTCTGAGAAATGAATAGAGGCAGGAGCTTCCTTTACACCACACTGACCCGGGGCCAGCCCCACGCACGGAGCGCCTGGCGCACACCTAGTCCTTAAAATGACCCTGTGAGGTTGGTCTGCTTGTTGTAGCCAATGACTTAACTCGTTATTCCATGAAAGCAGCCCCGTTTCCTAGACAGAGAAACTGAGTCCTCCTGATGTGCCCAAGAGCACCCCTGAGAAATGACAAAGCTGACTGGGTGTGGTGGCCCATGCCTATAATCCCAGCGTTTGGGAAACCGAGGCAGAAGGATTGCTGCTGTGTGTTTGAGGCCAACTTGGGTGACATAGGGAGTCCCTGACTCAATAAAGCAAAACCAAAGAAAGGACAGAGCTGAGACTTAAAGCCCAAATGTTCTTGGGCATCGCTTCCGACAGGAGGTTCTGGGTGGGCGTCAGAGAGGTCCCCAGGGGCTGGGAAAGAGGGACAAGGCGATGCTGGGGGACAGTGCCTTCTCCCTAGGCTGCCCTCTACGACTGCAGCCCTGCCGTCTTCCCTAGCACCCCGATCCATTGTGGGTGATCTGGACCCCAAGAAGCCTCTTTGCGGGGAGGCAAAGGGAGGTGGAATGGGCAGGTATCACCCCAGAGGCTGAGAGCTGGTGGCACGGATGGGACGTCTCCCTCCATTCTGTGTGATTCTGGCAGAGACGTCATGCTAAACCCTCCCCCTGCCCTTTACGGTGGCTCCCAGGGGCCACTGTGCCTCTGTCAGGGAAACTTCCTCCTAACAGCATGGGCTCGGGCTCATACAAGGGGTCCAGCCCCAGCTTCCCCCAACACCCCCCCAAAACCTTTCATCTACAAGTAATGGAATGCACAACTAAAAACAGCTTAAACAATAAAGACATCTAATTTCTTCCCATAAGAACAAAATATGGAAGCAGGAATGCCTAAATTTGGTGTAACAGTTAAATAATCCCATCAAAGGACAGCTTTTTATAATCCCGCCCATAGGACTGAGCTGGTTTTCCAACCAAGGCTGGTTGCCTTATGGCGGCAAGATGGCAGCGTCTTGCTCCTGGTCACCCTGGTTCTGATCAGGGAAAGGAAACCTTCCCAGAAGGCACCAGTATCTTTCCCCTCGAATCTCAGTGGCCAGAAGGGAGCCTCAAGGGATGCTGGGAAAATGAGTCTCTCACAAATTCAGCCTTCAGAGGCAGCGGTGGGAAAGGAACCGGGAATAAGCTCAGGCCAAGGGTAGGTCAGGAAGGGGCTCTGCCTCCCAAAGGCTGGGTTGAGGCAAAAGGCAGGCACAGGCTTGAAGCAGGGCCCCCTGAATCCTGCCTGAGTCACACAGCGAGGCTCGAAGAGGTGCCCTCTGCCAGGCCAGGCTGGTGGGACGGGCCAGGCTGGTGGCAGCTCAGCATTCTGACTGCGGTGTGGCCTTGGCCTTGGCCTGCTGAGTGGCTACGGTTGGTCTTCAGTAGGAGAGAATGAGGTCAGGGCAGGATGGAGCAGAGGCGAGAGCTGGGGATGGGGGTGGGGGGACAGAGAGGCAGAGGAACGGTGGCGTTTGAACCCCTTGACCTGCGTTACTGAGAACTACCTTCAGACTTCCTGGGTTTCCTCTAAAAAATCAGATTACGTTTCCACCCCTTCAAACCCAGTCTCTCGATTCCGACCAAGTGCTTGCAGTGTGCCAGGCGCAAGTACGGGGTGGGGGGGGGATCTGGCACACTTCCCAGCACTTTTGCTTATATATTTTTCTTAATTTATATTTTTTGTCACTACGTTTGCGGTACATGATGGCCTTCCCCGTGGGGAATCCGTGTGTGTCTTTATGGAGGAGGATGGGGTATCAGGTCCCCAAATCTGGGCTGTGCAGCCCGGTGCTCTATACACAAGACAAGGACAGAGCCAATACTCAGAGGATGTTTGTGAAGTGCTTGTTCATTGTATTAAGCTCTTTCATTCTTACAACTCGTGTCCTGTGGGTTTATAGCTTCTCTGGTCTTTAAGCTTCTCATCCTAACCAGTTGATTGATTGATTCATTGATTGATTCATTCATTCGTTGGTTCGTTCATTCATTCCCTAATTGTTTATGAACTCTTGTGATGAGCCTGACACAGGGAACCCTTGATCCTAGTGGGAAAACAGACAAAGCCACTGCCTTCTGGCGCTTATTGCAGCAGCTGCAGGGACATGTAGGTGTAAAATAACCTGCAGGTGGAGGAAGAGACTAAAGCTAGATAAGGGTTTGGAGAGCAGGCTGCCCCCACTGAATGACGGCCTGGGGCAGCCTCTGACAAACAGCCACTGATCACAGCCCTGCGGGTAGGATGCATAAGTCCCCGGAGAGGGAACAGTACACGCCACCGCCATTCCCTCCACTTCTGAGATCAAGCCACCAGGAGACATCACTAGGCCCACCCTACCCTCTCCTTCCAGCTGTGTCACCATGGGAATGACCCAGGTTCTTTGGGCCCTGGTCATTTTTTTATTCTGGAAAATGGGAAGACGAATTTAAGTGAGATTGGTTTGTAAACCATGGCGGTGCTGGCCAACCGGGGCTGGGGTTTTTAACTGGATTTCAGGCAGGAAACAAGGGAGCCCAGAGTCAGTAGCTGCCAAGAAGGACCCTGGGCTCCAGTCTGAGAGCAGGCTGTGCCAGGAGGCTGATAGGGCTGTGTCCTCCCCCTGTCACGGCGGGCTCAGTGGTGATATGCTGGGCACCAGGGGAGGAGTGGGGGTTTTTGTGGGCAACACGTGGGTGTTCCCTGATGGCAGAAATGCTTTCTCATCCCCCTCAGTCCTTTCCTTTGGTCCCCAGAGCCCCCAGAGTGCAGGAGTAGCACTTTACAGGCTGGAGCACTTTTCTGCATTGTCTGTCCCTCCTTCCCTCCCTGCCCTGCACCCTGTCTCTCTCTGGTGCATGGGAACTGTTCTCCAGTGGAGGCAGGGGAGTCGCTACCCCTTTCTGCAATATGCAGCAGGAAGTAGCACCTCTGGGAAAATGAGGACCCAGTGCCAAGTGCTGTGAGGTCAGGAAGGTTGGGTCTTCTGCCCAAAGAGCCCAGAAAACCCCATGTCTTGGCTGCTTGCATAAGTCCAGAAAAGGGTACATGCCTCTGGGGAGACCACTCTAAGGGGGACACTGGGAAGATCCACCTGGTGGCTCACCAAGCCATGTCAAGCAAATCCTGTACTTGTGTAGCTGAAAATGAGGCTACTTAGCCCCTCAGCATGACAGGGACATTCCTCTCCATGGGTTATGTCAGACTCAAGACAGAGAGGAAACCAAGTGGGTTTATGAGCTGTCAGCTCATAAACCCGTCCCTTCTGGTCCCCTGGAAGGCTGGGTTAGTCAGAGCATTTCATTTTTCTTTCCACTCATCTCTGAGCCATGGATCAACTGGCTTTGCCAAGCTCCTTGGGAGCTTATGTGACCTCTTCCATTCCTCAGTGTGGCTTTGTGACTTCCCAGGAGTTTCAGTGGTCCAAGAAGTTTACTCACTGATTCAATTCTTTCCTCTTCTTTCATCCATCCATCATTCATTCACCCATCCAGCATCCATCTACCTGTCTATTCTTTCAACCACCCACTCATCATCCATCCATCCATCCATCCATCCATCCATCCATCCACCTATCCATATCTATCAATCATCTACACATTCATCTATCATCCATTCACTCATCTATCTATTCACCCACTTACTCATCATCCATCCATTCATCTATCCACTCACCATCCATCTACCTACCCATCCTTCCATCTATCCATCCACTCACCCATCCATCACCTATTGATTGATCCTCTATCCATCCATCCATCCATCCACCAACCCACCCACTCACTCACACATCATCTGTCCATCAATTATCCATCCATACATCTATCTGCCCATCCATCCATCCATCCATTCATCAACCATCCATTCATCCATCACCCACTCCCTCACCATCTGTCCCCACATGCATTACAGTGTGCTAAGGCTTATAAGGATGGATGGGTTTGGCCCTGATCTGCTAGTCTTGGATCCAGACATGTCCAGCTGCAAGCAGAGGAGAGAAAGAACAAGGGAGGGGTTGGCAGTTATGATGATGATGGTGGTGAACTCTGCCCAGGGCTCGGTCTTCCCCAGAGGAGCTGGAATTGGAAAGGCAGGAACTCGTGCGAGCAGAGATGGCCGAGGACCTTCCTCATTTGGCACACTGCCATGGGCTGCTCTCCAGCGCTGACAGCCTCTTCTCTCGAGGACAGAGAAAGCCCAACGCCTTAGGAAAGGGATAAACCTCTCACCCACTCACCCCCAGAGACATCTCAGCACAAATCTGCTCCCGTCTTAGGCCCGACAGCCCACTGTGGAAACGCCCAAGCTTTGCTCTTCGGCGTCGTCTTTTCAGTCTCATCTTTCCCCGCATTCTTTCCCCAAACCCCGTATCCCAGCCCACGGCCCCGGGCACCCACGGGCCTCCAGCCTTCCTCTCTGTGTTTCCAGAGCAAACCATGTGCTGGTAAACTGGTTTTATGGAACAAATAAACCTTCGCCATAGCACTCGACGATTTCTGTGGGGTAAATTCCCCACCACGGGTCATTTCAAGCCAGGATGAGACATGGCAGGGTTGGAGGAGAGCCAGCACCAGGTCTCGCCAGCTCTTTTCCCTGTTCCCAGGGGGGCAGCACCCAGATCCCCCTCCCCCTGGTTTTGCTTTGCCTCAATGTCCCGTCTGAAGCGAGGTCGAGGAAGTATCCCCTGCCATGGACCATGGCGGGAATGAACTGAGGCTGCACCACTGCACTGGCACCGAGCCTGGCACACAGGGACCATGCGAATCCATCTTTAGGGCAGATCACAGGGCTCGGGGACCAGATGCGTGCGTGGGGTTCTAGAAAGCAGGGGATGGAGATACGGATGGGCGTGCCAAGTAGGTTTACCAGCATGCATCAGAGGGCTTAGGGTAGGAGGGAGCACGACCCAGCCAGGCGTGCCCACCCGGAGACCCAGGTAGCCTCAGAGCTGCACCGGCTGGAGGTTGGGCGGCAGCCGGCAGCGCTGGGCTGGCAGAGGCGTCAGAGCGGAGCCTGCCCGGGGCCGCAGCCCGACGGAAAAATAAATCCCAGTGCACCACATGCACTGGGTTCCAGGCCTGGGGAGTTAATGAAGAGCTCTGAGGTGGTTTGGAGCCACTGTGGAGGGGCCAGGAGGGATTTTCTCATTCCTCATAAAACCTTAATCAGCGTTAGTCACTTGGGGTCATTACAGGGGCTTAAAATAGCCACCAGCGGCAGCTTTAATGACACATCCCAGGCCGTGTTTCTCTGGTTCCTAGGGCAGCGGGGTGGGGCTGGTCACTAAAACTCAGTTCCCTACTCTGATCCTCTAGGCTGGGGGCTCCACTGGTGGGCCTTTGCCCCTGGCCTCCAGGGGACATTTGAGGACATTTGGGGACATTTGTGATGTCCACAGCTGGGCGGGGGTGGTAGCATCCAGCAGGCGGGGAGCAAGGGACCGCTGAGTGGTCAGCAAGACACAGAACAACCTCACACGGGGTGACACTCAGCCCTGCAGGGCCACACAACTGCAGCTGAGGACCCCTACTTTCAGCGTGCAGTGTTCCTTGCGTCCCATGTCAAGTTCTTAAAAATTATTGTTTTTATAGAAATCAAATAGTAAGTCAGGTGTGGTGGCTCACTCCTGTAATCCCGGCACTTGGGAGGCTGAGGCAGGAGGATGGTTGCAAGTTGAGGCCAGCTTAGGCTACAAAGTGAGCTCGAGGCCAGCCTGAACTGCAGAGTGAGACTCTGTCTTAAAAAAAGACAAAAAAAAGAAAGAAAGAAATCAAATAGTAAGGAATGTAGGTGAGAATGTGGAGAAAAAGGGGCCCTTCTACACTGCTGGTGGGAAGTAAACTAGAATAACCACTGTGGAAGTCAGTGTGGAGATTCCTCAAAAAATGGAAACTACAAATTCCATTTGTCCTAGCTGTTCCCCTTCTGGGTATCTTTTTCTCAAAGTGTTAAAGACATTAAGTGACCCATGTGTGACCACACTTTTATAGCAGCACAATAATAGCTAAATCTTGGAAGTGGCCTTAATGTCCATCCTCAGATGAATGGATAAAGATAGTGTGGCATTTACACACCACGGAGCACTACAGTGCCGAGAAAAAGGATACTTTGGGTCATTTGTAGGAAAATGGGGGCACCAGGAGACCATGATGTTGACCGAAACGAACCAGATCCGCAAGCTTAAATACCATCTGCTTTTTCTGACATGAGCAATTCAAAGTATAAATAATTTTAAAAGCAAAATGAAAGACAGTTCATAGGAAGTGGGGAGCTAGATCTTTTGGGAAGAGGAAGAGGACTGAAGGAGGGTGGAGGGAAGGGCAGGGGCTGTAAAAAAGGTCGGAGTGCATCACACACACGCACACCGGCTCCCCGTGAAGAATGTAACCACCGTGTACCACCAACGCGAACTGAGAAAAATAAATTTAAAATAAATACATAACATTGTTGTTTTCAGAGACCATGGTAGTGACTGGAGTCCTATTCCTAAGGTTAGTCTCCGCCTTTCGGCTCTGACAGCAAAGACCTCAGCCTATCTGGGCCCTGTCGTGATGGCAGCGGTCGGCTGGCAGCCGGGCTGTGCCGATGTCCCCAAGAGAATGAAGGGACGTTCGCTACCTGGTGACTTCAGCAAGTCTCTGAGCTTCCTGGGCTTCCACCTGGGGAAGTCAGCTCAGGGCCTCGTTCTGAGGAATTTATATTTAGTTAGTTTTTGAGACAGGGTCTCCTTATGTAGTTCAGGCTGGTCTTAAACTCACAGTGATCCTCCTGCCTCAGCCTCCCGAGTGCTGGGATTATAGACGGCCCAACTTGTTCTAAGGCTTGAGACCATGAATCTAGAAGAGCCAGACAGTGCCTGACACATGGTGAGTGCTCCACACAGGGCTGGGTCACCCACAGCTGTCGGGGGGAGCTTCCTGCCAGGGCCTGGGTGTGTTGATTCCCTCTGCCTGCCCCTCAGGCCTGGCTGGCCCTTGGCCCGTGCTGGGACCTGTCTGTTTGTGCAGCCGGCCTGGTGCCCTGCTCTTGCCTGCTTTTCTGGGGCCAGGGCAGCCACCCTGGGTCAGGGCAGGGCCGGCAGCAAAGGGTACCCGGCTTTCAAATTCTGCAGCTCCCCCCGACTCCTCGCCCCACCCCTTGCCTCTCAGCTTCCTGGCCGCCCCAGCTCTTCCCTTCCCTTGTGAAATCTCAGCCACTGTCAAGGCTCCTGCATCAATGACACAAAGGCCTCTTGGATTCCACAGCGGCCCCGAGGCCGCCCCATAATTCAATTATGGCGAGGGGGCTTTCTCCTTTCCTTCCTCCCCCTTCCTCTCCCTTCCTTTTTTCCCTTTCTTTTTTAGATCAAAAAAGAAAAGGCAGACTCTGTGACCCCCAGAAGATGCCGCGACTGAACATTATCCCCTGGGCCCCTAACGCAATACCGGGGCAGCAGCCCCCACCCCCGAGCATCCGTGCACAGTCTTTGCTGGGGTTCCTTTCTTGTGCCTCCCATCTGATGCTGGGGACCCACAGAAATTTTCTACCCTACCAGAGACATAATGGCTGTGCCTTCTTCTGTCTGTCCAGCCTGGCCTTGGGCAGCCTCTGGCTGGACCCAGGAAGGGACTCTGTCTCCAAGCTCTTGTTCCATTTCCTGGTCACTATGCTCCGATCCTTTCTGCGGATTTGCATGTGTGTGAAATCCACAGCGGAAGCCATTCCCTGGAAAAGCAGGCCACGCGGGGACAGGGCAGTGGTTGGGGGGCTGGGGCCCTGGTGACATTGGAGTGTTGGCTCCTTTGAGCTGTGTGACAGCGGCAGGTCACCGCCCTCGGGGGACCTTGCTTGCCTGCAAACTAAATTCCGTTTCCAGGCATAAGCTGAGGTGCCCGTCACCCAGTGCTAGGATTTGGGGACAGAAAGGAGTAAACCACACTCTGGACCCCAAGAGGCTGGTGTTAGAAGGCCTTTCTGGCTCCAGTACCCTCAAAGCAGGAAGAAGGACTCAAGATGCCGGGGAATAACCGGAAGCCAGGGGGCAGGCACACATTTTCTGCTACTTTTTAAGCGATTCTTTGCAAAAAGACTGGACTGTCCAGTTCTCTTCCACGCTAGAAGCCCCTCAGGGCCCTGGAGCCCACTTGCTCTTGTCACCTGGCCCTGGAGAGGTGGCCAAGCCATCGCTGGAGGGCACTGGGGTACCTCTGTCCCACCCCGGGGACCTCCCGCAGAGAGCTCATCTCTGCAACTGAGCACAGAACCATCCTGAGAAGCAGAACAGGCCCGGGAAGATCCCAGGAAATTCCATAGGCTCAGACTGGCTGCCCCGCCGCCTCTCAGGCATTTCTGCAGGAGTCTGGCTGCCATGAGGCACAGGATCGTGCCCTTCACACTCAGGGCCTCGCCATCCCGCTGACCCTCCGCACACCTTAAGAGCGGCCGCGGTTAAACAAGCACCGCGCAGGCGCAGAGGAGGGAACCCAGCCCAGAGAGCCGCTGCAGTGTGGTCACAGGGCAGAGCTCTGTCCACTGCTTTCCTCCCAGCCTGGAGCCTCCTTCTTACAGAGGCCCGAGCGGGGTTTTCAGAATTCTTAGGATCAGCCTGGCTTGATAGTGCACCCCTATAATCCCAGCACCCCGGGAGGCTGAGGCAGGTAGATTGCAAGTCTGGGCAACTCGGTAACTTAGCAAAACCCTGTTCCAAAATTAAAGGGAAAAAATAAAGCTGGGAACCTAGTAACTCGGGGCAAAGCTTCTGGGTTCATTCTCCAACATATGCACAGCACAGCCGGTACTCAGCCCACTGTGTGGGTTCTTTCTTTCTTTCTTTCTTTCTTTCTTTCTTTCTTTCTTTCTTTCTTTCTTTCCGTCTGTCTGTCTGTCTGTCTGTCTGTCTGTCTGTCTGTCTTTTTGTTTCTTTCTTTCTATGCTGGGTAAAAGCACCTGCTAAGAAGACACTGTACCACTGAGCTACAGTCCCAGACCCCACACTGGGGATGATTTTAATAATCACAATCCTTCTGCATTTACAAGATACTAGAAAAATGCGCTCAATATGCAAGCCATCATTTTACCAATGTTATTCTAAAACATGGGGTTTCCTCCCCAGGAGATCACGGGAGGTGCATTTGCAGCAAATATGAATTACTAGTGCTGACGAGATAACAGTGTGCATGGTAAAAGATGAGAATGTGATGATAGGCGGGAGAGAAAGCAAGAAAGCAGTAGGGAATGTGAGCCACACAGCACAGGGACAGCTTTCTAGCTGTCCTCCGCAGAAGGTGCCACTTTCCCACTTCACAAATGAGGAAACTGAGGTTTAGAGTAGCTCAGGGATTCACCCAAATCGACACACCTTTGTACTATGGAGTGGCTTCATAACAGTCAAAGCAAAAAGGGAAGGCAAAGGTTACACATAGCCAGGCATGGTGGTTACATCTGTAATCCCAGCACTCTGGGAGGCTGAGGCAGGAGGATCCCAAGTCTGAGCCCAGCCTGGGTGACATTGAGTTAGCAAGACCTTGTTTCAAAATAAAAATTTAAAAAAAGGACTGGAGCAGCAGAACCGGACAAACAAAACAAAGCAACAAAGTTTCCACAGGTCATTATCTGTTGAAAGAAAGCAGGCTGACATTTAACACTGGAAAAAAAGTCTGACTTCCGAAGAAAATTAAAGTTGTTCCATAGATCATTTTATAGGGAATCCTGTGGTGTGTGAGGCTTTTATGAGATCTTTTTTAAAATAATCTCAAGGCTTTAGAAGAGTTTCAAGAACAGAACAAGGCACCCCGTGGCTGTTGTCTCATTTCTTCTCCATGGCCATGAATGAGCATGTGGCCGGCAGCGTCTTAGGGCTCTGCCTAGGGAGACACAGACATCGACCCACACATTCCGCATCCACGTACTGTCCCCATTTCTTAAAAGGCCGTGGTCACCTCCCAGACTGACTGAAGGCCCTTGCCAGTCCTTCCCTGCTCACTTGACCTGTGGGTAGAGAGGAGGCTGGGAACCATGGCGCTATCCCCAGGATTTGGGGTGATCGAGGCTGTGACGACGGGGAAAGGGGAGACAGAGGCAGGAGCATATCGCATCTGGACGGCCAGCCTGGGGCATCAGTCTAACCGTGTGGCTGTCACATCACCGTAGACCTAAAGCCTAAGATAACAACAGACATTTATTTTACCATCATTTTAGAGGCTGAAATCCAAGACCAAGTGATCACTAGGTTAGTGTTCTTTTAGGCCTTTTCCCTGGATGGCAGACAGTTGTGGGGTTTGTTGTTGTTTTGCTTCTAAACAAGGTCTCGATGTGTCGCCTGGGCTGGCCCCAAACTCAGGGCAATCTTCCTGGCTCGGCCTTCTCTGGCTCCTGCTGCAGAGGGCTGCTTCTCCCCGTGGCTTCTCACTGATGTGCACACTGTGTCTTTTCCTTTTCTTATAAGGGCATCAGTCCCGCTGTCTGAAGGCGCCACCCTGTGACCTTATTTAACCTTTACTCTTTCCGAGCATGGTCACACCAGGGCTTCAACATACAACCATGGGGCAGGAGGGGGTACAACTCAGTCCAAAGCACCCAGGCAGGGGGAGAAATTGGGAAAACTAAGCAGTAACCTAAGATAGGCACCTCCGGCCCAGTGTCTCCAGGGGGATCATCTGTCCCCACTGTGAATGAGCAGCCTGCAAGGGCCAGAGCTCCACGCATGTTCCACACTGCAGGCTGCACATCCAAAGCCTTGGTGAGCTGCGTGTTCCAATCCTTTGCACCTGGAGCCACCCTGGATCATGGGGACCCAGCTGTCACTGACTTTCTGTACCCACTGCCTGCAACTTCTGCACAGGCTCGGGCCACATCCCCTGCTCCCCGATTCTGTGGTTCTTCTCCGTGGTCTGTACCAAGTCTGATGCACGAAGCCCACAACCCACTGGGGAGCAGCCCCCAGAGTTTGCCCCCTGCCAGGCCCTCCGGGGCGGTGCCACGTAGGAGGAGGTGGGGTACAGTTCTCTGCCTTCCTGCAACTCAGAAAATTGCAATTTGTGACTTTCAGTCCACATGAAAGGGTCCCCCAATTAGGCCTCTCCGGATTTATTTGGAATGTTGAATTAATTTGGAAAACAAGGGGAAAAAATAACTTGGTTTGAGTCCAGTGAGGGATCATGACATTTCATCACATCAGGTCACCCCTTTGCATTGTCTTCACTTCAGACTTGGGACCTCCTCTTGGACCAACCCCTGCAAAACAGGATGGGGAAGAATAGTGTCCTATGGTGAGAGTCATCTTGTGGGGGGCGTCACACACCCTGGACATTGGAGGGGGTCACTCGGTGCGGGGTCCTGGGTTCTGATCCTGTACCCACTTCTATGTCCCTCGCATGGCCTGGCCTGTTTCTTGGCCAGCACTCCCTGAGGCACAGCCATCATTGTCTCCCCACCCAGCCTCCGTCCCCACTTGGTCCCCGGACAGCACTTTGTCACCCTTCTCTGAGCATAGATGACCCGATTCTTCCTCCAGTTGTTAGCTCGGTCTTTGCGTCCTCGGGGTGACCTCTCAGGGCTTTGCCAAAGGTTCCCTTTACTGGCCGTGCCAGCCCCACGTCTCTCTCCTTTGGTGCAGTGCTGCTGCGGTCACTGTGTGTGCGAGTGTGGGGTTGTTTCGTTAGCATCTGTCTCTTCCATTAGTCCACAAGCTTCCAAAGGCAGGGACCATGGACTTTCACCACTGAACCCCCATTGCCCCAGTGCAGCGCTAAAGTGAAGTGGGCATGTGGGCTAACTGGTGAATGAATGGAAGACAGACAGACAGACAGACAGAAAGAATAAGCACATGTTTAAGTCACTGGTGCAAATGAATATATAGATAGATAGATAATCTTTTTTTATTTTAAAGGTAGTAGCAATACAACAGAACAAGACAGAACAAAGCCAGTTGAGACAGTGCAATGAATTTGGTACAGAACTTCAGAGCAGGTTACCAGGATAACAGCAATAGGTACCATAGTATATCTCGTTATCTTCACAGTAGTTGTTCTTTCAATCAGGTATAGCACAATCAAACCAAAGACAGAACATTATAAAATCAATCGAAAGAGAATATTGAATAGAGTAAAGCAATTTGTCATAATGAATCAGAACTGTAAACAACACTTGCTTTCAAAGAGAAGCTAGAGGAGACCCCCCCCCATATTTACTATATTGCATACAGTCATCCTGCCAAGAGATGCTCAGACCTCTGTCCCTAGTTGCTAACTGGAGGCGGGGGGTTTGGATATTTGATTCCAAGCCCGCACACCGGTCGGCTCACAGGAGACATTACTGGGTCTCCTCCTGGCTCATGCCGGAGGAAGGCGCTTACCAGGAGGGCGGGTGAATTGCTTCTTTGTGCAGCCCCCTGGGTTCCACCCTGGCTGTCGGATCTCAGGGGCCGCTCTCTGGGTCTCCTCCTGGCTCACGCCAGGGGAATGCGCTTACCAGGAGGGCATAGATATATAATCTTTTAAAATAAGCTATACTGAACTACATCTCCAGCCCTTTTTTAATTTTTAATTTTGAGACAGAGCCTTGCTAAGTCATTAAGTTTTCCAGGTTGGGCTTGGACTTGCAGTCCTCCTGTCCCAGCCTCCCAGAGTGCTGAATGACAGGTGTGCATCGCCAGCGATAATCAGGTTACCGATCCCTGGCAGAAGAAGGGGTTAAACCAGAGATGACGGGCAGGTATTCCGCTCAGTGCCGGTGCCCGGGAGCACTCAGTATGCAAGTTCACACATTCCTTCAGTGTTCTCTTCTTCATGCTGTTGCCAGTTTGTCCCCTGCCTGAGATCCGGAGGCTGGGGCTGCATCCACCTTCCCTCTGTCCCGCAGATCTGTCACCGGGGGCTTGGTGGGCCCCATTGCTCTCACCCGGGGAAGGCTGTCCCTGACCACTGGTACCTTCATGTTCAGGCGACTTGGGAGCAAACTTCTGGATTCGCAGGTAGGACATGGAAGTGGGGGCCTCGCAGGGCAGTATTTCTGGTGACATCAGTGCATGCTGAGGACTTTCAGTCCTTGCAAAGCCCTGCAGAGACCAGCTGAGGCTCAAGGGAAAAGAAGTGCTTCCGGTGTTAGGGAATGTGACCCCTGAACTTCCCACAGACAGCTGTGGATGCGAATTCTGCCTCTTGTCAGGAAATACATTTCCAGAGCTTCAGAACAGCCTTGGGGATGAGGGCTGGGGGGCAGAGGACAGGGTCCCTGCTCCAACAGCCCCAAAGTCCTCTCTGGGTGCACATTCCTACCCCCCATCTCCCCCAGCCTCTCTCCTCTCCTGCTGCAGGCGCTGCTGGTTCCCTCCCATCCCGGTTTCTCCACCTTCAAATCAACTCTGCATTCAGGAGCCAGAATGATCGCTGTAAAACGTTAAGTTAGACCACACCACACACCCAGATACACAGTGGCCCACCAGGGGACAAGCTGGCCCCAGGCTCCTCTCTGACCTCTCCTCTCCCCTGGTCCCAGCCCATTTGTCCTGTGCTTTTTCCTCTTCCCCTTCCCCGCCTGGTTCCTGGCCATCAGGTGTCGGCTCAGCTGTCCCCACCAGCCTCTTGCGTTTCTTTAGGGATTCCCTTTGACATGATCCTCGCTAATATTTATTTTTTTGCCTCATTTTTCATTTGTTTTTCTCAGACCATTTTGATTATGTGCACTCCTGTGTCTCTGCAGCCAGAAAGACCCCACAGTTGCTCAACAAATGTTTGTTGAATGAATGAAAAATCAAAGAGGGGGCAGAAGCAAGCGAGGAGGCCCTCTCCGTGGTGGAGTACTGAGGGCCTAGTCCAGCTTCTGTGACACAGAGACTGTCCGAATCCGGTGGACGAACCACCTGGAATTTCACTCTTCTTCCACTACCCAGTCTAGGGGTGCCGGGACAGCAGCCCCCTTCCTAATCCAGGAGCCCCAGCTATGGCTTCTCAGTGGCTGCTCCAACTCCAGAGCCTCTGGCCGTGGGGCCAAGGGCGGGCGCCCTGACACCCGCATCCTAAGGGAGGAGAGCGTTATCTGGGCTCACCACCTCAGTCCGTGGTGGGCCGGCTCCACGGCAGAAATGGATGGCAGAGGGGCCTGGCAGTTCAATTCTGGGGCCATGGTCTTGACTGCTTCCCTAGGAAAACCTTCCAGCCCGGCACATTCAGCTCCGATCCCTTGGGTAGAGGAAACCACTGCAATGCAGGAGCCCACAGATGTCTCTCACTCACCTGACTGGGAAAGCAACAACTCTGTACGCCTGGTCCTTCAAATTCCAGCCGAGTAACCTCGGACAAAATGCTTGGAAGATTTCCAAGTGTAAGCTCTTAGAACCATGCCTAGCACCTAGTAAGCGCTCAAAACGGGCAGATACCAGTATTCTAACATTAGTGGGATGGGCATTTCGGATGTGCTTCCTGACTGACAGAGGAGCTCCTGCCTCGAGGGTGGCAGTGGGAGTACACTCGGGGGGGGGTGTCCCTGTTTAAGAGAATGGGTCCATCTCCACGGTGGTAGAAGTTGGCTGTCACAGTTCCAGGGTCTCAGGTAGGTGTCTGCGTTTAAATCCCGACACTGCCATTCAGCTGTGCAGCTCCAGGGCTTTCCAGCGATTTGGAATCCACATAAAGAGACCCAGAAGAGGGATTGTAGCAATTTTATCCCCTGAGCAGTGTAACTAAACCTCGGTTTCCTCATGTATGTTTTGTGGAGTGACTAAAAAGAGCAGAGCAAAATATGCGCTCAATAAACACTTCCCATATTTCTGACCCCTCCCCTCCCTGAACATCCCTGGTGAGCTGGCCTCTTGTGGAAGCCTTGCAATCTCTCTCCTCTGTGTCTGCCCAGTTTAACTTTGTTTTTGTTTGTTTGTTTTTGTTTGTTTTGAGACAGTCTTGCTATGCAGTTCAGGCTGGCCTTGAATTCTATGTAGCCCAGGTTGATCTCGAACTTGCCGTAATCCTCCTGCCTCAGCCTCCCTAAGTGCTGGGATTACAGGTGTTGGATACCACACCCAGCTCTGACAATTTAATTCTGGGGCCTCATCTTGATTGCTTCCCTAGGGAAACCTTTCAGGATCTCTTCTCTTCAGAAATTACCCAAGCAGTGGCTGGATTTTTCTCTAAAGCTGCCCTCCCTGGTATCTTCCAACTGTGTTGGGAACAAAGTCACCACTGAGTGCTGGTGGCCGTTATGCTTGGTGGTGTCTCCCCCACCCCCACTCCCATGGCATCTTTAGGCAGCAGATTTTGCTGGGGAGCAACTGGGAGTCCCTGAAGATGTGGGATGGAGGAGCCAGGCCCTGAGAAGCAGGAGAGGGGAGGCCCTGGGCCGGGAAGCAGGAGGCCAGGCCTCGCTTGCTGGAAATGAACCCATGGAAAATCAGGAGTGGTGTTCCCACCCCGCTGAGCCCCCGGAGGCCTCAGGCGGGCGCCCAGGAGGCGGGAGGCAGGAACCGGCTGTGGGAACGCTGGGCTCAGGGATCACACTGCCTCTCCCATGTGTGTCTGCAGGCAGGCATCCTGGGTGTGAGGCTGACACCAGGCCCGGATGGGGCCTTTCATGTGGCGCAGGGTTGACGCCGGTGCCAATCCCAGAGTGCCAGGGCCCTGCCCCGGCACCGAGGCAGAGAGTGGACTTGGAGAGGCCCCAGGCCCAGGGAGACGCTGAATCCTCAACCTCTGTCCGCCCCCATGGATGAGGCTCTGTCTAGCTGTCTCCACCCCCGGTACCGTCCTCACCCAAGGCAGCCTGGGTTCAAATCCCGACTCCACCGCTCACCAGCCACAAGGCCTGGGTGAGCCATGTAATCCTCCAAGCTTCTGTTTCCTTATCTAAGGGCATCACAGAAAACCCAGCAGGTGAGCAAAGGTAGTGTGGTTACTGACTGTGCAATGCGCCAGGCACCTGACACACCCTCCTGTTTCATTGTAGTATTTTAACTCTGGTAATCCCAGCTACCCAGGAGGCTGAGGCAGGGGAATCGCAAGTTTGGAGCCAGCCTGGACAACTTAACAATAACCTGCCTCAAAACTATAATTATAGCTGGAGATGTAGCTTAGGGCAGTGGTACTGGGTTCAAGAACACTCTCACCACCACCACCAAAAAAACTAACTAAATATATATATATATATATATATATATATATATATATATATATATATTCAGGTGCATTCAAAAATACTCTATGTATTACTATTTTACTAAATCAGAAAAATCCAATAAGGAGGGATTGTGAGGCCCATTCTGCAGATGAGGAGACTGAGGCCAGGTCTATGGACAACCACACAGCACCCTCTCTGCTGGTCTCTGTAAAGCCAGGGCTGGCATGTGCAGCACAAACCACCCTGTCACTGGCATCACGAGACAGCCTCACCCGTGGGTTCAGAAGTTCCCATTTCATGAGGGACACCGAGGCCCAGGAAGAAAAGGTACAATAGCTAGTTCCTTTTCCTCCCCCAGGACTGTCCTGAGCCCCAGGGTAGTGACAGGCGTTGGAGGCGACCTCTGAAACCGGAGGGTGAGATGCTTCCTGGTTGTCCCCAGGTCGACAGCCTCTGGCCCTGGGAGCAGGGCCACTTGCCTGCTGGTCTCCTCAGCGTGGCAGGAGCCACTGTCCAGGCCAGCGAGAGGGAGCCAGGAAGACGGTGGCTGGAGCGACTCAAGGTGGAAGAGTGTGGCCATCACCGTGCCACCTGCCCGGGATCCCCAAGGGAGGAGCCAGGGCCTGGGGCCACTGCATGGGCCAGGAGGCCGTCCTGGGCCATGTGGCGAGACAGCTGGAACTGGCCTTGAGCCCCAGCTCTGCCATCGGCCAGCTGAGTGACCTCAGCCAGCTTGATGGTCATCTCTACTACCCAACTGCTAGAAAAGGGGTCCTCCCATGCCGCTGAGAGGGGCGCCCCAAGATGGGTGGGGGCTCACAGACAGAGAAAGGGTGATGATGATGCCATTGAGTCCAGTTCTGGAATCTTCCATAAGCTAGAAGCCACACCCTGGAGGGCAGTTTGGTAATTCTGATAGTTCAGTCAGGTCTGGAACCCCACATGGTCAGGTTTACCTCATCGGTCCTTCTCTGGGGATGCAAGGGGGCTTTTGGTCCCTGCAGTGTCCCCTGTAACAATAGGGGCCTGGGAGGGGCTGGGTGTCTGGTTTGCTAGTGGCCTAGAAGTGGGTGAGGACTTCCTCTGAGGTGGGGAGAGTGCGGGTGCTGGCCCGTGACACCCCTGCCCTGCTGGTCTGGGTCCCTTCCTTGGGAATGCCTGATAGAGCCCAGAAGTCCTACTGCCCTCTAAGCAGAAGTCCCCAGAATGGTATTTAGGGGCTTGAGTCTCCAAGCTGCATGGCTGTCCCCTCGATAGGACCCCCAAAGTTCTCTCAGAGGTCACAGCAGGAAGTGCTGGGGAGGTGTGGTGGCCCTCACATAGCTAGAGGGCTGCAGGGCAGACTCTGCGGGTCTCCGCCTGGAAGTCACCTCTTCTGGCCTCTCAGTTCCTCTCTGAGAAGTGGGTAGAGGCTTTCCAGAGGTGCTCAGCCTCCAGCTTCCTCGAGGTTGGCCTTGGGGGTTGGGGTGGAGAGGGTCGGGATGAGCTCCAGGTTGCTGGGGAGCCACACTGGGTCCCCCGGTTCCTGCATCACTGCATGGTTCACAGAGCTGAGGGGCAATCAGCCCACAGCTCTGAGCTCACCTGGCCATCAGAGGAAAGAAGGGGGGGCAGTCAGATTTGTCAGGGCCTAAGTATGGTCACCCACATCCGTTTCCTCCCTCGGTGCTTGCTGTCAGGACAAATTGGATGCTCATTACCTAATTTGCAGCCCATTTCCCTAATGTTTTATGGATGTTGAAGGGCTGAGGGGAAATAGGGAAGGAGAAGCCATTTGCAGCCAAGAGAGACAGGGCCGGGAGGAAGCAGGGGTCTGGGCAGAGTGGCCCCGCCTCTGACCTTGGCCTTGGGCAAGAGCTCAGAGAATGACTCTTGGGGGCAGGAGTGGGGAAGGTCACTGTCCTCACCCAAAGGTGGCCCCTGAAGCATGTAGACCCTGGAGGAGAGTGTGGGGCCTCCCTGGGACCTTTACCCGTGACCTTTCCCAGGAACCTCCTGGTGTGCCAGCAACTGGTACCTTCATAATCCTTCGTTCCAAGGAACCTCAGTTTCTCAACCCAGAAAATGGGAATTAATGGATCTCACTATGGCTCTACCTATGCGCTGATGATCAATCGATTGCTTGATCTATCTATGGGTCTCTATGGATCTATCATCTGCCTATCTATAGATCTATTTATGGATCTATCTCTCTATGTATGGACCTATCTATCTATAAACTTGTCTGTCTATCCATCTATGGGTCTGTCATCTAGGTATCTGTCTATGGATTGGTTTGTCTGTGGATCTATCATGTATCTATAGAGCTGTCTACCTATCTATCTACCTATCTACGGATCTATCTGTTATCTAATTTATTGTGTATCAATGGATCTCTGTATCTATGGATCTGTATCAGTCAGTACTCATTAGGGAAAGATTTCATGCAAGGTATACAAGTATATAAGAATTTATAAGATTGCTTTACAACGGCTGCCCATGGAGTCAGGTGTAGAGAGTGCTAAAGTGCTGACCTTCCACGGTGAAAGCGAAGACTGGGGATCCTCTGGAGAAGCAGAAGAGGTCCTTCCTTGGTTTCCCTTTTACACCTTTCTGGTGACAATCCTCCCTAGGGTGGGTCATCTACATCAGAACTGTGCTGATCCAATTTAGTTGGGCGTTTCTTACTCAAGTTAGCACAATCAGTTCACTATCACATTCCACCCCTTGTCAATTTGCCCACCAGACCCAAGTCTTTAAACCACAGTCTCCAGATAAAAAGCCACTTCATGATCACATAATTACACCTAACATTACCACTCTCCGGTGCCCCAATGGAAACCCATTGATTCCCTCCTCAGAGCTGAAGGCAAGTTTTCTAACACTTCATAACTTAAACATTACAACCTGGGTTTAATGATATTTAAGAACCAATATTAAGTCTATCAACATTGTGTTCCATCAGAATCATATTAGGGGAGAACTACTATAATTACAATCCTTGTTTCTGTAGCTAATTATGAGTTGTAGTCAGTATTTATTTATTTATGGGTGCCGGGGATTGAACCCAAGGCCTTGTGCATGCAAGGGAAGACCTCTACCACTGAATCACAGCCCCAGCCCACTGTAGCTGGCATTTAGAACTACCATCTGCCACCCACTCTGTATTCTCTTGGCCTCAACAAGCACCTCAGCAGCTCTTGGTTCTTTCCCTAGCAGAGTGACTCATGCTTTCATTCCTGAAGACATCATTCTGCCTAGAGTGGGTCATTGTAATTTCCCAGAGCTTAATAACAGGGCAAGCTAATACGAAGGGCACCCCTAAGGGCTCTCCTGCCCTCCAAGTATATTCTGCCTGTCCTCCAGTGCAGGGTACTAGTCCCATTGCCCCTCGAGAGTCTGGGTCAATTGCCCTCTGATAACACTGTGCCTCCTTTTTTAGCATGAATCCAAATGATCAGGGGAAAATCTTAGCTTTTGCCGATGGTACCCTTGTTGGGCTTCCTGAAACAAGTTTCCCTCTCTGGAACTAACACCCAAATCCAGCAGAACATAAGGTGGCGGGAACAGGAAGCAAAAGTTTTGTCAGTGGATCACTGGGGGTAATGGAGAGCGGGTACCTTCCCCACTTCCACCCCTTGATACCTGGACCTGTGACTCCTGCCTATGGGAGATGCAGTGCCATACAGTGGCTGTTAAATCAAAGTATGGCTTTTTAAAGAACTTTGCCCCATCCCTGCGAGTTATTGCTACCTAGGTAACCCTGTAACTGTGTCTTCAAAAGGCTGCCCCACCTTTCCAGCCAGCCAGCCTCTCCTCAGCGGTGAGGAACATGGTGAGACCAGTGACCCCATGAGCATGAGCCCGCTGCCCCAGTGGTTTGATCAGAGGCAATGCTGGGTGGAATTGCGCAGCGGACAGTAAGGCATCTGTGAGTCCACAGATGGGAGCTTTAGCGGAAGCATTACAAGATGCAGTGAAGGCAAATTCCTACCCAGAATGAGTGTCTGTCAGTAAGGGTAAAGCACAGTGCTTTCCATGTTGGAAACGGTTCAGTATAATCAACCTGACACCGGGTCACAGGTCGGTCACCCCGGGGAATGCTGCCATATCGGGGACTCAGTGTTGGTCTCCTCTGGTGGCATACTGGGCATTCAGCAGTGGCTATGGCCAGGTCAGCCTTGGTGGTGAGTGAGAGTTGGCGTTGCTGAGCTCATCTATGACCTTCATCCCTGCCACTGTGGCCACGCTGTTCAGGAGTCCATCGAGCAGTGACAGAGGTGGCTGAAGAAAGAGATTGTTGGCCACTAGCTACAGAATGGTCCTCTTACCTACTTCATTGTCAAAGTCTTCTGCTGAGGTCAGTGTTTGGTCAGCGTTTACACAGGATGCATATAGTTTTACATCTTTTGCCCATATGGAGCGGTCACATGCCTCTTCCCCAAATATATTTGTCACCAGTTGTCCAGTCATGTTCCTTCTAAGTTTCCGTCCAGCCAGCCAGACCACTGGCTAAGGCCCATGAATTCGTATACGGTCACCCAGCTGGCCATTTCTCCTGCCAGGCAAAATGTACTACCAAGTGCACTGCCTGAAGTTCCTTCCGCCCACTGTGAGATTTCCCTTGGCCTCTGTGCTTCAGAGATGCCCGGGAAAGGGGCTGGGATACTGCAGCTGTCCACTTGCAGGTGGTGCCTGCAGACCAAGTGGCCCGTTTGTTAGCTGAGCCCTGTTCTTCTCTTCCTCTGAGGGCTAATTCTACAGTCCACCTGATTCCTTATATGACTATGGATCTGTCTGTCTGTTAGTTTGTGGATCTATCATCTCTCTGTGGGTCTATCTGTGGATCTGTGTTTATCTACCTATGAATCTGTCTATCTGTGAATCTATCATCTCTTTATCTATCTATCTATCTATCTATCTATCTATCTATCTATCTACACATCTTCTATCTATGCATCTTCTATCCATGGATCTGTCTTGTCTATCTAGGATCTACCTATGTAGTATCTATTCATCCTCACACATAATTGCATGCATTTTAAAAGCTTCCCAGTCAGTGACTGTTTTGGGGAGAGCACTGACAGGAGAGGGCAGAAGAGCACCTTCTGGGGTGCACTAACTCATCTACTTCCTCATCTGAAGTTTGAATTCATGAAGGAGCATAGACGTTAAGTTCACCGAGCTGTACCCCAAAGGCCTGCAGACATGGCTTGCTGTGTATGAGCCTCCCTGGCTGGGCAACTCGGCAGCACATTGTCACTTTACTTCTCTGTGCCTTAGTTTGCTGATCTGTAAAATGGGCTGTTGCTACTTGGGACTTCGCCTGTCTCAAACATCTCCGCAGAGGGTTAAATTCCACCCCACCAGGAGCTTTGGGCTATTTGAGTCCAGTGTCTGTAGCTCAGGACACAGCAAAGAGCAGGGACTTTATGCAGACCTGTTCCACTGGCTGTACAGTGCAGAAAGGCTTGGGAAAGTGCTCCCAGAAGGGTAAACACTAGGGCTCCTCCTACTGGGGTGCATATGATTGGGGAATGCTGGGACGCTTCCCAGGCAGGAGAAGCCATCTAGCAAAAATCTAGATGTGGGAAAGGAAGCAGCCAATAGGTGTCACCTGGACCCCAGAGCTCTGTGCCCCCATCCAGGGGTTCAGCCTTGGCGTGGACACGGACACACCCCATGGCTGCCAGAGGCTCCATTGGCCTCTGTCACTGAAGGTCCTGATGTTCCCAGGGTTTTCTAGAATTGCTTAACCCTGAAACAGCAGCCTTTAATTTATAGGGACACAGCAGCAGCCTGGGGGTCTGAACTAGGAATCAAAGGGAGCAGGCATCATTTACCATAAACAGACTACTCCCCAGGGTCGCGGGGACCAGGCATGAGGATAGCCCAGGATCCTCAGATGCTCACAATAGAAGCCACCAGGGCAGGGCTGCCATCCAAGGCGCTAAGCTTGGGCCTTCACTGAGGAGCGGAGGGGCGGGCGGACAATGGCGGGTGGGGCTCAGGGCTGCATCAGAACAATGGCTCCGAAGAAGCTGTCCTCTGGGGCATCACGGAAACCTCCGGAGGGTGGGGGGTGGAGCCGGGAAGGAAGGCGGAGGGAGGGTGATGACTTCTGCTTGTGACCTTGGTTTCCATAGAATCTATTTTATTATAGTTTAATGCTTAACAATAGAAGCGCTCCAAGGCCCACTTATTAGGATCCCTGAAAATACACCTGGCTCAGGAGTTGGTAAGCACGGGTTTGACTGAGTCTGGGGACCCGGGTTAGGCCTGTCACAGCCTCATCTCCAACTTCTAGCTGACCCTGGACAGTGCATGGCCTTTCAGGAGCTTAGGCCCTATAGACTAGAGGCACCTGGAGACAGGTGGGTGCCTCTCAACGGTCCCCAAGTGAGGCGTAGACCCCTGTTCGGGGAGAAGAAAGAGGAACTCCAGATGCCACAACATGGGTTCTGGTCCTTCCAGGCTAGCGTCCTGCCTGACTTTCCTCCTTCATGGGCCTGCAGAACGCACTCAAGCCCAGTCACCACCACCAGCTCCTGGAAGTTTGCTCAGAAGCAAGATGCCATAGCTTTGTCCCGGGGGCACCTTCCTGCTGACGGAAGGACCGCACCTTAGAAGGAGCCTGATGTGTGCTGATGGACACTTCTGCTACCTCAGCGAACCCACACTGCACCTCCCTGAAGCCCTGCCACTAACAACCAGAACTCACGTTGACCCAGCAGTCTCCGAGGGCCAGGCTACCAGAACTCGAGCCTGTGAGGCAGGAGCCACTCTTGCCCCATTTTGCAGAGGGATAAGTCAAGTGTCTCAGAGTGATGAGGTCACTTGTATGTCTGAGGACACACAAAACAGTATGTTCCTCTTGGAGGGTATATTTTGGATAGACAACGATATACACATTCATTGTAAGGAACTTGTTCCTGTGCATGATACACAAAGCAATATGTTCTGAGCCAAAGGTTTTTTTTTAGACAGAGTCTCGCTATGCAGTTCAGGTTAGCCTCAACCTTGCCGTGTAAAGCCTAGGTTGGCCTTGAACTCATGGTGACCCTCCTGCCTCAGCCTGCACCCCTAGGATTACAGGCATATGCCCCCACCCCTAGCTCCAAGTGTATTCTTGAAAGTGATTATCTTTGTTTATATTTCCTAGAAAAGCAATTGGCTAGTCCTTATTTTCAGCTCGAGGACTGATCTTGCCCAGGTTGTGCTTGTGGAAGGCCTGAGTGGGGGCTGGGTGAGGAGAAGCTTTTGTGCTGGGCAGGGCTCACACTGGCCAGAAACAGAGATTGGCCCAGGGTAAACAGCAAGGAGTATCTGTCTTTCTCTGTTTTTCTGCTCCTATTTGAGGAGAGCATTTTCTTGGGGCCAGGTTTCAGCCCTGCCTCCCCTACTCCTTGGCTGCCTACCTCTGGTCACTTAGCTTATCCGAGCCTCAGTTTCCCCTCTGTGAAAGGAGAAGAATGCTAACCCCTGGGGGTGGGAATGGGAACCCCAGCAAAGCCCCCAGCCCACTGTGGGTGTCACACCTGCCCACTGCTGTCCATTATGCTTGTTAGTCTCAAGAGCCGGGTGACCTGACCCCCAGTCCCCATGGCCCCAGCTGCACCCTTGGGCTGAGCCCTGGGCCCTGTGGCCAACACCTTGCAGCCCCCTAGGCTGGACCCCTGCTCTGTGCTTTCACCAACAGATTCAAAGCCCCAGCCCAGGGAAAGCCCAGGCTGTGCCTGCCTTTGCCCTCCCAAACCTGGGGACAAAAGAATAGAGCACATGTCCCCTCCCACCCCCTGAGGCTCCTCTCCCTGTGAGATACAAAGCCCGGTTTGCTGGTGGGGACCCAAGGAAGATTTGCAACATGGAACGCTGAGCTTTGGGTCGTCTGCACAGCCACTCCGGGAGGTGACCACAGGCCCACTTTGCAGATGTGAAGGTAGAGGAGGCTGAGCAGATGGGCTCAGTGGCTCAGCCATGGGTCGCCCTCCCTCCACTTGACCCGGGCCTCACACGCCAGTGTTCTTTCAACCAGACCGTGGGAGCTCCCACAAAAGTGGCAGGTGTGTGGCGCTGGGCAGAGGGAAAATTCCTTTTTGTCCTTTTCCCAGAGAGTCTCTGGCTACTCCAGATCTGGGAATTTTACAAGAACAGGCTTGTAAACTCGGCAACACCCCATAATCCTTTTTTATGGGGCCTGCTGTGGTAATGGACGCTCATCTGCTCTCCCTGGCTAAGTCTAGTGGGGGCTGGGAAGGAGCAACATGAGGAGCCAGGATCCCATCACCCACGCTGGCTCCATAAATGATCCCAGGAAGCAGGGCACGCAGGTTTCTGAGCAATGCCAGATCTCCCGGCCAGGGGGCGCTGTGCAGCCAGGGCAGAAGCGGAGGGGAGGGTCTTCTGTAGGATCACACCATATGCAGATAGAAATCATCCAACTTCTACCTTCCCTATTTGTATCCCTGACCTGTTTGGTCTTGTTTGACTGCTCTGCCTGACAAGCAGCACTGCATTGATGAGAGCGGTAACACCGGACACCCCGTCTCGTTCCTTTCAGTTTCTCCTCATTCAGCATGAGTTTGGTTATCAGTTTGCCCTATGTGACGTCTACAACATTGCGCACGTCCTCCTCTACCTATCTTCTTCAGGGTGTTCATTACGAAGGATTGGTGGATTTTGTCAAAAGCTTTTTCTGCATCTAGTGAGATGTTCATGTGGCTTTTACCCTTGATTCTATTTATATGATGTGTTGACTTTTATGGATTTATGTGTCTTGAACCATCCTTGCATTTTGGGGATGAAGCCTCATGGTCATGGTGTATGCTCTTTTTAAGGATTTGTTGAATTTTATTTGCAAGTATCTTATTGAGGATTCCTCTCCTTGGTGCATTCCTGAAGGAGTTAAAGACGTCATAGTATATATAATACATAGTATATATAATCTACAGTATATATAGTGTGTGTATACTACATACCCGTGTTTAGAGCAGCACAATTCACAACAGCTAAGCTCTGAAACAGCCCAGATCCCACCTGCAGAAAGCCAATAAGGCAAATGTGCTGTGTATATGTGATGGAGTACTACTCACCCATAAACAGTAAGGAAATCAAGTCATCTGCTAGAGAATGGATGGGGCTTGAGACCATAATGTTAAATGAAATGTCAAACACAGAAAGTCTAATATTGCATGGTTTCTCCTCCCTGAGAAGCTGAAATCGTAAATCAAGAGTAAAGTAAAGGAGAGCTGTTAGGAAACAAAAAGGCAGACTTTTTGGAGATGGGAAAGAAGATCAGGAGGAGAATGGAGAGTGATGGAGTTGAAAATGACCAAGATGCGCTGTATCCACACACCAATTCCCCTGGACACAGGTAACTGGTGCAACCTTGCCCTCCCCAGACTGCTGCAGGCTTTGGGAGCTTCCAGGGGCACGGTGGGGCTGGCACCAGGAGAAGTAGCATTAAAAATTCACCTTCCTAAACTCCTCTCCAAACCTGGGATTCAGACTCTCTGAAAGTGGCCCAAAGGATGTGCTTCTATTAGGTGCCCTTGGCGTGAGCTGATATTTTCCATCTCTGCTTTTGGAAGAAGCACCACACACTGGCAGGAAGGAGAGAGGCACGCTGAGTACTTGTTCGTTATTTGCCCAACAAACATTTGCAGGAATCAGCCTGAGCCTGAGACAGGCGGGGCTGCCCTTGCCTCCTCTCAGGGAGAGGCTGTCTCCGCCTTCAGTCATATGAGGGTCGTGGACCCTGCCCAGGCCCTCTCTGGCCATTATGTGGTCCTCTGTCGATGGAGAGGTGTATCTGTGGTCCCTTCCAGCCCTAACACGGTGACCCCTCCATGTGAGATAAGTGACCAGGACAACTTTGCTATCAGCAAGTGTCTTCATTACTTTTTCATTGCTGAGATACAGTATCCTCTACCAACACCCATCATTTAAAGAAGGAGCGGTTTATTTTGGCTCATGGTTTGTAGGGTTCAGTCCATAGTCAGCTGGCTCCAAGGCGGGGGGCAAGGCAGAGCGGCCTGGTGGAGAGGGAAACATTCATGGCCTGGCCATGAAAACAGGAGATGGAAGGAGGAGGAGGCTGATGTACCAGGCCATGCCCCCTGTGATGCCTCTCCCCCACCAGGCTTCATCTTCCTGCATCAGTCTCTCCTCGGTGGACTGACCCCCTGGTGGGTATCACACACCTATGACCCAGTCACCTCCCCAAAGAGCCACTTATGAGTGCATGAGGATTTGGGGGGCATCTAGATATAAACTGTAACAGTGAGCATCCTGGGCTATTAAAGATAGAGACTAGGTCCTAGGGACTACAGGTCCAGGTCAACGTCCCTGGCTTGTCCTCTTGTCTGTCCACTGGCCAGGACAGACAGTGTGGCAGCTCCTCCTCTGTCCAAGCAGAGTTTGAAAGGGCAGCAGTAGGGATTTGGGCACCCCAACCCCTTTTCACCTTGAAGCCCCTTAAATAACAGATCTGGAGGCAGCTGAAGCCATGCGCACCTGTAATCCCAGAACTGGAGAGACTGAGGCAGGAGGATTACTGAGGATTCAAGGCCAGCCTGGGCTCCATAGTGAGCTCAAGGTCAGCCTGAACTGCACAGGGAGACCCTGTCTCAAGAAAACAAACAAACCAAAGCAAAACAAAACAAACTCAGGGATTGGTAAGTGCTGGGTACCAGGTATCCTAAGTCCATCCAAGGCCCTCTCCTTGGCTGATCAGAAGGTACAGAGAGAGAGCGCTGTGGGAAGAATTCAGCTTTCTCATTGTAAGAGTTAAAGTCCTGAGACGAAGCCATCTGACATCCATGAGCAGGCTGTGCCCACTTTGTGTGCCACTGACAAGGACGGCCACTGGCCTTGCGCATGGTGGACAGAATCTGCTGGCCCTGGGGCCCACAGGGCTGTGGACAGCAGGCCAGCCACTGAGCACTGCAGCTCTCAAACTCATGGACACATGCCCTGCCCGGCCGGGGACCTCTGGGGCTGGCACGGAGCATCCTGCCTGGGTAACAGACTCAGGGCTAAAGGCGTGGTCCCCTCTTCTCTCTGCAGGAGCTCCCAGGTCTCACTTACCCTGTGTGGAAGATCAGATGGAGTCCGCAGCTAGGAACCATGGGAAGCGCAGGTCGGGGGTCCCCTGTGTGTGTGCTGGGGGGCGGGGAACCTCAGAGCTGCGCTGTCCTATCAGGAGCAGCCAGGTGCCCCATGGTGCCCAGGACGGAGGGTTTCCTGAGATGTCAAACTGTCCATGGTTAAAACGAAGACAGTTCAGGCAAACCAAGGACAGCTGGCCACCCACCTGTGACAGGCCATGGCCACCGAGCCTTTGAACCGTGACCAGCCCAAATCAGGATGGGCAGGAAACTCAGTGCAGATGCTAGGAGCTTACTGTGGGTGCCGGAAGGGAGTGAGAGCACTCATGAATAAGTGTCACGTTCGCGGTTACACATTGCAATGAAAATACTTGAGCTATAGTGGGTTAAACAAAGTGTTATTACAATCAAATACATGTATAAAATCATTCATTCATTTAAAAAGTATTTCCCTGTGGCCACTTCAAAAAACTTAAAAATGACATTAATAGCTCACCTCAGGTCCAGCCTGCCTATATATAAAATATATAATATGGTTCATCTATTTAACTAGCAGATCTTACCTTTTTTTTTTTTTTTGGTGATTTATTTGCTTAGTGATTGAGAGGATTTTTGTTTTGCTTTGGGAATTTTTTTTGTGGGGAGGAGATAGGGTCTTGTTATGCCGCATAGACTGGCATGAAATTCCTAGTGACCCTCCTGCCTCAGCCTCCCTAGTACTGGGATTACAGCAGGTGCCACTACACCCAGCTTGGATGATTCCTTCTTGATAGCACCTATGTGTGTGGACGCCTCCACGCCCTGTTCCCCTTGTCTCCTGGCAGCCGCCTGCCTCCCATCCTCTGGTTTGAGAGCAGGCCTGAAGGTCCGGGGCGGCCCCCCCTCTGCCCCATGTGATTTCTATTTGTCTAATTAGAGCTAATCTGATAAAGGCAGGGACTGCGGAACTGTGTGAAAGCCCCAGTGAACACAGGTCATGGCCCCATCCAAAGAGGGGGCCTTTGTCTCTGCACCCTGGGCAGTGACCATCTGGGCGCAGGGCCACCCAGGGGCGTGGGCAGGGGAGCTGAGGAGGCTCCGCTGGGATGAGCCAGTCTGAAGCCCTCACACTGACCGTTTGCAAACACAGCCGGAAGGAGGCGGAGAGGAGGCAGGAAGACGCTGATGTCCACACATCTCAGGGAAGTGCCCTCGGGAGCCTGCGGGGTGCCCACGGCTGGTCACGGGGGAGCCCTCCTTGGGGTCCCTTTGCCTCTCTTCTGGCCAGCAGTAGTATGCAGCGGGGAGAGGCTGGGGTGACACCACTTAGCAGCTGAGGGTTTGAGACAGCTGACCTCAGCCTATGACCACGGATGCTGGCAGCCAGCGCGCGCTGGAGCCGACCTCCAGGGGTGCCTCGGGAAGACCCTTCTAATAATGTGTTAATAGCAGGGGGTGGTGGTGCACACCTGTAATCCCAGCACTCAAGAAGCTGAGGCAGGAGGATCACGGCAAATTCTAGGGCAGCCTGGGCTACATAGTGAACTTGAGGCCAGTCCGAGCTAGACAGAAAGACCCTGTCTCAGAAAAACAAAACAAAACATTTATTTATTGAGATAGGTCTTACCAAGTTGTCTAGGCTGACCTCCAACTTCAGATCCTCCTGCCTCAGCTTCCCATGTAGCAGCGATTATAGGCACATATCACTGGGCTCTGCTAAGCCCCTTCTAGCCAGAAGCTCTGTAGCAGCCCCTTCAACCACACAGGGCACTGAGACCACCCCCCAACCCCCCCACTCGCTTGCTCAAAATGCTGGGTTCAGGGACAAAAAGAAAGGGCCTAGAATATTCCATTTTTCCCCCTTTTTTCAGCATCAGGGATTGAACTCAGGGCCTTTGCACTGAGCTACATCCCCAGCCCTTTATGTATTTTTTATTCTGAAACAAGGTCTTGCAAAATTACCCAGGCCGGGCTTAAACCTGTGATCTACCTGCCTCAGCCCTGCAGAATGCTGGAATTACAGGCATGTGCTACCAGGCCTGATTTAGACTTAAAGACTCAAGTTTTTCTGTTTGCTTCAGCCTTCAATTTAAAATTTTCTACTTCTTCATAGGTCAAGAGAGGTAGTTCAATGGGGGAGGGGGTTGCCACCGGTCAGTGATTGGAATCAGACACATTTACCAAAGGTGATGTGGGGCTGGCCCTGTGTTCGGAATTTGGTTGGGGACAAGAGAAGGAAGCAGGTCCCCAGCCTTCCAGGAGGTCATGCTGTCCTTGGGGTGGTCAAACCCATGTCCAGGAACAGCTGGAAAACTGGATGGATGTGATCCACAATGAGGTGAGACTAGGGACGGCCACAGAGCTGCAGGTGACACCTTGCTGGCTTTGTGGAAGGAAGGGAGTGGGCAGGAGGAATGCTCCCCCACCAACGATGTGCATTTGGGAAACTCAGCCCCCCTCTTGGCTTGATCTCTGGGTGGTGATGGTGGTGGGCATTATTGTTACCACGATGCTCTAGGGCTGAAGCTTCAGAAATGGTTGAGTGGGAATTTCGGGAGCCGAGGAAAGTGACCAGCTCCTTCGTTAATTCCAGTCCATCCCAGGCCAAGACAGGCCCGTGGCCTCACTGGGGTCTCAAACAAGTGGCTGTATTGTGTGTGTCCAGCTGGGGTGCAGGCCAGGGGTGGGTGTCATGGGAACTTCCCCTCTGCTCTCTGAGACGAGAAGTCAGAACTGGCCTCAGAGGTCTTGCCTGGCGCCAATGTTCTTTGCTGACAGACTTTGGGCCCGTCCCTGAGCCCACTCTTGCCTTATCCATGCTCTTCTCATGGCGAGCAGAACTCCAGGTCAGAACTGAGTGTGCGGGCAGAAACACAGGGAAGGGCTGATCCCCAGATTCTAGAAAAGTATTCAAGGCAACTTCCACCATTTTGGTTTCAGCCATGTTGGAACTCAGTCCAGTCATGGCTCTTGTTATGCCAGTCAGGATGCCTCTGGCAACTTTCAGGAAGTTCACCCATGGAAACAACCATGAGTTTTAGTTCTTTATCAGTGTGTAAGTGGTTGTGGAAGGCTGTCATGCACATGGTGGGGAAAGGCAGCTGTCCCAGCACTGGAACACCCACCATCTTGACTTCAACCTGCTTTGTCTGTAGTGAACACCAAGCCTGTGTGTCTCCTCTGTTCCACAGCCCTGCTTTATCTTCTCCATGGGTCCATCTATCAAAAATTTCCTCACATATTTATGATGTGTGTGTTCTCCCTTCCTCACAGACCCAGGCCAGTTGGCCCAGAGCCGGTCTCCATGCAGGAGACAGAGTTCCCTGCTCACCTGCCCACTGTCACCTTCCCAGCCTCCCTTCCTGGAAAGAAGGGGACAAAAGGCCAACTTGGAGACTGTCAAAGGGAATGGCTGTCACTTGCAGGGAGCTGCTGGAAAGATTGCTTCCAAGTGGCCTCTCCAAGGTCCCCCCAGCCCAGTCGGGGCAGGTGGGGCCCACAGGCTGAGCGGAGGCCCGGAGAGCGGAGTGAGCCACGATCCAACTCCTGGGCTGAGGAGCTGTGGGCCGAGGCGAAGGGCGCAGCAGGAGGGCACACACGTCTGGGAGTCTGGCACTCAGAGTGCCAAGGACGCTCCAGTTCTGAGTCTGCTCTCAACAACGTTAGGCCTCCGGGCAGCCCAGGGGGCTGCCAGGTGAGCGTGTGGATGGGGTGGGCTCCATGGCAGAGGTTCTTCCTGCCCGTGGCCCTGCATGTGGGGCCTGGGACATGGGCAGGGCTGAGGTAGGAGAGCAGAGGGCACAGGTGGGGCTTCCCTCTGTCCTTGTGTTCCACGAACACGGGGTGCTCCTGGCACCCCACCCCTCCTGGCACATGACCCTGCTTTACTTTTCCTAGTGCTTTTACTCTCTGACACATGTTTGTCCCTCCTGGTCTTGTTCCCTCTTCATCCCCCAGCCAGGTACACACAGAGCAGGAGCCGAGGGCTTGGGGGACACACCTGCTTCCAAGCTGGGCCCCTCCATGCCTGGCAGGGGTGAGGAAGGGGCGGTGGTCTGGGAAAGTCTCCAATCTTGTTGGGCCCTTTTGTTGGGCAGAAGTGTAAACTGAGGTCTGGTGATGAGGAAAGGGACCCACCCAAGGTGACTTGGGAGGCAGATCTATGACAGCAGAGACACGGCCCAGGGTATGGTGACAAAAGCTGTGACAGTTAGACTTGTGGCCATTGACTGACTCATCCTACCTCAACTTCCACCCTGGAAACCTGCTGGAAATACACAGGCCCAGGCCCCGTGGGCCATTTGCAGTGTCACCAAGGTGTCGCCAGCATGCGGTCAGGAGGGCAGGTGTCCCAGCAGCCAGGATGTAGGGTGTCACACCAGCCCTGGTGCCAGCACATCCCCTGCAGCCCAGTCCAGCATCTCCTACTGCCTCTGACTTTTGTGGAAGGACATGTTTTTGCCTGTCATCAAAGCCCCAGTTGGGCTGGATGTCCTAATCTGTGGCAGCAAAGGGGATGGTGAGGGGGTGACAAGTCAGAAACCGTCTGCTCACCCACTCACTTGGCAAAGTCCCCCCCCCCCAATTCTGTCCCCTTCTGCCTGGCTGCTGGTCCCAAGCACAGAGGACAGAATGGAGAGGGGTGAGGGGCGCCCCTTCCTTAGTGGGAATGCTGCTGCCACCGTGGCAGTGGGCAGGAGAGGTCCTCCCGGCTCCGCTCTGGCCAGGTAGCTGCAGGGACAGTGCAGTGCCTTGGCGCTTAGGGAGGATGTGAAAGCCAGACTGGATCACACGTGTCACAGCATTCTGAGTCGCCACCTAGGGGACCCCACCCCTCATGGCTGTGTGCCGAGGACAGGGACCAGCAGGCGTCACTCACTCAGGTGGGCGGTGTGAATAAGCAGAGGGCAGGAGGAGAAGAAGATGAAGATGCATGGTGACGGGGTTGCTCTGCGCCTGAGGAAGGTTGATCTCCCTGGCCCTGCGGGAAGTTCCGGGAGGTGGAGCCACAGCGGAGGAGGGCGGGCTGCCGAAGCCAAAGCTGCAGGCCTGTGCTGGGCCCCCACCCTGTCACTGTGCCTCTCTGTGTAGGGATCGGCCCCCACCCCAATTCAGTTGACACCCTAGGTGCTCAGTGCCCGGGATGGATTGGCACCTGTCCCAGAGGACCGGGTGGGGCTGGTGCAGGGACCCATTCCTGCGTCCCTTGCCAGGGCCTCCTGCAGTTCCCAGAGCAGCCCTTCCGCTCAGCCCATCCCAAGTGTTCTCCTCTCCTGGGAACCGGACAGGCAAAGAGGGGGTGGGACGGGGACAGGGGTCCTGCTGAGACATTTCCTGGCTGGCTGGTGATGGACACATTCCTGCCTCAGCCTGCTCCACTCCACGTGGCCACGTCGAGCTTCACCCCAGAGCCACTCCCCTCCTGATCGCCCCAACACAGTCGCCACTGCCTCTCCTCGCCACCCACATCCCCGAGTTCTCCCTGGATTGGGCCGTGGCTGGATGTGCTTTTCATTTGTTTAATTATGGAAAAACATACAAGGGGTGATCAAAACCAAGGGTCTTTAAGTAAAAATTTATTACAGTAAAAGACAACAGGATGAGCACATTTGACACAAGGGGGATATTTCGAGGCGGATCCACAAATACTCCCGCTTGTGTCAAATGTGCTTATCCCGTTGTTCCGGGCACTTTCTGCAGCAGCTCCAGAGGTCCTCCTTCCTAAGTGTCTTTCTAGGCACTGATCAAAAATTCAGCGACTCCTGCTGCTGAGCGCCATCTAGCGGGAGGAAGCGCTGGTGAAGACACCATGGGTCCTCATTTACCTTGCTCAGTGGGTTTGCCACTGTGAAACTCCAGACTCTTCCCCCAGATCAAGCCAATCATGAAAAGCAAACATTTTGAATTGATTTAGGACATTGAAGAAACCAGCAATGATGGGATAAATATATTGAAAGCAAAGGTGACTATTTTAAAGGGGAATTCAAGGCAATGTGTCTTTTACCGTAACAAATTTTTAAGAATTAAACATTCGCCATATCTTTTGATTGCAGCACAGATGTAACCTGTAATTTACCACTTTATGCCATTTGAGACCGTACGGGTCAGCTGTGCTAGGTGTATATTTACATCACTGTGAAACAGATCTCCAGGACGTTTTGATGTTGCCAAGCTGAAACTCTATCCTGTCAAATAACCAGGCTCCCTGCTCCCCTCCCCCACCCCACCCCCACTTCTGTCTCTACAGCTCTGACTGCGCCAGGTCCCTCATAAGTGGAACCATACAGTACCTGTCTCTTTGTAACTCGCTTGTTTCACTTGATGTAAAACCTTGAAGGTCGCTTCATCCACATGTCAGAACTTCTTTCCATTTCAAGGTTGTGTAATATTCCGTGTGTGTGCGTGTGTGGTCACCATTCGCTTATTCACTCATCAGTCCCTCAGCACTTGGGCCACCTTCATCTTCTGGCTATTGTGAGTAATGCTTCAAGAATTTGCTCTTTAGATTACCCAAAGTATGCTGTGCCACCAGCACACCTTGAACCAGGTGCTTTACATGTTTTTCTAAGAGTATTATTATCATCTCCATTTTAGATGATGGGTGGGTCACACTGAGGACCCTGAATCCAGACTGCCCAAGTTCACAAATTGGCTCCTCTCATTTATCAGCCATGTGACCTTTGCCAAACTCCTTAATCTCTTGGTGCAGTGATTGATTAGTGATGTCTGCTCTGGGCCCTAATAGGGAGCAGAAGTGCCACTCTGGACCAAAGGCAAAGCTTGCCCACAGTCGTACCCTGAACCCAGACTCCATGCAGGTTTTGGGTCATGGTCTTGAAAGCAGTGATGTTTTCTCCAGAATAGCAAGAGCAAGGGGCCCAGCTGAGGCTGGCATTGGGGACAGGACACGCTGGGTATTTGGTTTCTATCACAGCAGGAGTGGCTGCTTCTTGGGCTCATGGTCCACTTTCCCCAAGGCAAGATGGCACAGGGCCTCCTCCCCACAGTGTCCTTGCATATCCCACATCTTCCACTGACCCTTGAGTTGTCCCTCTGCACCGAGGGCCCGTACACGTTTCTCATGTATTTATATAGCCACCAGGGCGCCTTCCTCCCTGGGATTTCTGAGGTTTCCCATCACGGCCCTCTGGGAGGGCTCACTGAAGCAATCTGAGGTCCCAGAAAGCTGACTCAAAGTCCCCACTTTGCTCTTGCCCAGAGCTGAGTCAAAGAGGAGATGGTTTTCCCCCACTTCCTGAGGCAGGGCTGGATAGGACACAGGGAGGAAAGGGGGAGGCACAGAGCGATGGGAAAGGAACAGTTGCATGGTGTCTGTAACTGGGTGTCGCTGAGTGGCTATGGTGACAAGTGACCAGTGGGGAGTGTGGACAAGTGGAGGCATAAAGAGCTGGAACTGGAGTCATTATAGGTGGGAGGGAGGGCAGTGACGTGGGTGACCCTATAAATGTCACTGCAAGTGACTGACAAAGTGGACAGATGGGAATCGAGTGGGTGCCCATGCTAGGCTCACTGGGTGACAGGGGAGCAGCTGATGCAGGTGGCAGGTGGGGGTGTCAGAGTAGTAAGAGGGTGACCGTAGTGGGCTGAGACTCAGCCGGCCAGAGCTGCCAGGAGCCACTGGGGCTGGCTTCTTGGGGAAGCTGCGTGTGCACAGGCAGGGACGTTCGGCTTTTCTGTGCCAGTGGCGGAGGCCTCGCCTCCTGCCGGCTGGCCGGCTCCGGTGTGAGCAGTGATCTTTCGCAGACGCCCAGCGTGAGGAAGTGTAATTACGGGGAAATTGCGCTCCGGTGAACGAGGACAAGCCCAGGGCTGCCAGGCCCCATTCTGCACCTGAGCCCCTTGATTGCGGCAGACAGCCCCACATCTGTATGTGCTTTGCAGCCCAGGCCAGCAGGGCGGAGGGGAGAGGGAGGGGATCTCTCACTACCCCTGCCAACTGCTCTCTGGAGTCCCGGGGGGAGAGGTCCAGGAGGGGAGCCTGAGGCCTGGGGCACATTCCTGGGTTCTGGGGTGATGGGGGGGGGTGCGGCTGTGGGAAGGGAAGAGGAGCTGAGGCTGCTTCTGTCCCAAGTTCTTCCTTTTCCTGGAAGGGAAACTGAGGCTGGTGATGGCCCTGAGGTCTCCCGGTAAGTTAACATACCAGCAGGATGAGCTCCTCTGCCAGCTCTGTCGCTCCCCATTCCTAGGATTCCTTCCTCCCATGTGGCCCCTGCCCTGGGAATTCCCTGCTGGGGACCCTGAAAAGACATCTGGCATGGCACCCCCAATTTCTGCTTATAGGTTCATCCACCCTGTGGTCCCCACCCTCATGCCTCTCCCTCAGCTCCCGAGGCAAACCAGCTTGGGCCAACTCCAGGCCACTGTGACGCAGCTGCCCCACCCCACCCTGCAGAAGCTCAGACCTTCCCTGGTATGTGGAGATACTCCAGCCCACAGGTGGGGCTCCATTCTCCAGCACCAAGCCACCCTGGGCCTCGGAGGTGGCACCAGTGGATCCAGGAAGGACCAGTTGCCTCACTGTCCTCCTGCACCCAGCAGCGGGGGCTGGGGCAGATATACAACTCTCTCAGGGTCACCTGGAGTCCTTCCCTGGTAAAAGACAGACAGAGCTGATAGCTGGCCTTTACACGGGATGGTTTGGGAAGGAAGTGGTAGGTCTGGGAATCCCAGAAGGCCATTTCTTTATTTCGTGTAGATAAGGCACAAACGGGCTTAGAGACAGAAGTGACTTATTGTTAACACTGTAGAACTCTGCATTTAGTCTTGTCCCCACCCCACCCCCGTCACCATCATATTAGCCAATTTTTCGATTCTGTTCTCTCTTCCATTCCATTGCATTCCGTTCTATTCCATTCATTCTTTCCCTTCCCATTCCATTCCATTCTGTTCCTTTCTATTCCTTTTTTTCCCATTATATCCTTTTCCACTCAATTCTGTTCATTTCCATTCCATTCCTATCCATTCCATTCCACCTCCTTTCCTCTCCCCTCCCTTCCCCTCCCCTCCCTCCCCTCCCCTCCTCTCCTCTTTCCATTTTAATTCTAACAAACTCAACACAGAAACAAATGGACAGAAGTCAGGCCTGGCGGCAGCCACCAAAAAAATGTGGCACAAAAAAAAAAATCCCTGTCCCCACAGGAAAGGACACCTAAGGATGGTGAAGGAGGCTTCTGGCAATACTCAGCCTCAAAGGCAAGCTTTTGCCAGGTGGCACACTGGGGCCATGGGCATGGAAGAATTAAGGCAGGGAGAAGCTGGCAAAGTGGGGATGGAGGGAAGATCTAGTCTCCCCCAAATGTCAGTGGAATGCAGCAGTACACGGTCTGGTGAAGCTACTACACGATATGTGCTAGCCCCAAACCGGGTAGTGCATCGCATTCTACTGAAGGTGCTGCAGTTCATGGCTTTTGGCAGGCCTGGCTGTCCCAGTAATTTTGCCTGGAGTGTTAGTTGGTAGTGGTTAGGATGCCATGGTTGGCCAGTTCATTTGAGTACCAAAGACCATAGCAAATAGGTACACTTGTGTCTACTTTGGTACCCTGTCTTAACCACCCTGAAGTGTTCTAACCCAAGGACTCAGTTTAGGCCACAGCAAACAAGGGGAAAAGGAGAGCATCTGTTGGATGCCTAGAATGTGCTTAGCATATTTACATTTAATCCTACAACAACATCAGAGGTGAAGGAGGCATCATCATTCCCATTTCACATGAGAAAAATGAATTTTGGAGACAGTAAATAATTTGTTTAAGGGTCTGAGCTAGGATGGGGTGGGGCAGGAACTCAAACCACATCTGAGTCTCTCAACTTTGATCTTTCCTTGCTACCCTGCCTGCTCTGGAAATCCAAGTCCCCTCACTCTCCCACCTCTCCCCCAGCCCATGGAGTGAGGGACGGAGACCCCACCAGCACACTTGAGCAAGGAACTGGGTGCCACCTGTGAGGAACTAACTCACCTCTCAGGAGGCACTAGACTTGACCTCACTTCCCCCAGGAGGGATCACCACGGTTTGTGGCAGACCCTGAAGCCCTACCTGCCAAGAGATGGCCAACTGCTGCTGCTCAGAAGCCATAGTCTCCAAAGGAAGCAGCTTCTGCCACCACAACGTGTCTACCTGCCGACTTCCGCTTTACTCCTACTGACTTCCGGTTCACTTCTGCTGACTTCCGGTTCACTCCTGCTGACTTCCGGCTGCTCCTGCTGGCTTCTAGGGAGCAGCCATGGTGCTGGGACGGGTTCTTCTCAGGGTTCCTTGGTGTGTTATTGAGACCTGCCTTTCCTGTACAGAATCTTCGGGCTGTGCCTGCTGTGAGGTTTACCTTCTGACCCTTTTCTGTCTGTGTCCTCCTGGTCTTCTCCAAGGCCTAGGGCACATCGCCCTCATGGAGTCCCGCTTTGTCTCTTAGCCTTATGTGGTTCTTTTTATTCCCTTCACCCAGAATCTAGTCTTGTCTGATCCTTGAAGGCAGCTGCAGCCCAGCTCCTTGGAGAAAGGCTACGCTATTCTCAGTCTGTGATAGGGACAAAGGGTTGAGGCAGTGTTTCCACCAGGGCCTAGGAGTGAGGGTGTCTTCACCTGCCTGGGAGCTCAGATGACACTCAGCCCATTTTCCAGATTGAAGATGGATCTCTCCAGAATCCTGGTTCTTCCTCTTCTCTGCATTTACAAGGTGTAAGCAAAATATGATTTGTTTAAATTAAAACAAAATTATAGTAGACCAGCCATGGTGGCCAATGCCTGTAATCCCAGCACTCAGGAGGTTGAGGCAGGAGGATCACCAATAGTTTGAGGCCAGCCTGGACTCCATAATGAGTTCAAGGCCAGCCTGAACTACGTAGTGAGACTCTCAAAAAGAATTGCAGTGACAGGTATGGTCATTTCTTCCTCTCGCTTTGAACACACTTCTTCCCTCATTCTTGCCACTTTCTGAAGCAGTTCTAGAAGTCCTCTTCTGTGAGTGTCTCTACCAGCTGTGACTAAAAATACAGACAGTGCTGCTACAAAGTGCCATCCAGTGGAGAGGCAGGCTTGTAAAAATAGGACAGTCCATCATATCCACCAGATGGGGCACCATGCAGCTTCTGTCTCTTCCCCAAAGTCAAATGACCGTGAAAGGTTAAATGTTTTGAACCAATTCAAGACATCATAGCAGCCAGGACCGTGCCACTAAAGACTCTCCTGAAAGAGGAATCCTTGAACAGCTTCAGAAAGTGGAGAATTTTGAAGGGGATTCATGGTCCTGTGTCTTTGGCAGTAATCAATTTTTAAATTCAAATGTTTTCCATATCTTTAGATCACATCTCATTTCTAACATTGCTGCGATTAGAGTCACAGAAGCCACTGTCACACCCTCTGCCTGCAGCTCTCAGTGGCCTTCATGTCCCCTGTCCCCTGCTTGCTGTTGAAATTTCTGTACCAAAAGGCAGTTCAATACTGGATAAGTCCCCTTTCTTGCTCGTGCCCTGATTTCCTCAAATTAGGAACAGGATTCTTAACGTCATTCCTAAGATCTGCCAGTCTAAAAGTACTCCCAGGAGGCTCCTGGGGAAGTAAGCCGGTGGGTAAACCTGTGCACAGTGGCATTATAAGTCCTGCAACCTGCAGTTGGAGTGAGAGCAGCCACCAGCCTGATAAGGGTGTTGCCAATGATAATAGGTGGCATTTTTACCACTTACTGCATCACCCTATAAGGCCTTTTGCACACCCTCTCTTGGGTCCTCCCAATCATCCTCCAAGGACGTATTAACACCCATTCTATAGATGAGGAAACTGAGGTTCAGAGAGAGGCATTGTGCACAGTTTTGGAAGCAGCCCCATTGGGCCCCCCTCCATGCTCCTCTGCCACATTCCAGGCAGGCCCAAGTGCCCAGAGCACGCCCCTTCCGCCCATCCCCTGCCCTCCATAGCCAGATGGCTATTGCATATCCTGCCGGATTCCTGAGGTGTCAGACCTCATTACAGGCCCGTGGTCCAGTGAGTGCAGAGAGGCAGTTGACAGGTATACAATCTGACCGCGGGCCCCTTCAAATCATCAGGCTGTCTTCAGACAGGAGCATGCTGGGAAGCCAGGCAGAGGCCCCTGGCTTGGCTACATCATCTGATGCACATTAAAAACATCTTTGGGGCGCCTTTTCCTCGCCGCACACTTGTTCTGGCTTTCAGTTCCTCTTTCCTTCCATCCCACAAAAGCTGAAGTTAGCTATGTGGACTTTCCAGTCCCAGATGGGGCTCCCCCCACCACCACCCCGCCAGCCCAGGAGTCCAGTGTTGACATTTTCAGGTCTGTCTGGCATCTGGGAGAGAGCGCCTGTGACAGAGGACCAAATCCTGGAAAGTCTCACAGGACCAGTAGCCCTGCCTCGCTCTGCAGCTCTGGTGGATGAGTAGAATGTAGCTCAGAAGACAGCCTAAACTAATGGTAATCACAGCTGGCATTGAAGACGTGCTCAATTTGGGGGTGGACCCCTTATTATGTTTGGGGGAAGTCCCTACTCTGTGATTGGAGTCAGGAGAGGGAGAGGAGCCAGCTTTCCATCAAGAAGCAGAAGAACTCAGAGGAAACCTACTTTCCCAGGGAACTTGTTTAACCAGGGAACTGTCATATGACCAGAGCCAGCCAATCAGATGCTCCTGCCAAGGCCTGGACTTAGCCTAGAGCAGGGAAGTCTGGCCCTGTGGCCTCAGAGGCTGTGGAGAAAGAGCTTCCAGAAGGCTGAGTTATAGCCCCCAAGATATCCACAACTTAATCCCCACGACCTGTGCATGTGTCTCCTTACATGCCAAAGGAGACTTTGCAGATGGAATTGAGCTGGAGAGATGACCCTGGATTATCCAAGTGGAGAGAAGGAAGATGTAGGATGGGAGCAGAGGTCAGAGAACAGAGAAGATGCCCCCTAATGTGGCTCTGAGGATAGAGGGAGGGGCCCAAAGCAAAGGAATGCGGGCGTCTCCAGAAGCCGGCAAAGGCAACAAAACAGATTCACTCCTGGCAGACACCTTGACCTTGGCCCACTGAGACTGATTTTATTTAAACTTCTGACCACCAGAACGACAAGATAATAGATTTGTGTTGCTGTTGTAAGCTATTATGTGTGTGGCAATTAGTTCCACCAGCAACAGGAAGTGCCACAGGGCTAGAAAGAGTTGATATACTTCATAATTCTTGGAGAAAGTGGGCCTTGGGAAAGCTCCATCCCTCTGCCTCAAGGGACACAGGATCGCTGGCCCCCTGCCCTGGTCCCCTGGCCAGGGAAGATGAGATGAACTAGGCATGCTGTTATTGGGGCGGCTTTGGCCCCAAGCCCAAGAAGGAGACCCAGGAGGCCTGAGGGGTCATGTGTGAGCCCAGAGCTGACTGAGGTGCCCCATCTCCTCTTCCCCAAACCTGTGCTCTCTGCCTCTTAGCACTCCTGTGCCGGGGTAGGGCCATGACAGAGTGCATCAGAGGAGCATTAGAGCTTTCCTGCAACCAGGGCCAGCCTCCTCCCAGACCGAGAATGCACCCCAGGAGATTCCAGTGGGTGGTCCAGCCGGTGCCCAGCCCTGTCTGCACAGTGAGGTCCTCCAGGCCTTGATTTCCATGTCTGCCTCTTCCCATGTCCCCTCCCATGGGATCAGCCAATGCGGCAAGCGTGCGCTGCCATCTCAGCACTTGCGTCTCACACGAGGGGAAGGGTGTGTTCTCCAAGCGGATCTGGCAGCCTCCCACCTGCTTCATGGGCTCAGACATTCCAATGCCTGGAGCTGTGTCCTGGTGAACTCCTATTCATCCTTCAATGCTAAGCTGGCTAGATGCAATCTGGTATCCTAGATTGGGTGCCGGGGAGGGAAAAATGGTGAAATCTAAATAGAAACTTTAGTCATGAGTAGTATTCTTTGCAAGTTTTCTGTAAATCTAAAGTTATTCAAAGATAAAAATCTATTATTAAAAGCAAAAAAGCAGCTACACTGGCTTTCCTGCTGGCACCTGGGGCAGGCGCCCCCCCACCTTACTGTCCCTTCTGGGCCTGTCAGGGAGCAGTTCCCAGTCACTGCCCAGTACTTCCTGTCTTTTCCATGACTCTTCCCTTTAGTGCTCACAGCAGCCCATCGTAAATAAGCCAG